>CM076580.1:878590217-879070982 GCA_034641835.2 Pinus albicaulis | reverse complement strand
ATATCCTTTATTGACTGAATAATATTATTCCAAAGAATTTCATTGATTTCTCTCAAAGGCTTCTCCAATGAGAGATCCTTTTCTAAATCTTTAACCAAATTTTCCAGCCTTTTGATTTCTCTTGTATGATCAGCAACAGTCTTTTTTGAAGTATCATATTTTTGTTCTAAATTAGTGAGCTGTAACTTTGTAGTTTGAAGTTCTGTTACTCTAAGTTTCAAACTTTCCATTTGTTTCACTAATTCTTCAGAACTTAAACTAGAAGTATTCACCTGTGATGGGTCTGTTTGTTGGTCTGCTGCCGTTGTACCTGTAGTAGCCTCTGTTGTGGATGTCTGAATGATAGACTGCTTTTCTTTCAATGCTTGCTCCAGTTTCTTTTCTGTTTCACTTAGTTGTTCATTCATTTTCAGGATCAACTCCATCATTTCTTCTTCTGAATTTTTCTTCAATACTTCTTCATTTTGAGGATGCCTTGAAGCTGGTAATTTTAATTGTTTCCTCAATGCAGCAATGTCATCATCCTTATTTTTAATCAATGCTTCAATGCCTTATATATTTTTGGGATTATGAACCAAACTAATGATTATTTCCTCCAAAGATTTTATTTTGTTATCCTTTACTTGAGATGAAGCTTTCTCAATCTGCAATTGGGTACTTGTATTGTTCAAAGAATCTTGTAATTTATGAGCTGCCATTGCTTTGTCAGTAAGGGTAGAATATATCATTTCTCCAGTTTTCTTGTGTAATTCTATCTGGTCCAATGGATGAATATCTTTTGCTATGACCTCAAAATTGGTCCTGATGTAATCAACTGCTGTCTGTGGTTTTGGCACTTTAGATTTGAAATGGCTCATTAACATTTTCCCTTGCTGAATGTCAAAAGCTGACATTAATCTCTCTTGATTTTGTGGAGCCATTTTAAGATACTGATTATACACCTGGACCCTTAGTGGATCATTCCTTGCTTTTATACTGATAAATGTCCTTTTTATGTCTCCTGCATTTGTCCTTGGCTGTTTGAATGAAGACACTTCAGTGCTTAACTGTCTTTGTATTTCCTTTCCTTTATGACCTGTATATGTTTCACTAACTGAACCCGTAAGCTGACTATCCTCCCTTTCTTCATCAAAGATTTCATCAATAGATTCTACTTCAAGAAGTGGATTTAGTTTCTGCCTTTTAGCTTGAGGTTGTTGTGAAGATTCCTTGGGAGGAGTAGGATCTTTAACTTGTCTTTTCTTGCCTTTTTCCTCACTAGATGGAGTCTGCAAATTTGAAACTTCAGGCTGATTGACTTGAATAGGAGAACCCTGTGTTTGATCTTGTACCTTGGAAGTTTGAGGTTTTTCTGTCATGGTGAATGTTTCAATGACTTGTACTTCTGGTTCTTTCTCTTTGTCTTTGGATTCAACTGCAATTGATGGAATGTTTTCCTGTAATCCCTGTTGAAAATTCCCTGCTGAAGAAGTGCCAATATGTGGTACCTGCACTTTCCAAAAAGTTTCGAGGTCAAAATTTTTCTCAAGATCTTTCATGACATTGTTTACATTGATCTCTTCACTATCCTGTTCAACTAATGTTCCTTCCATCCACTCATCTTTATTAGCATACTGTTCTATTTCTAGAATTCTGTGGTGGAAGTATGGTGCTGATTTATTCTTCGTTCTTTTGTCACAAATAAAGCTGAATGGGTCATAGGGGACCCAATAGAAACTCTTTTTCAATTTGAAATGGTCTTGTAATATCGTTTCTGCTTCTTGTCCAGCATCCCTAGAATTGCATATAAAGGGACCTAACTAACCTTTGATTCTGAGTTGGGATTTCTTCTTAGCGTTACAAAAATGAATAATATCAGAGTTATTCATTTGCCTAAAATACTCTAGGGAAAAAAGTTTCATAGGCACATATTTAGGGAGCTTGAATGGACAAAGTTCACATCCATATATTCTGATTTCTAAATAATTTTGGTACAAGTACCAGTCCCCAAATTTGTACAGCCTTGAGAGCTGCAAAGTTTTCTTAATTTCATTGTTGAGCCTCAGAGGAGCAACTCCTGTCAACAAGGTGGTTGCAGGGTGTATGAAAAGCTCAATGAACTCATTATAGGAATAGGGGGAAGCATAGGATTTGTGTGTGATGGCAGACCAAAATATTACAGACCTTGGGTTTCCCTTAGTATCAAGCTTTTGAACATGGAAGAGAAAGTTTTCAGACTGGTAATAGAGCATGAGATGGTAAATGACTGAAGAGTACTTGAAAACTTTCTCATTTTCTAATCTCATAAATTGATCATGGATTTTGTCTGCAATGTAGGATGCATAGTCATATTTGACAGCAGGAGGCTATCCAGGAGTGAAGATAGACAATAATACTAGGGTTAATTCATCAACATACTCACTAGTATTAAAGCCCATGATAGAATAAATCATATTCAGAGTAATCTGGCCCAATTCAGTAAAAAAATGAACAACCATAGGGAGGTGGGCCCTTGGGCTGATGTTCAGGTAGCATGAAAATCTGACAAATGCGCTTTAATTCTTCAGGGGATAACTGGGTATATTTTTCAAGCAATTCTCCCATGAACAAGGGAGTGAGGTTTTGACCAGGTTCAAACTGAAGCATATCATTGATAGATTGAGCAGTAATATGAAAAATGACATTCTGGTTTGGGGATAAAACTGCTCTCTGAATTGGATCATAATTATCATGGCAATAATGGATAATTTCAGGAAAGATATGGACTGAGGGTAAAAGGTATCTTGGGAGATTTGATTCCCACAATCCAATGATATACAAGCCTTTCAAATAATTGTCTCTGCAGCGACAATAAATTCGAAGGGTATTTTCACTGAAAAGTAAGTCTTTGATTTGAAAATCTTTATCCACTAATGGTAAATATTCCAATTCTCTATGAGGGGCGTTTAATGGAGCAACATTTAGAGCCAGCGGGACTTCCATTTTGGTTCTTGTGTATTCAAAATGGAAAGTTTGGGGGTTTTTCACGGAAACGGGCGCAATTACCAGTTTGAAGATCGAAAATATTGTTTTCTGTAGAGACAATTGAAATTATGGGAAAAAAGAAGACTCAAAATACTCTGTAGCAGTCTTTGGTGTAGAATTTTGAATGAACAGCAAGATTTTGCAGAGTGAAAAATGGGGAATGATATCAATCCCTGTTTTTAGAAAATAAGTTGTATTTAACAAGCACTGATTGACAGCTGATGGACGCTAGGATGATGGACTGACGGAGGTCTTCAGCAAATTTGGTTAATGGCAGTTTAACAGTGGATTTTGAAACTTTTCAGAATGGAGGACACAGTCGCTTTCAACACACAAAATGAAAAAAAAAATGCGCGAAGTTTTGTTTTATTTGCAAAGTCAAAATGGGGAATTTTTTATTATTTTTTATGATGACGTCATGGTGTACGATGGACACGTCATGGAGAATGGGCGGTAAGTGGTAAATTCCACACCGCTTTTTGGAGCAGGCGGTATTTCATGAATTGGTAGCGATTCCATTCAGTACACGACGCGTGGCCAGTGCACTGTTTGGAAACCACTCCGATTTCACGCGTTAATCTTCGTATAGGGGATGGCTAGTGGAATGTTTGTGGGCCGTAGATCTCCAACGAAATGATTCAATGGTGGACCGGACGGGAAGCTGGCGGGGAGTTAACGCGTGGGCCCGACACGATTATTTATGAGTTAATCATTCCGGGATGTTTTCGATTGGCGGAGGGGTAAGATTATTAATTAATCCAGGTGATTAATTAATCTCTTTGGTTTATGGAGGGTCGGGATTACGGATGGAATTGGGGTTTATTTATTTTTCATTTTAAACATATAAAATACATGTTTAAACTTTGTTTTTTATATATTTTTTATTGTATGATAATTAAATTAAATCAATTCAATTAACATAGGGGCGAGACTAGTTATATAGATATGTTTTTAGCCAAAGGGATTTATAATGTGGGTATTTGATTTTATCATATGGGTTTAAATACTTTGGCTAAAACGTATAATACAAAGGTTTTTTGGGATATTACATAGGAGGAGTTATATATATAAGAAAAGGTAATTTGTATAAGGATTTGATAATTAAAGTTAAATGTTAATATGACAAAGGAACATGGAAAACTCAAAATTCTTTACACAACTAAGAAAGTGAAGATTTCTGAAGAAAATTGCATTATATCAACTTCAACACTTAGTTTTAGAATAGCAAGTAATTTTGAGGGATTTTTATGAAATATAGCATGATTTTCCTAAGTAAAATGGAATTTTACTTAGGAAAAGATTAAAAGTGAATGAGTGTAATGATGAATATCTTTAAATACTAAGGTTTTCTCTAATCATTGGGCTGAGGGTCTGGTCGCTCCAAAAGTCAAGGAAATGCCTTGAGCCCCTCTAATCTTCAAATTCCATAGCACTTAGGGGAAATTAGTAAAATCTTTAGAAAGTGAGATGGGAAGTTAATGATTTTGACTTTGCTTTCTGTGAACTTTTCCAATGTAGCATCTGTCTTTGCACTTGTGATGAAATTAGGATTGAACACATTTAGAGCCAGCATTCATCACATGTAATTTTAGCAACAACATCTACCTACCCTACCTACTTACTCTATCATTTTCTGTTCTTTATTAGGGTGCACTTAGACTGTAAAACCCTCATCAAACTTGTTTTCTTTTACATCGAAAATCTATCTATTTCTACACTTATTACATCAAAGGGCTTAGATTAAATTGTTGAGCACCTTTTATTACTCTACCTATCTACTTATCTGCTAAGATTAAACTGTTTGGTCAGATATTTATTCTCTATTCTACGACATGAAATTGAAAAATGAATGAGTCAAGTTTAAACAGTTTGACTCTTCATGAATTGTGGAAAAAGTTTGAAAAGATGCACACAATTTTGTTTATTACAAAAATTGAAATAGTAGTGGCATTTAGACTTGCACACTTTCCTGGTCTATTTTTGTTTGGGGTTCATTTCTTTCACTTTTTTGACCATTTTATTCTTTTTACCCTTTGATTTTCTTTTAGGGTATATCCTCTTTACATTTTTTTTAATTTTTTTTAATTTTTTTTAATTTTTCAAGAATATGGAACACCTTTGCACAAGAAAATGGTTTGAACATATTGCATAGTTCAATCAAGAAAATCATGAAAAATGACACCTATTGGTATAGGAGTCTAACACTGACTCCACTTGGGGATGGCTTTTCCTGGCGAAAAGTCAAGAACAGCAGGTCAGATGCCTCAAAATGCCTTCAAACTGAACCATGTAATCTCCTTCTTCTGGTAGCTTTATTGTATATATGATAGTGCAAATTCTGATGCTTAGGGCCTTCACTTCGGACTTCAACTCCAACAAGTCACCATCCAATCAAAACTGATGCATTTGAAAGGATATATTATGTACAAGTTAGAAAACATCAGAACATCCTAGTAAATAGGATCAAAATAGTGCTTTAGCATTCGACCATTGACTGGTCCTTCCTCAGCTTATGAACTGTCCAAATTCTTCAAAAAGCATGTGTTATTTCCCTGTAAAGCATGAATGATGTAAGGTCCTTTCCATAAGAAATCAAATTTCCCATGTTTCCGTTTATCTTCCCTTCTGGAATCCCATCTTAGAACTTTGTATCATAGTTGAAAATCTTTTGCTTTAGTTCTTTTGTCAAACATTTTTTTTAACTTTTCCTGCAAGACTTGGGATCGTTGATACACTTCTTATCTAGTTTGCTGCAAGTGAATTTTTTGGTTTATTATTCTTTGAATATCATTTGGTTCCACTTGAGCCTCCTGAAGTAACTTCATAACAGGAATTCCTAAGGATGATGGAAATCTCGCCTCAATACCATAAACTAATTCATATGGACTGGTCCCAATTGACTTCTTAGTTGTAAGTCTGTCTGCCCATAATGCATTGGTAAGTTTCTTATGCCAGTTCTTTTTATTTTCTTCTAATAATTTTTTAATGATATTAATAAGGCTTTTATTGGAAGACTCTGCCAGTCCATTACCCTGAGGATAATAGGCTGTTGAATGGCCTAAAGTGATATGATGTTTATTACAGAAACTAATCATTTTCTTTGATTTAAACACCGCAACATTATCTATTATAATTTTTTCTAGACAGCTAAATCTTGAAAGTATATTGGTTTCTAAAAACCCTATAATTATGGAATCATTGGCCTGTCTAGATGGGATAGCTTCAATCCATTTAGTAAAGTAATGTGGTAGTAAGGATCCATCTGTGTTGCCTAGAAGAAGGGGGATGAATCTCTCCAATAAAATCTAGTCCCCATTGTTGAAAGGGTCTCTCTGTGGAAATTGGTTTTAATGGTAAAGGTAACAACTTTCTTTTGCCCTCAAAGATCTGACACTTATGACAAGAAGTTACAAATTTCTTAACATCTGGAAACAAGGTTGGCCAGTAAAAACCAGCCCTTAAGATTTTATCTGCAGCTGACTTCCAGTAGAGGTGTCCACCACAATCTCCTGCATGAAATTCATTAAGAACCTTGTCAGTTTCATCTTTCAATAAATAATTTAATAGGATTCCATCATGATTCTTCCAAAAAAGAGCACTATCTAAAATACAATATTTTAAAGATGTCATTTTCAAAAATCTTTGTTTCGTTCTGGACAACCCTGGAGGAACTTGCAGGTTTAACAAAACATAAATGATATCAGTGTACCAGGGTGAATTTAAAAAGGCTTGACTGATCTATGGAGTCGCCATCTCCTGTTCGTCATCCAGTCCGTTAATGTCCAGGGCTTGGCAATTAGTTTCAGTTATGAGTTGAGCCAAACCTTGACCTTTTATGAGTTTTGTTGGTTTAATTTCAATATCATATTCTCATATGGTAGCTATCCACTTACCTCTTTTGCCTTCAATACCATATTGAGTCAAGATGTCTTTAACGACAGCATTAGGTACATAAGCTATCACATGAGAATACAATATATGAACTCTGAAATCTTTAATTGCTTTCACAAGTGCAAAAGCTTGTTTCTCCATGATATTATATTTCAAAGATGCATCTCTAAGTGCTTTACTAAAAAATGCTATTGGTTTTTCACATCCCTGATCATCTTTTTGTAGTAAAACAACTGCAACTGTATGTTCAGAAGCAAATGAAAAAATAATGAAATCTCTATCAAATTTTGGACTGGTAAGAACTGGTGTTCTTGTTAAATCCATTTTGATTTCTTCAAATGATTTCTTGTCTTCTACAATCCAGTCAATGATTGAATATTTTCTTAACATGTTAGAAGCAGTCTAAGTAATTTAGCTAAACTAGAAATGAATCTTCTCAAGAAATTGATTTTTCCTATGAAAGCTTGAAGTTCTTTAATTTTTCTGGGATGAGGTATCTGCAAAATTGCTTGTATTCTTTCAGGATCAATTCTAATGCCATCTTTAGAAATAATGTGACCTAGGAGCTTTCCTTCTTCCAAACCAAACAATGAATTTTTCGGATTTAGAGAAATACCATACTTTCTGCATTTTATAAACACTTGTCTTAGATGATCTAAATGTTGCTGATCTGTTTTGGAAAAAACAGTTAAATCATCTAGATAAATAACCAGAAAATCATGTATTTCTTTAGCAAAGGCAATGTCCATTGCTCTTTGAAATGTCGCCCCTGCGTTTTTTAGACCGAATAGCATCTTAACATATTTGATAGTACCCCATGGTCTTGTAAACGTTGTTTTGTCTTGATCATCAGGATGAACCAGAATCTAGTTATATCCTGAAAATCCATCCAGAAGAGATATCCTTGAAGATCCCACTACCCTTTGTAGGATATGGTCCATTTTAGGCAAAGGATATTTATCTTTTAAAGAAACTTTGTTCAAATTTCTCAAATCGAAGCACAGTCTAATCTCTCCAGTCTTTTTTCTTGTTGGTATTAAATTAGAAACCCATTCAGAGAACCTAATAGGAGCTATAATTCCTGCTTCATACATTCTTTTAATTTCTTTTTCAATTGAAGGTAGTAAAACAGGATTGATCCTTCTAAGTTTCTGTTTAAAAGGTTTCTGATGTAGTTTCAAAGGTATTGTGTGTTGAATTATTGATGTATCATATGATTTAAGATCTTCATAACTCCAGGCAAAAACGTCCTAAAATTCTTTTAAGAGTTCAACATATTTAACCTTTTGATCTTCTGGCAGAGATTTAGATAGTTTAACCATCTTGGGATTTTCTTCAGTTCCCAAATTGACTTCTTCAATATCAGATTTAACAGGTTCCATTTTGGGTTTTAAGGGAATGTAATTTGAGTCAAAAAGATCTTCCAAAGGAGTTAATCCTTTGGGTAAATGATTATCTTTCAGATTAATGATTTCAGATTCATCTTCTATGATCTCATCGAATTCCATTTGTTTCAAATCTTGCATATCTTTTTCAGTGAATTTGGTTGGGTGAAGCATGTGAATAGCACTTTCCTCTGAAATATTCGTTTCTTGTTCATCTATTTGATCAGATTCATTGATTGTTGTGTCTTCATCTATACTACTGTTAGAGAACTCATTTTCTAATGTCAAAAAATTATTGATCTGATTATTATTTACAAATACTTGCCAATTCATGAGATTGTCCGGTATAGCAGGTCTATGTTTAATCTCAGCTGTGAACTGATGATTAGGTCCAAAAGGTAATTTACATGTGCTAGCGAAAATTACAAGACTGTGAGCATGCAAATTTTGTTTCCTGGGAATCTTGGCAAGTTGAGCTTGTAGAAAAGTGTTGAGAATTTCCACAACTATTTCTCTATATTGTTTCAATCTGGGAAATTTTGTTGAACATTCACCATTTATCTATTGGATAATTAACTCAGAGTCTTCTATGATTGATACTCTAATTTCTCCTAACTTTTTGACATGTTTAAGCCCTAGCAAAAGAGATTCATACTCTGCCATGTTATTAGTGCATCTAAAGTTCAACCTATAAGCATGGCCTTCGGCGTGATCATTTTCAACATTATGTATCCAAATTCCAACTCCTGCTCCTAACTTTTTTACTAGGCCATCAAATTCTAAATGCCACAGAATTTCATGTTCATAATCTTCATCAACTGTTTTAACATGTTTCTTAATAGGAGCTAGTTTTTTAGCTTTTTTTGGTATTTCTTGATTATCTGGTGTTTCTTTGTTTTCAGAAATCTCTTCGATTTGAACAGTAGATTTATTTGTAGTTTCTGTTTCTGGTGCTTCTAATTCAGTAGGAAGGTCCAATTCAGCATTATAAAGGATAAAAGAGTCCATATCAGAATGTATTGAATAGACAGGGAAGTTTTCAGGCTTCTCATGGCTACTGACTAAATATTTCATCAAGGTCTATATGTAAAGTCTTTTAGGTTGACCAAACACTGAAATAGTAGCATATGACATATCTAATTGAATAGACCCTCCAAGTTTAGCACCCCAGGATTTGGACAACAACATACCATATTTGGGAGGAATATCGGCCACTACTATATCCATCAGAACAGATTTCGCAGGGTATTGTACCAAAGTAACACACAGATCTTTAATCAAACCTAAACATCTTACCTAACTTGAATCAAAAGAAAAAAGATCTTTATACGGTCTGGTAATGTCTAGACTTAATCTTTCCATCACAACTTTTGGCATCAAATTGTGGGACGCTCCAGAATCAAGCATGGAATTATGGAGTATTTTGTCATGAACATTCAAGCTTACATAAAATGGAGGAGTTCCTCCACTTTCTGGTTTGCCATTTACCTCGGGGCCAAGAAGGAGTTTGGGTTGATCATCAAGAACATTTACTGAATCATCCATTCCAGTAATGTTAATGTTAAGAGATTTGTTGATTTGGCTTCTATAGACATCATGTTTAGCCAATTCTGATAAAGGAACAACTATCTTTAGTTTACCTATTTCAACCTCTAGATTGAAAGGTTTTTCTGTTTGAGCTTTAGTGTTTTGGATAGTTGGGTTTTCTCTATTTTTTGGGTCTTCAGTGTTTTTCTCTTTTTCATAGATGGGATTATGAGTTGAAGGTGTTTCTGAATTAACTTCTGCTGTTTCTTCTACGTTTCCTACATGAGGAAAAGTATTAGATAGTTGTTTATTATTTGGTTGGTTGTCAGACACATCTTCAATTATTGGATTTGCGGGGTTCGGACTTGTCCTAGACAAAATTTGTACAGGAGGAATGTTTTGTACAGGAGGGATGTTAGTTTTACCTTTGACGTTTTGTTTTACAACTTTCTGTTTGCTATTCTCTGGCACATCAATCCGTCTGCTTCTCAAATTGTATTGTTTATGAACTTCATAAATTGTTGTGTCATAGCCTTCTTTAAAATCAAAAGTTTCTCCTGAATGAGTTTGAAATGTTTCAAGAATGTGATTCTCTTGATCATCTTGAGATAGAAAAACTTCTGGTTCATTTTTGTTTTCAGTCACGTTATTTATTTCAACATCTTCAGTAGGCTCTTCAGAAGTTGAACTTTCAACAAAATTTTCTTGGAAAGGTGGCCTGATGTTTTGGTCAGGGACATTTTTCCCAATATTTTGGTTCTGATTTCTTCTAAAGTTTGGGTTTCTCACAACATTTTGATTATCACCAGAAGACTTTCTTTCGATTGTCTCCACTCTGTCTCCCTGTCTTTCCATATCTTTGATGATTGCATCCAGCTTTCTTTCAAAAGCTGAAGGTTCTTTATTCATAGGCATTCTTCTTTCGGCCCTAGCTCTAGCTCGTTTTTCTATGAGGTTTGCTTCCACACTAACCACTATGCTTTACATCTCTTCTAGGGTTTGGGGGGCTCTTTCCCTAAGTGAATATGCTATGTCAGAGTCAAAACCATCAGGGAATTTAACCAATACTGAGTCCGGAGGTGGTCTAAGGTTTTGAGGAACAACGTTGTAGGCTTCGTTAAATCTGATGATGTAATCTTGTACTGTTTCATTAGGTCCTCTTTTCAATTTTCCAAAGTCAGATAGGATCTGAAGAGGGTCTTTCTTCTTCTCCCATCTGTTTAAAAATGACCTATACGGGGCTAGTAAGTCAGCAATACTATTTGGAGCAAGGGCCCTAAACCATGTCCTGACTTCCCCAGTAAGACTCTGGACAAAAATTCTCATTCGAATGTCATCAGCGTCAATTTCATAAGATTCAAAGTAATCAGTGATCCTTTTGGTGTGTTGTTGAGCAGTATAAGTACCTGAACTGTCAAAAGGGGTGATTTTACTCTGATAATCCTGAGGCAAAGCAACAAGGTTGCATGGCAACCTTAACAGGGTTTATCTATTGGCCATTGGAAGGTGTAATGGAATAACAGGTGATGATGGTCTGGAAGGAGTGAGTGGAGGAGTAGGAGTGGCTTGGTTTTGAGAAGTTTGAGGAAAGGTAGCTGAGCTTGGGGAAACTTCAGTAATTACAGAAATGTTTGAACTTTCTTCAAAGGTATGTTCAGATTGAATGGAGTTTTGTAAATGTCTGTCAAGATGATATGAAAAAAATCTCAATTGTAAATCTTCAAGAAGTAGTGGGTCTGGAAAGAGCTTAGACAATTCAGATTCAGAAAAATTCACAAACAGAGATGTTTCAAATCGCTTATGAAAAGGGATTTCATCAAAATATATAATCTTCACAGGACAAGAATGTGATCTAGAAAGAGATCTGGAACTTCCAGAACTTTCTTGACTTCCTCTTTCAGAGCTTTCTTGGCTTCCTTGTCTTCTAAGAATCCTAGGAATCAGATTTGGATTTTCAAATATAGGTGGTGGATTAGGATCAGGATTTGACCTGGTATGACGAATCCTTTCTGAAGCCAATTTTCCTAGATTTTATGTTTTTGATTTTTTGTTTGGAATACAATGAAAGTACAACTTCAGCAAATTCTTCAAGAAATTTAAGATTTTTAATTAAAATTTTCTCAAAGATTTATTGAACTAGAGAGTCTGATTGAATGTTTGAAACTAAAGTTCAGTTATTAAGCTAAACCAGAGATAGACTGAATCAACATTCATTTACTATGCAATTGCAGAGCAAAAGCATTTCAAAAGCTACCTGGCTGATCTTCAGACTCTGTCCATAGCTTATAAGCAAACAATATTGACAATAAAGATTTTCAGGTCCCTAGTATGGTCGCCACTATGTTATCACTCAGATTTTCCTTGAAGTTGTGGAAAAGGAAAGTAAACCCGAGGTTACCACAAACCAACCTTCAGATACAGAATCTAGCTAATCTGTATCCAGAGAGGGCTCTCTCTTTAAATTTTAGCTTTGTTCTTAGAAAATATTAGGCTAGTTATAAGTTCCCGAAGTTTTGTTTGAAAATGGTGGAATTCGCCAACTAAAGGCAAGAGTTGAATATTTTCGAGCCATTGAGCTATGGAGTCAAAGGATGGCTTTCTTACAGTTCAATCTTCTACACACAAGATGGCTTTGCGGGGCAAGATAGCCAAACGGGGAGCAATTTTTAGGAATTAAAGTGGATGGAATGGAGTTTGAAGGGATGAAAGGCAATTAAGAATCTTTCAACATATTCAAAGAAAGAAAATGAATGATTACAAATAAAGAGGCGAGTTAAGATTTCTTTACTATAGCAATCAAAATGTTCAAACCGGCGAAACAAGAGCAATTAAGAATTGGAGTTGCTTATAACCGGTTTGGAAGAAAACATTTGGAATAACCGCAATTTAAAATCGAGTACACTTAAGTAAGTTCTAATTTATTCTTTTATGTCAATTATTCGAAATGGAACATAGTGATATTATAAACGAGATATAAAACTTAAAGACATAGGATAGAAAGACTTATTGAGCACGGTCAGGCATGTGAATCATATAAAGTCACGAGCTTCAAATTATCATCCGACAAGCCACAAATAAATTTCTCCAAAGTCCTTTTGTTAAAACATCAATGTCACAACAAAGTATTAGAATCCACCCTCAATACTTTATTCGATGGATTATTTATACAAAAATGATTAAAAATATCTTACAGCAACCTAGAAAATAATCTAGGGTGACTAATGAATAGGTTACAACATAAAGAGAGACATATGGTCTCGTAAATAGGATAAAAGGCAACTGTTGATGTGTTGTTTCCTCCTTTTATGCATATGCTGGAGGCAGTTTCTACAATATCGCTTTCAAATCTTGTCCTTTTTGGTAATTCTTTTATTTGCCTAGCTTCTTTGATACTCTTTATTTCTCTTTGATACACTTTCATTACTTAGTGATACTCTTTAACCTTTGTTCATCTATTTATCTTTCACACAAATAGTAAAAAGGCAAAAATTTCCCATATGAAGATGAATTTTACAAAATTTCTAACGAGTCTTCCCACCATTTGTCTTCTGCTATTTTGGTTCGTTGGAATTTTCTTAATGTTTCCCGCTAGATCTCTGTGTATACGAAGAAATTGGGTTGGTTTGGGAATACATATCTTATTTCATGTTCAAGATGAAATAAATTCTTTAATACGGCCATAAATATTCTTTCCTGTGGCTTAATGTCGATTACGATGGTGATAGAGGAACATGTTAAATTGTGAGCATGTATGTCCAATCTATTAACATAAGTTCTTAAGTCCATTATTTTGTCTTCTGAAATCATGATTTGGGCAACCAGTAGTAATAAAACATTAAACCTTAACTTTCTTTGAAGGCAATGATCTCTTCTTGAATATACGAGCATATGTTCCAAATTTTGCATAAGAGTTCTCTTGGTAAAAACTCTTTTTATTTCTAAAATTGTACATGTTTCTATCCTCAATTCAAGTTAACGGCTATTTAATGCAGTGCAGGTGTTTAAGAGCGTATGAGTTGATTTGCTTGTTAGTCTGTCTCTCAATTCTTCTCTTGTTTTGTCAATTTCCTCCAGAGCTATTTTGACCAAATCATTTTGTTCAAAGATTATTTGAATGAAGGACCAAATATCCTTTATCGGCTTGAATAATGTTACTCCAAAGAATTTCATTGATTTCTCTCAAAGGCTTCTCTAATGAGAGATCCTTTTCTAAAGCTTTAACCAATTTTTCGGCGTTTTGATTTCTCTTGTATGGTCGGCAACGGTCTTTTTTGACATATCATATTTTTGTTCCAAATTTGTAATTGTAACTTTGTAGATTGAAGTTATGTTCTCACAAGTTTTTAAACTTTCCATTTGTTTCATAATTCTTCGGAACTTAAACTAGAAGTATTCACTGTGATGGGTTTGTTTCTTTGTTATAACTGTTGTTAATAACATTACTGTGTGCTTCTATTGTGGATGTTTGAATAGTAGTACACTTTTCTTTCAATGCTTGCTCGAGTTCTTTTTTTAAATTTCCCCTTGGTCCTCATTCATTTTCGGGAGCAACTCCATCATTTATCCTTGAATTTTTTTCTTCAATACTTCTTCGGTTTGAGGATGCCTTGAAGGCAGTAATTTCAATTGCTTCCTCAGTAAAACCAATGTCGTCATCCTTCTTTTTAATCGATTGCTTCAATACCTTTTTATATCTTTGGTATTATGACCTAAGGCGGTGATTATTTCCTCTAAAGATTTTATTATTTATCCTTTGCTTAGAAGAAGCTTTCTCCAATGCGGCGGGGTACTTGTATTATTCAAAGAATCTTGTGATCTATGAAAGTGCCATTGTAGCACAGCAAATTAAGGGTAGAATATATCATTTCTCCGGTTTTCTTGTGTAATTCTATACGTTAAAAGGATGAATATCTTTTTCTAGGACCTCAAAATTGGTCACGATGTAATCGAGATGTTGTTTGTGGCTTTGGCACTTTAGATTTGAAATGGCTCATTAACATTTTCCCTTCTTGAATGTCAAAAAGTGAGCATTAATCTCTCTTGATTTTGTGGAGCCATTTTACGATACTAATTAGACACCTCGACCCTTAATGGATCATTCCTTGCTTTTATCTTGATAAATGTCTTTTTTATGTCTCTGTATCTTGTCATTTGTTTGAATGAGCGCGATTAGCAAGCTGTCTTTGTATTTCCTTTCCTTTATGGCTTTGTATATGCTTCACTAGCGAACCGGTAAATGACTATCTTGCCTCCTTTCTTCATCAAAGATTTCATCAATAGATTCTACTTCGAGGTAGTGGATTTAGTTTTACCCTTTTAGCTTGATTGTTGTGAATATTCATCGGAGGTAGGATCTTTAACTTGTCTTTTCTTGCATTTTCCTCATTAGACGGAGTACGCAAATTTGAAACTTCGGGCTGATTGACTTGAATGAGCTTTGTGCTTGATCTTGTGCCTTGGAAGTTTGAGGTTTTTTTGTCATGGTGAATGTTTCAATGACATGCTTTTAGTTCTTTCTCTTTGCTTTGGGTTATCAGCTGCAATTGATGGAATGTTTTCACCTTAAATTCTATTTCGAATAATACCAACAGAAGAAGTACCAACCTACGGGTCATACTGTGTAAAAGAATCCAAGTCGGGTATTTTTTGAGATCTTTCATAACATTATTTATATCAGCATATACTATCTTTGCTCTATCAAAGTTTCTTCTACCCACTCATCGTATTAGCATACTTTTCAATTTCGGGGATTCTTCGATGCATGTGGGGTGCTGATTTATTTTTCATCCTTTTGTCACAAATAAAGTTGAATGGGTCATGGGGCCCAATGGGGGTACACGCAATGCGTAATGATCCTCTAATATCTTTTGAGCTTGCCCCCTCCATCCCTGGGGTGGGGGATAAATGGACCTGGTGGCTCTTTATCTGTGAGTTGAGCCTTTTTCTTGTTATTAAGTGAATTATATACGAATGAGCTGTTTGGCCACGGAAATACTCAGGTAACGAAAAGTGTCTCATTGGAATATATCTAGGTAACTTGAAAGGGCTCAATTCACATCCATAAATTCTAATTTCGGTATGATTCGATAGAAGTACCCGGTCACCTATATTATCTTGTTTTGAAGACGGAAAGTTTTCTTCGATTTCATTGTTGGTCTTGGAGGGCAACTCACATCGACAAGGTAGTTGCGGAGTGTTTGAAAAGGTCGATGAACTCATTATAAGAATAGGGAGAATCTGTGGACAATGAGTAATGTCGGCCAAAAGATAACGGATCTTGGATTTCCTTGGGCATCAAGTTTTCTAATATAGAAAAGGAAAGTTTCGGACGGTAATAAAGCATGAGATGGTAAATGACGGTAGAATATTTGAATATACTCATTCTCCAATCTAATGAATTGGTCACATGCATTTTATACGCAATGAAAGATGCAAAGTCCTTTTTGACGAACGGGAGGTACATCCCGAGGGTCGACATAGATAATAACACCGGGGTTAAATGATCGACATACTCAGCATTGTTCCCAAACCCATTGTGAAAGATATCATACTCAAAATATTTTGACCTTCTTCTTTGAAATAAACACTAGCATAAGGGGGAGGGCATGAAATTTGTTGCTGCAACCACATGAAGGTTTGGCAAATGGAGTTAACTCCTCCTGGGATAATTTAATGGATTTCTCTAATAATTATTCCATTAACAAAGGAGTAAGGGGCTTCACCAGGTTGAAAATGTAACATATCATTGATGGATTGAGCGATTAATGGGAAAAAGAGGATGTTCGCTTGGGGATATCTTTTGCTCTACGATTTGGATCATAATTGGCATGGCAATAGTGGATAATTTCGGAAAGATATGGTGAGGAAAAAGGTAACTAGGAAGGCAGAGACTCCCATAACCCAATAATATCTAAGCCATTCAAATAATTGTCTGTGACAACAATTGTTGGGTGTGGAGCCTAATTATCTTGTTTACTTTGTATCACAGCATTGGACCCCTATACACTTAAAAGGGCGGCAACGCCGCCAAAATTGTCGCTGCCGTGGGGGGTCCGGGGGGGGCGCGGCGCACCCGGGCCCCACAGCGGGGGTCGGGGAAGCGCCCTCGAAGCTAAAAAACAGATGCGGGAATTGCCTTGTAAAAGTATAGTAATTTCTAGTCAATACGGGCCATTCATTAGGCAAATGATACGACGGTAGAAGTTATGTTTAGATTAGGGTTTTTTGCCCTAGAAGGCAACCCCTTGTATATATGAGGGTATTGTGTTGCGGCTGTGTATGATGGGTGTATTCTCGGAGGCGAGAAACGAGAGAGGGAGAGCGCGAGGAAGAGAACGAGGAGGATATTACGGCGGATGTAACGTAGGTTTTGTCTCTTCATTTTGTTGGATAATATAAAGGAAAGAGGTGGCTTTTCGAATGGACGTAGCCCAAAGTTTGGGTGAACCACGCAGTATATCTGTGTCTCTCTGGTTTTATGTGTTTTGTGTGCTTGTATTTCATATTTTATGTGTTTCATTGCTATATTATCTTGTGTGTATGTAGATGACATGCTTGTTGCGAGGTCTAACATGCGGGGAAATAAATGTGCTCAAAGAAAATTGGCAAATTCATTTGCAATGAAGGATTGGGGCTATAAAATAAATCCTTGGTATAGAGATAACTAGAGACGGGAAAAATCACAAATTAACAATTACCACAGGTAAAAATTTGAGGGGGAAGAGCTAGAGTGAGCGGGGTTGTCTCCTTAGCGAGTTTGTGGATTTAGTCAAGAAGCCCCAAGTCAAGTTTAAGGGGGTGTTAGGTAAACATGACTCGGGGTAGAGTAAATGGACTGAACATGATGGTGGTTTTGGGGCACATGGTTTTGTACACCCATGTTTTGACCCATGGTATTGCATGTGATGGAGCCTATAAAAGGGAAATTTGGAAAAGACTTCATTGTAATGTAGGCCTGGAGGTGAGCGGTGAAGGCTCACTTGTTTTTGGATTGGCCGGGGTTTTGGCCAATGTTTAATGAAATTTCATTGTTTAGGTTTTTCCCCGGATTTGGGGTTTTCGATTAAACATTGTGTTTATGTTTATGTGATTTGTTCTTGAGTTCTTTCATGGTTATGTTTGTGTATTATTTCTCTCTCGGTAAATGTTTATTATTTATGCCCGGTAAATTTCCTAAATTATTCTCTCGGTAAATTATTTGTTATTTGCGGTAATTCCTAACAACAATAAATTCGAAGGGGATTTTCACTGAAAACTAAGTCTTTAATCTGAAAATCTTTATCTACTAATGATAAGTAATCCAAATCTTTATGGGGGGCATTCAATGGAGCTACATTCAAGGCTACAGGAACTTCTATTTTTTTTTTTGGTTCTTGCGTATTCAAAGAAACGAAAATTCAGGGGTTTTTATGAAAATGGGGCGCAAATTTGTAGGTTTTGATGAGGGAAATTGGTACAATTGCAAGTTCAGGGGCACAATTTACAGTTTTCAAGATCAGGGAATGAACTTAGCAATCAAATTTAACACCGTTTGAGTGGAAAAACAAGGAAAACTCAATTTCTTTTAGAGTTCAGGGTGAAATGGAATAGATACCTGTTTTTAGAGGAAAAATTGTGATTAACAGGTATCAACTGGCGGCGGATGCACGCTAGGAAACTGGACTGGAAGTAACTTTCAGCGGAATTCAGTTGAACAGTAGTTTGGCATTTGATTTTGAATTTCATCGCACAGAGGGCACAGTCACTTTCAACACACAGAATGATGAAAAAATGCGCGAAATTTGTTTTATTCGTAAAGTCAAAGGAATTTTTTATTATTTTTTGAGGATGATGTCACCAATGGTACGGGAAGGACACGTCACCGGGGTCGGGTGGTAAGCGGTAAATTCCGCACCGCTTTCGGGAGTTGGCGGTATTTGGTGAAATGGCAGCGATTCCATTCAGTGATTAAAACGTGGCCATGGCACTGTTTCGAAACCACTTTGATTTCGCTCGTTAAATCTCAGACGGAGGATGGGCAGTGGAATGTTTGTGAGCCGTAGGTCTTCAGGTGGATGATCGGACGGATGATATGATGTGGAACTGGTGGGGTTTTAATGCGCGGGCCCAAAGTAATTAATCTTTTAATTAATCATTTCGGGCGGCGTGTGATTGGTGGAAAGATTGGTTATTAATTAATCCGGGTGATTAATTAATCCCATGATTTAATGAGAGTCGAGGTTGCGGCGGGACTTCGGTTTTTATTCGTTTTTCCGTTCAAAACATATAAAAATATATGTTTAAACTTTTTTCGATGTATTTTTTATTTATATCGAAATAAATTAATGAAATTTATTTACCATAGGGGCAGAGTTAATATATATGGATATTTTTTAGCCAAAGAGTTTATAATTTGGGTATTTGATTTCATCATATGGGTTTAAATACTTTGGCTAAAACGTATAATACAAAGGTTTTTTGGGATATTACATTGAAGGAGTTATATATATAGGAAAAGGTAATTTGTATAAGGATTTAATAATTAAAATTAAATGTTAATATGACAAAGGAACAAGGAAAACTCAAAATACTTTACAAATCTAGGAAAGTGAAGATTTCTGAAGCAAATTGTATTATATCAACTTCAACACTTAGACTTAGAATAGCAAGTAATTTTGAGGGTTTATTGTGGAATTTTGCATGATTTTCCTAAGTAAAATGGGATTTTACTTAGGAAAAGATTAAAAGTTAATGAGTGCAATGATGGATAACTTCAAGTACTAGAGGCTTTTCGATTATTAGGCCGAGGGTCCGGTCCCTCCAAAAGTCAAGGAAATGCCTTGAGCCCCTTTAATCTTCAAATTCCTTAGCACTTAAGGGGAATTAGTAAATGTTAGGGAAAAAGTGAGATGGGAAGTTAATGATTTTGACTTTGCTTTCCTCTGAAATTCTGCCAATGTAGTGTTCTCTGCACTTGGTGATGAAAGTAAAGGATTAAACACATTTAGCACCATCATTCATCACATGAAACTTTGCAACACCATCTACCTACCCTATCTACTTTACCCTACCATTTTCTCTTCTTTATTAGGGTGCACATAGGCTGGCAAACCCTTATCAATCTTATTTTCTTTTACATGGCAAATCTATTTAATTCTACACTTATTGCATCAAAGGGCTTAGATTAAACTGTTGAGCACCTTTTATTAACTCTACCTATCTACTTATCTGCCAAGATTAAACTGTTTGGTCAGATATTTATTCTCTATTCTACAACATGAAATTAAAAAATGAATGAGTCAAGTTTAAACAGTTTGACTCTTCATGAATTGTGGCAAAAGTTTTGACAAGCTACACACAATTTTTCTTATTTACAAAAAATGAAATAGTAGTGGCATTTGGACTTGCACACTTTCCTGGTCTATTTTTGTTTGGGGTTCATTTCTTTCACTTTTTTGACCATTTTATTCTTTTTACCTTTTGATTTTCTTTTAGGGTATACCCTCTTTAGATTTTTTTAAAATTTTTGGATTTTTGGATTTTTCAAGAATATGGAACACCTTTGCACAAGAAAAAGGTTTGAACATATTGCATAGTTCAATCAAGACAATCATGAAAAATGACACCTATTGGTATAGGAGTCTAACAGGTCTCATGATCATGGTAGGTCTGCTCATTATGAGACCTCCTATTCTCCCCTAAATATTTTTGTAGACTCTGATTATGATTAACCGTAGAGGTTACTTAATAAGTGGGGAGACAGATCTACTCCTTAATTACTAATCTTTATTGGTTGATCCTTCTACCCTAAAGACTCAAGAAAAGAAAATAGCTCAAATAATGACTGAAATATTCCTTGAGTAGGTCATGCTAGGGTTATTATGAGAGCTCATGATGGTTTTATAGGCATTTTCCACCATAGGAGGCTTTTCATCAATACCTTCAAAGAGAAACTTGAAAAGGTTTCTTGGATGATAGTATGTTAAGCTTATGAATGGAAAGTATAACAATAAAAACTCCACTAACTGGCCCAATGAATAATCTCGGCCAATAATGAGAGTCACTTTATAAAATATGAGGCATTAAGAGTGAATTTCTTTTGACAAGTGTTACCAGAAGAGTGCATAATGACAAAAATTTCAATGGTTATGCCTTAGGAATTTAAATTTCAAGAATGATGTTATAACAATAATTTTATTCATTCTACCCTACCCCAATATAGAGGGAGGAAGGTCTCATTCAAGTGTAGGAGTATTTCCAATGCAGCCATGCTCGTAATATCATGTTAAGTATACTCACACTCAGTTTGAAAGAATAAATTTCAACACATACCAGAGTATGAGAAACTAGTCGCTTTGATTGATATGATACCAAGAGTATTTGAAGATGAGAGTGGTACTTTTGGATTATGATCTAGAACCAATCCTCAATGTAATCCTAGTGTTATTGGCTCATTTCTTCTTTTGGACCGCTCTGAATGTCCTCCTTGGTCATGCCAGACAAACTTAGATAATTGGTCTCTGGAATTTTGGTTTTCAAATTCCTGTGGTTTTTGTTTACTGGAGAGTTTACCGGATTATCCATGATGGTCGACGTTTCGAATCCCAACGGGGATCCATCTTCAGGACACTGGAATCCCCGTTGGGATTCGAAACGTCGACAAGGGTTTCGTGAGACTGTGGTCTCTGGAATGCACACAAGGCTTGTTGCTGGGCATGGTGAATTTTCCTCAATCTCAAGTTCAGCTGGATGCTCCCCATAAGATCTGGTACATGGCTCATCGATATCCTTAGTAGATAGGCAAGAGGACTCAAGGGAGATTTCCAAATCATGTTTTGGCTGTGGAGAGATAGATAATTTCCTAAATGCAGTCAGGATGAACTCTTCTTGAGAAGAAGATACCCCAGCTACTGCTATGATTTGAGAAAGCACCTTGATGGACATTCTTCAAGCTCTTGGTAATTCTTGAATTTCTCATGCTCGCAACATGGATTCGTACAAAAGAGGGGGTTCTTACAGCACCCCAAAAATGGTTTATCTTGAAAGAACTTGAATTTTTAATCTAAATGAATTAAAGAATGCTAATTGCAATAAAAACTCACCAAACTTGCTTGATTGGGCAACCAAGATTTGGAGCAACCCCACAATAGTGAATGCGTGGCTCTTCACTCACGTCTTACCGTACACTCTCTACCCTTTGATTGCCCTGCAACTAAGATCACACACACAAAAAAGCTTGTGAAAGAAACTAGGCTCTGATCCCTTTAGCACCTCCCCGACAACGACACCAAAAATGTTGGGGAAATATGTTGCTATAATTTCCAACATTAAATTATCGATCCGGGGCTCGTAAGCTTCGGGGAACAAGCGAAGGGAATGTAGGATCAGAGCATCTAACCTAGACTATAGTAGGAATCAACTTGTTGTTTAAGTACAAAATTGTTATTTCTAATTGAAGCTAATCAATTGAGGAAAAAATGTTTAAACAAATAAGAAATTATAATCACTGTACAAATGAAACTAACTCTAATTAATCATAAACCAATCAATACAAATTATGAATGCAATTATTTTAATCTAAATGAAAATCTCAATCTGAATATTAAGATCTATTGAATCTAAATATAAGAATTTAAAATCAATCAAGATTAATTTAAAATGATACCAAACTTATGCTAAATCTTAATCCCAATAAAATTCACTCTCATTCAAATGATCTTAAACTAAGGCAATGAACAAACAAGACTTCAACTAATCTAATTCTTAGGATGCATAAAAAAAAATCAAATAAGCATTCAAACTAACCTATGTCACCACTTTGAAAGTGCTTCCAAAGAAACTAAGTAAACCAAGATTTTAATTGACATGCTTCAGATCTAAGAGACTACAAAATAAGAAACTATAATATCCTTAAACTTCTTTAATCAAACTCAAGAAATCATTCAAACATAAGCACACTGGCTAATGGTTCTACCAATAACTAACTACAACCATAATGAATTTCAAAACTAAACTACAACTTCAAACAATGATTTAACAGTCTCATTGCATTGCTTTCAAATACTTGGTTTCCAAAACAAAATGTTACAAGAAAATAAATAAGGTACGTAATAGATTTCAATTCATATTTAAAACAAATGGAGTTATCGATCTCTTGTTTATCCAATTAAGAAGCACCTTTAAATATTTCAATCGTAAACCTGTAACAAAGGGCTATTTATGCAATAAAATCATTGATCAACATCATTCATTAGCTTGCAATGAGTTGAAAATGATATGTCTATTTAATTTTAAGAAAACAAATGAATTAGAGTCTTAAGTACATAATCAAAATTATGAGATGTAATTAACAATTGCTTTCAAAATAAAATCCATGCATCTAGATCTAAATCAAACACGCTACCTCTATCCTATGATGTTTACAAAACTTGCTTCCAAACAATGGTGGATCCTTGCCACTCCTGGAGCAATTTTAAACTAAATCAATGTCTAAATATTAAAAAAAACCATAACATTTACAAAAAATTCATGGCAAAGTCAAATTGTATTAAGATTCAAATCATAAGTTCACTTACATACATTCCTTCAATCTTTTGTCTCATGTTCACACCTTGTCATCCTCCTCCTTCAAAAACTTCCCAAGCTTACAACACAAACCATGGCTGAGCCATTTGTAAGATTCACAAGGCGAATTATTCATTTTCCTCAATTATGGAAAATTGAACAATTGTAACAAACTGACCTCAAAGATAGTCATATATCTTACTAACCAAGAGGAATTTTGGAAAACTGTTCGGAGGGAGACTATTTTGTTATGTTTCCAACAAAAAAATCTCTTGGATTTGTCTCATTCAAATCCATATCCTCAGAAATCATGCCCAAATTTGGTTGTTTGGGTTTTCTTGCAATGTTCTAGAACTCTGAAAAACAGTGTTTGTTTATACAACTGCCTCCAAGATCTGAGTATAACATTTAGAAAACATCAAATCTAGAGAAATGGTTTTGGATATACATTATTGGTTATATTTGTAACAAAACCATTTTATTATATTTTATAGATCTACCTTTATATGCACGCAAATCGAGGTCAAACATGGCAGTTTGGAAACTTTTCACATTTTGAGCAGATTTTTTAATCAAAACCTAGGGACCCACATGTGAAACCTGGGTGAGAAAAAATGCATGGGAACGTATTAAAACATTATTTTGGACCATAACCTCCCTTGGTTTTCCTAGGAAGCACGCCGAAAGTACCAAAGCCCTAAATTAGGCATCTCATCCTTAACTGGCTTGTGAGTGATTTCAGCGATGGAACCCTGTGAAAAATGTACTTCAACAAAACCGTCATCAGTAAAACATAACATAATTATCTTTAATCATAGAGAAGTGAATAAATTGATGATAATCAACCATAGAGAGTATTTGGAAAAAAAGTGACAGAATTAGGGTATAGCACGGGCTAAAAACCTAGGGTTTTAGGGTATAAATAGTGATGTTTCATGATGAAAACATGGGCATATACGAGGCGCAACAAATATTCTGATCAGAAGTGGAACTAATCTAAATATTACGAGAACTTGAGATAACCATCAGCTCAGTCTAAAGTTTCTCGACAGCTTTAGGAAGTTCCAACTCATCGGAAGGTAGATATTCAAAGATCAGTGGCTTCAAAAAATCAAGGAAAATCAGAATTGTTACCAATTGAATGAATGTAAAGGTCATGATAGCCACAGTCAGAAATTTCAAGATCGTAGACAGAGGTGTCCCCATGATATGATGAATTGTACATAGGGAGAGATGACAAATGAGAAATTTCACTCTCTATGTTTTAAGAAAGGTAAGATGAGATATTAGGAATATCAAGGATCGAAGATTGGCCCTCTCCACATCAGGATCAAAAATTGACATACCATGTGTTCTGTGAATGATTGGAAGTAGTAACATCATCAAAAACTAAATTCTCACAAGACACAACAGAAGTCACAGAACCATGGAAAATGTTAGGATGATGCAGGAGAGGTGCGGAAGAAAGAAATTTATCTTCCATCGTAGATTCTTGTTCAATAATGGGCTCCCACAGATACTCGTTGTAATTGATATCACAATTTTTTTGCTAAACACCAACACCATCCAACACTCAATCCTCATGAACATCAAAATAAAAATTTGAAATAGGTGAACGCAAAAAATCACAATCCAGAGGATCAGAGGGACCAAAGGATGAAGGAAGAGGACATAAAACTTCATCACAACCATCAAACTCACAATGAAAACCTACATTGAAATTGTGAGTATGTGGGGTGGGGGGAGATGGTCGTAGATCAACATATGAATTCTCAATTTCTCCCACCTCAACCTATGGAACTAGAGTTTTTTTATGAGAAGCAGACGAAGGGGCACTTGGAACAACAACCTTTTACTTTGCATGTTTAGAAGCTCTAACAACGAGATATTGTTAGGAGTGGCTTAAAATATTACAAATCATGCATATTTAGTGAAATGTGAACAAGATATATAAATATTTTAGACAAGAAATACCAATCAATTTCATCTTCTGGAAATTCAAAACAAAAATGCATAAAATGATTGTGAAAATTAGGTAGTGATTCATCAGGTGATTTTTGCAATTCTAAAGTTTTCTTGCACATACATTTATCATCATACTTGTCAAAAGCATGACATATGACAAGATGTTTGAAAGAGTGAATGGAGGATTCAGTCAATGTGTGACACCATTTACTTATGCGCCCTTTGCACATGACAATGAACAACCAACAACCAACATCCTCAATGGGGATGTTATGATCTATGCAAAATTTAAGAAATTGATTAGTATGCTCAAGTAAGGTTCTTTCACCATTTCCATAAAATTTAAGAGGTGACAAGTCATCAATGATATTCATTGGCACTTGTAATTTTAGGTCTATGGAAAAACATGTGTGTAAATTCAAAACAAACTTCAAGGGCTCAAATTTTCATTTGGCCCTCCTTCTAGCACAAGAAATTTTGATGATGCTAGACCCACCAAAATTCAATGGATCATCCCGATATGGAGTCCCAATTAAACCTCACACAATTTGGAGTAGGAGTTTGAGTAGTGGGGTGTTAATGATCTGCCTTGGTTTGCAAAATGCATAGAGTGGTGCATGGTTTCTTTGGTGAGAAAAAGTGTGTGACCCTGTGGAGAGTCAAATAAAACATATGACGGTTCCAACACACTAAGGGGAAATAAAATGGGACCCTTGGAAACCTGTAATAGTATGTGGCTTGTAAGGAACACACGAACTAACAAGTGGAATAGTCCACAAGTTAAGGTGATGGATTACACATCAAAACACATCCAACAAGATACATACAAATGCAAACAAATTATTTCATAATCATATGCGTAAGTGAAATAACATTTATGCAAATACAACAAGAATAGTCCTACTATATCCACAACATATGCATGAAAGCATGTCATCTATGAGTTTTATTAAAAGTGATGGTTCCAATTTTTACATACAACATTTGACAAGCCACTTTCCCCACAAGTGGAATGTGAAGTCTACAACACCTGGTCCTCCAAATAAGTATACTCCCTCTACGCTACATAGAAGCCAACGCTCACACAAAACTCCCAAGATTTTCCTAAGTCTAATCCTGGCCAAAATCTTGGCTCCAAAAAGCCCCTTACATGACTTATGAGATATATTTATAACAAAGGGTGGTGACTTTGGCATGCCACCTTTGTGACACTTAGACTCCCCTCATGACTCTTCAAATTATTACAAAATAAATCATTACATTACATATGAATATTCACATTCCAACAAGGACACTTGGAATTTCACTTTTACAATAATTACAAATAATATTATATTTTTCACTCATACCCATATAAGACAAAATAGGGTAGAAACAACTTCACAACCTAATAAGACAAAAAAACTATGATGTTGGAGCTTGGGTGAAGTCAAGCTGGGAAACTTTGACTTGATGCTTCTCAGTCACGTATTGATGCCAAGCTCAGTATTTTTCGATGGTCTCCCAAAAATGCGTGATAGTGTTAGGCTAGAAGTGAACTCTTGCCTCCATAGCATTCAGGTACAATGTATTGGAACCGGTCTAAACCTCTTTCTCAATCAGGAGAAACATTGTTATGATATGAATGAGACCGCCGATGTATGTCTACATGTTCAACCTATTCAAATCTATGTCATGCTAGGTGGCCATTTGCTTCAGCTGCTCCAAGGACTGATCAATCTCCTGTCTAAATATTTGTTTGTGTTTAGTCTCAGTGAGTCTGCCAATTGATGGGATCCTGTGGGTTCTTACCATGAAATCTAAATTTCTATATATCCATACATATGAGGCCTGAATATTTCCAATGAAATAGGTGAGATATTTTTTTTATGAATCAACATGCGAAGTCTCGCTTTCTCTAGATTTTCTCGCAGTTTCATCTTCTTGACCAATGTAAGCAGTTCCCCCTTGTATTGCATTTTCCAATCGTGCACAACGGTGATAGCAACTTTCACATTCCTAAGGATCTTGACAAACTCTCTACTCTATCATTTCAAGTCATGTAAGTGGACAAATAATTTATGTACGGTCACAAGCTCCTCATAGAGGTCTCGCATAGTGTCTCCAAGTGTGGATACTTCTCATCTCCTTTAGGTAGACCTGTGTAGAAGGTGAATTTTCTGATGTTGCATGGAGCTGTTCATTCTATTGTCAACATCCTGTAGATTCTATACCAAATATTTATTCTTGTCCATTAAATAGTGAGTGTTATATTTTGTTGCACCTATAAGGCTAAGTTGGCTTCGGTAGTATCATTTGGATTCGTGTTGGTGTCCGCCACTATCACCCTTTCTCTCATAAATGGAGGTGATGCAGGATCATCTTGGAAGTGGTTTATATGTGCTTGTAAAATATTCTTCTAGAGTTCATCAAATGAGAGATTATACACATCCATCACTGGATCATCTTGTTGGGGTTCCCATGTTTTGGCAGATTTGGAAATACCAAAAGATGAGACAACATCAAACCACTTTGGGGCCCTAGGATCTAGCTCTCCTAGACCCGAAGAGGGATCTCTCCAAATAGAGCACGAATGATATATCTTTGAAAGCTCAAATTGAGATATTAGGCTAGGTATGAAGCACAAATGAGGTTTTAAAATAATTTGGTTGGTTGGTTGTTGGGTTGGTTAGGAGACCATAAAACGAGAAGGTAATGGGAGAGAAGGAACAGGGCAGCAGGATATTTCAGCAAAGAGGATAGGTCAAGAAAGTGCCATCCATTGGGCTATGGAGTCATGAAAGGAAATTAATTGCATCCACTAGCCAAGGCTTTCAAAGGGCAAGTCATCTACACTAAAGGATCTTTTTAGATAGATGATGGGATGGAACATTAAGGAAGAAAGTGGAAGAAGGAAAGACAACCAATTTTCTGTCTATAGATTAGGTCCAAGGTCATTCAACTCATACACGGACATACTCAAGGCGACTCTCCAAAAAGGGACGAGGAGCGGCTTATAGATCAGACGAGAGGTCATTTAACTCAACGTCTGCTTTACGACTCCCGGAGGAAAAGCAGAGATAAAATTAAACGAAAGTCTTAGAAAGCCGGTGGTGACGCAAGGATCCTGGTGGACGGAGCTAACACTCGTATCCGGAGTGTTCCCAAACCTTCCGGCAAACCCGGCAGAACATCTAGAGGCGATTCAACCCGATTCATACATCAGAGAGTAGGCAATAACATCCACTACATTGGTTAAATCAACTGAAATCAACTCTTAGATAGCACATAAGGCAGAAAACATTAAAGGTAGGGAGAGAAGGAAATTTAGGGCACCTAGCAAGCGTGAATCCTATGTTATACCTTTTTTGCCTACCAGAAGAACATGAAATAGTATGAAAATGTAATAAACAGAGTTAGGAAAAACATCACCAATAGTAATAGACCAGGATCTTGTGAATAGTGCTTTGATTAATTGATGCAAAACTAGTCATGTACACTGAGCTCAATGGCTAATACAGTCCAGAATTTCTCCTCCCAGCCTATTACACACAACTACTCTGCTACTCCCTACCACGACTGTTCTAACATTCAAGAATGAATCCCTCTAACAGCAACTGCCATAGCAAGGCAACAACAACAACAACCTTTACAATATGTTCTCGGGGGTTCTTATAGGAGAAGAGGAAGAAACAGAAGTAGGTGAACAATTAAATGAGCCTCATTAATACAGAATGGTGGAGGAAGCTGAGCCCATTCTGCTTAATGGTTATATGCAGCGCTATGTGTATTCTGTAGATCAGTTTGGAGATCTCTGTCGGGTCAGATTTGACCTCAGATATTTATTTGGAGTCCTTTTGGCGTCTGGAGCTTTGTGTTTCCATTCTAGAATAAATGAACTGGATGAAAGTCTGCAAGGTCACTCCATACCTCATACCTACCGCCTGACTGTCTTAAATGAGCTTTAGTCAGTGTAATTAATCGTTTCAGGGCTCGAGGAGGCATGGAGATTTCTTGTAGGAAGGTGAACGCCTAGAGAAGAGTACTCTGCTGATATTAAACACAGATAATATTTTAACAATGTGCTTGGATCTTCGAACTGCGCCTTTTCCTTTGAATGCAGGATTATAATTGTTAATATTCAATTAACTGGATTGAATCCCTCAAATCTTTCTTTGCTGTTTCGTTTGGCCGCTGAACTGGCCTCTCTGTGCTAACTGAACAATCAAATAAAACTATTACAAACTCGGCAGTGGTGGTGGAGAAATGCTTTGGAGGCCCGTGGTGGAAAGGCGGTGGTGATTGTGGAAACGGCGAACACATGGAGCAATGGCGGAGAATGCCTTTAGTGCTAAACACTAAGGTTTAATCGTTGGCCAAGCTACAAATGGGAAAGGTCAAACACATGAAATGCATTCAAAATGGCGGGACCCGGTCATGGCGGAGGGCGATTCATTAAAATTTAATGTAAAATGCAAAGGTTTAACTAACGGAGGAAATACAAAGGAAATGAAAAAAATGCAATGAGGGGAGCCGTGGATGTGGGACCCGGGGGTCCGATTGCAAAATCGCAAATGGAGAAAGTGTGACGGCGGAAATCAGCACCAAACAGAAAACTGCGCTTTGCGCTCTGTGATGGAGAGGAAGAATGCGATGGAGCGATCTGCGATCGCATCGAAAATATTTGCGACGTGATCAGATTGCATCGCAAATATTTGCGATGGATCTAATGATCATAACGCGCGAGAATGTGATCTCGATAGATGCGATTGGGCGGAGTTGCGATGCGAGAACTTGCGACGGAGGGAAAATGCGACCGGGGGAAAATGCGATGGGCGGAAAGTGCGATGGTGTGATCGAGACGGTGAACTCGCAAATATTTGCGATGGATCTAACGAGCATAACACATGAAAATGCAATCTGCGATGGATGCGATATGCGATGCGCGCCTAAGGCTTTAAGCACTTGGTCATGGGTAAGGGTTACGTGGGGAAGTGGTTTAAAAGGGTTGGCGGGAAAAGGGCTAAGCCCTGTTATAAAGTTAGAAAGTGGGTTTGGGCCCATTCTAATGTGATTTAAAGGTCAGGAAGGGGAACGACAGAGGAATAAAGGGGGGAAAAGGCCAACAAAGGGTAGGGGAAGGATTTAAAGGGGATTTTGAGGGGAAATGAAAGGTAAGAAGGGAACATAGGAAGGGGGACAAAGGATGAAAAACAAAGGCTTAGGGGCAATGAAATAAGAGGGAAAAGGAGGCCTTTGGGCATTTCTTCACAAAAAGAGAGGCTTTATAATAGGAATCAGCAGAAGGGACTTCGTCAAAGGACAAAATACAAGAGGAGGCTTCAAGGATGATGTGTTTTCAGAGGAAATGCATTCCTTGAGCTCAACAACAAATCTAGCCCCCTGTTTTGTCAAAAATATCATAGAGGAAATTGTAGGTGGCTCCACATGGGGATGGCTTCTTCTTGAAGGAGTCAAGAATTCAGAAAATGATCTCTTGGTGTAGGCCAGGTGCCTGCTGCTTGAACCATCCATTTCTTTCTTTGATCAGCTACCACAACCATGAAGACATCATATCAACAGTACAATTCTCCCAAACAACTACCTACCTGCACTATAATCCTAACATTTTTTCTTCTGGATGCATTTGGACTTGTAGACCCTTTACACTATTTTATTTTATAAACATAAAACAAACCTATTCTAAGTCTACTCTTATTACTCCATGAGACTAGATTAGGCTGTTGGCCTCATAAGCTTCTCTACCTACACTACTACCTGCTAGGATTAGACTGTCTAGCAGGTTTCTTCTCTATATTTTAAGACAGAAAACAACTAACTACATGCTCATAGACTGAGATTTATTGAGCTTTTCCTACCTACCCTACTCTAACTGGGAATCTCTGATGTTTTAGGTGATACAATAATGCCAATGCAGCCAGTCAAGCAGTAACAAAAAAGGATATGAGCACTGGCTTCCTGTCAGAGATAACCACAGGGTGCTCTGCCTGTGGTCCTTCAAAATTGTGGTCACCATCAGTAGTGACCCTTCCTAATGAAACTGGCCCGTGCTAAGGATCAACGCTGGAGTATTTGAGCACATCAGGGCCTCCACGTATTTTTCCGCAGGATCAATGAGCATATGATGTGCACTTTCTTCACTTAGGCCTTCCATGATTGGTAGGTTGTTTGCGTCCTAGGCGGCTTTGGTTATTTCATCTTCCACTTCATCTTCAAAGGGGCTCTTGGGAACCGGATCATCTTCTTCTTCTACTTCGAAAAGCAGTGGAATCTCTTCTCTTTTGGGGGGAGAGAGACTTTCCAAGAATGCTTTTGGGTCTCTAAACTCGTATGATATCTCTTGTGATTTCAAAAGTTTGAGCTCAACTTCATACCTATCAGCCAGCACTTCTAAAAAAAAATTCTTGATCACGGGTCCGCCTTTTGAGCTGAGAGGAATAACCCCTGGAAGGTCCTCCACCTTATATTTCACCAAGTCACTAGATATTATATCATGGCATACTGCCATGAAATCTGGAAACATTTCTGCAAACCATTCAGGGTCTTCCATTAGTGACGTGGCTTGGTCTTCAGCATGGATGATGTTGTACTGCGACATGGTCTCCCTGTGGAGTCTCGTGAAACCAAGATAATCAGTGGCCTGCTGATCACCTGTGGAGTCTTTTTATCATTCAGGAATTGTGGAGTCGCCAGGTGGATAATTTACAACTTACTGTACACCACAGTGGTTTACCAAATCAAAGCTGACTGGTCTCGGTCCCCAGTAGTCATGTTGGGGTTCCCATGTTTTGGCCAGATTGACAAGACCAAAATATGAGACAACATCAAAACCACTTTGGGGCCCTAGGATCTAGCCCTCCTGGACCTAGAGAGGGATCTCTCCAATGAAACAAAGAATGATATATCTTTGAAAGCTCAAATTGAGATATTAGGCTAGTTATGAAACCTGAGGAGGTTTTAAAATAATTTGGTTGGTTGGTTGTTTGGAGTTTGGTTAGGAGACCATAAGGCGGGAAAGGTAATAGGAGAGAAGGAGCAGAACGCGGTATATTTCAGCAAAGAGGATAGTCAAGAAAGTTCCATCCATTGGGCTATGGAGGTCATGAAAATTAATTGCATCCACTATCCAAGGCTTTCAAAGGGCAAGTCATCTACACTAAAGGATCTTTTTAGATAGATGATGGGATGGAACATTAAGGAAGAAAGTGGAAGAAGGAAAGACAACCAATTTTCTGTCTATAGATTAGGTCAAAGGTCATTCAACTCCATACCTGCTTGGACATACTCAAAGGCAGCTCTCAAAAAGGGACGAAGGGGCAGCTTATAGATCAGACCAGAGGTCATTTAACTCCACGTCTGCTTTAGCAACTCCAGAGGAAAAACAGAGATAAGTTAAACAGAAGGGATCTTAGAAAGGCCAGCTGGTCGCGCAAGGATCCTAGTGGACAGGGCTAATACTCATCCCCAGTGTTCCCAAACCTTCCAGCTTAAACCCAGCAAGAACATCTAAGAACTGATTCAACCAATTCATACATTAGAGAGTAGGAAATAACATCCACTACACTGGTTAAATCAACTGAAATCAACTCTTAGATAGCACATGAGGTAGAAAACATTAAAGGTAGGGAGAGCAGGAAACATAGGGCACCTAACAAGGGTGAATCCTATGTTATACTTCTGTTGACTACCAGAAGAACATGAAACAGTATGAAAATGTGATATACAGAGTTAGAAAAACATCACCAATAGTAATAGACCAGGATCCTGTGAAAAGTGCTTTGATTAATTGATGCAAAACCAGTCATGTACACTGAGCTCAATGGCTAATACAGTCCAGACTTTCTCCTCCCAACCTATTACATACAACTACTCTGCTACTCCCTCCCATGACTGTTCTAACAGTCAAGAATGAATCCCTCTAACAGCAACTGCCACAGCAAGGCAACAACAACAACAACAACAACCTTTACATTATGTTCTCGGGGATTCTTATAGGAGAAGAGGAAGAAAAAAAAGTAGGTGAACAATTAAATGAGTCTCATTAAGACAGAATGGTGGAGGAAACCGAGTCCATTCTGCTCAATGGCGTTGTGCTGTACTCCGTAGACTATTTTCGAGATCTCTGTCAGGTCGAGATTGACCTCTGATATGTTCTTCAAGTCCTTATGCCGTCTGGAGCTCTGTGCTTCCTTCTGGAATAAATGAACTGCCTGAAAGATATGCAGGGCCGCTCCATACCTCCATAACTACTTCCTGACTATCTTAAATGAGCTTCAGTCGGTGTAATTAATCGTTTCAGGGCTCGAGGAGGCATGGAGATTTCTTGTAGGAAGGTGTACGTTTGGAGAAGAGTACCATGCTGATATTAAACACAGATAAGACTTTAACACTGTGCTTGGATCTTCAAACTGCGCCTTTTCCTTTGAATGCAGGATTATAATTGTTAATCTTCAATTAACCGGCTTGAATCCCTCAAATCTGTCTCTGCTGTTTCGTTTGGCCGCTGAACTGGCCTCTCTGTGCTAACTGAACAGTCAAATAAAACTATTACAACTCGGGCAGTGGTGATGGAGAAATTCTTTGGAGGCCCGTGGTGGAAAGGCGGCGGCGACTGTGGAAACGGCGAACACATGGAACAATGGCGGAGAATGCCTTTAGTGCTAAACACTAAGGTTTAACCATTGGCCGAGCTACAAAGGGGAAAGGTCAAAGACATGAAACGCATTCGAAATGGCGGGACCCGGTCATGGCGGAGGGCGATTCATTAAAATTTAATGTAAAATGAAAAGGTTTAACTAACGGAGGAAATACAAAGGAAATGAAAAAAATGCAATGAGGGGAGCCGTGGATGTGGGACCCGGGGGTCTGATCGCAAAATCGCAAATGGAGAAAGTGCGACGGCGGAAATCAGCACCAAACAGAAAACTGCGCTTTGCGCTCTGCGACGAAGCGGAAATGTGATGGGGAAAATGCGATTGGCGGAAAGTGCGATGGTGGCAAGTGCAATGGGCGATCGCATCGCAAATATTTGCGATGGATCAATCGAATACATATAATGAAACTGCGATATGCGATAAGTGCGATCTGCGATAGATGCGATCGGGCGAAGTTGCGATGCGAGAACTTGCGACGGAGGGAAAATGCGATCGGGGGAAAATGCGATGGGTAGAAAAATGTGATGGCGTGATCAGACGATCGCATCGCAAATATTTGCGACGCGATCAGATCGCATCGCAAATATTTGCGATGGATCTAACGAGCATAACACACGAAAATGCGATCTGCGATGGATGCGATATGCGATGCGCGCCTAAGGCTTTAAGCGCTTGGTCATGGGTAAGGGTTACATGGGGAAGTGGTTTAAAAGGGCTGGCAAGAAAAGGGCTAAGCCCTGTTATAAAGTTAGAAAGTGGGTTTGGGCCCATTCTAATGTGATTTAAAGGTCAGGAAGGGGAACGATAGAGGAATAAAGGGGGGAAAAGGACAACAAAGGGTAGGGGAAGGATATAAAGGGGATTTTGAGGGGAAATGAAAGGTAAGAAGGGAAATAGAAGGGGAAACAAGTAGGAGCTAAGTGGGGGTTGAAATAAGAGGGAAAAGGGGGCCTTTGGGCATTGCTTCACAAACAGAGAGGCTTTATAATAGGAATCAGCAGAGGGGAATTTATCAAAGGATAAAAGACACATGGAGGCTTCAAGGAGACTATGTTTTCAGAGGAAATGCATTCCTTGAAGGCTCAACAACAAACTTAGCCCCCTGTTTTTCTTTTCAAAAATCTCATAGGGGGGCTAACACATCTTAAAGGGGAACTATCTCCCCTTCCTTGTTCGGAGTTACCTATGCAATTAGAGGTGGTGGAGTCTAAACGGTGGACTATGGTGCACTAGGAATCAGGTCCACATCTTCATCCTATGGCTCTAGCCCCAACTCCATATCCACGACTTCAATCAAATCCTCAATCTACTAAGCAATATCTCGATCCTACATCCACTCGCTCACTCTCTTTACTCCTAGTTGATCATGTTTACGCTCTTCAACCTGTATGAGTTCCTTTTCTTTTGCTATGTCATATTTCCTTCCCTCTTCGTCCTTCTTCTACTTCTCCTCTTGTTCTCTTCTCCTTAGCTTTTGTTATTCCCTTAGCTCTTGTTCTACTTTTTGTGCTCTCAGATATGCGCTCTCACATCTGCAGTATCAGATCTACTTCCTCCAAGATTTGCTTCTCTCTCTTCCTCCACTCTGCTCTCTATAGCCTCTGCCTCCTATTTGCTTCTATTTCCAATTTTTTTTTTTGCAACAATAGGACCTTCTTCCATCTTCCATCTTTTCTCCTCCTCTGCATTGTCAGTGACCTTCCTCTTTCCCTTATCTTGTAACGAGTTTCTATCTTTTGTTTTTGTTTCTTATGTAACTATTGTCATCTGTGGAGTAGCCTATGAGGTCCCAGCTATACTGATCAGTTTGCAGGGTCTGGAGGATTTGTACTAATTTTTTCATGGTTCCTCTTATGGCCAATAAAATTCTCCGCTGACCCAATTATAGTATATTCTTACACAATGATCCGTGGAAATTCCCTTGGGTCATACAGATTGAAGTCTTTTGTACCGAATTCAAAATTCATTATGGATTTCACTTCGGTATCTACAACTTTGATATTCTTGATCTTGTGTGATTTGATCTGCAAAGGAAGTGTGGGCCATGATGCTTTCTTCTTCCTGTGATGTGTTGCTAACAAACCTGTGGCGAGATGGTAAGATACTTCTTGTATGAAAATTCCTTCAGTGGCATACCTTAGCAAAAGATGTCATGACTTCTTACCACTAAACACTTTGCTCAGTGTGTCATCCAGTAAGGCGAACTAATCTGCAATCTTTGATATTTCCTGCATCAATCCTCATGACATGAAAGGCGGGTCCTCCTGAAAGATAAGCCTATATAGCAAGATGATGAAGTGACCAGTTAGCTGCTCCATAACTCTTCTATGGATGCAATTGGAAAGCAGGTTGCAATAAATATGCACGACATTTTATCTCGGTGTACATATCCAGGTCATGCTAGGAAATTGATTTTGTGCATAGATTGCATCTAGTAAGTATGAATACATGTATAACCTTTCTTTCTCACCCTTGGGAGGATCTCAGGCTTGTGCTACATGGGCTCTCAGCTGATGATCCAAAATCTTTGACTAGTTGAAGGACTTCCCCTCGTTCATCACCTGGTTCAATAAGATAGCGCACCCTTCAAGAAAGTTTTTTGTGCTGAGTTGGCCATATATTTTGCAAGCTAAGATGAACAAGAGTTGGCAGGCCTTCCTGAATGAATTTGTCTTGTATGTGTGGGTGGGTGGTTGTCTAAAATTTTATGGCTCCTTCACCCAAATTTTGACAATATCCTTCGTACTCGCATAACTGTGGTTGGTGTAGAATAATGAGTCCATGATATTTACTGGTTCAGGAGGATGATACATCGAATAAAAATTTGTCTCCAATAATGTAGCAAGATTTTTTCTGTCGGTGTTGCTTAGTGTCATAGTTTTCTCATCAATGTGTGAGACAACCCAGCTGATCACATCTGCACACGGGAAGGTTGCATTAGGGGGATTTTGAGGTCTAAAATGGGCCTCCTAAGAAAAATGTACAACCAAAATAAAATTTATAAGAACCAATAGTATTCAAGATGATGATGTCAACCTTTGGGGGATGATTCACCAGTTTTTAAGTAAAAGGGTAAAAACATTAAAAAATACTAAAATAATAAAACTATTTTTTCAACCCATATTTTCAACTTATCTCCCAACGATTTTACTCAAATTTCGAGCAGGAGTACTTGTTGGATGAAAAATTTAATTCCTCATCCTATGAGTACCCATGTTGCATACTTTTTCTAGACCCCGCTACATGAAAAATGAGCAATACATGAAAAAATGTGATTTCAATCATTTTTTTCATGTATTTCTCATTTTTTGTGTAGCAGAATCCATTGAAATTAGTATGCAGCATGGGTACCCTTTGGATGAGGAATTAAATTTTGCATCCAACGAGTACTCTCGCTCGAAATTTGAGTAAAAAAATTGAGAGATAAGTTGAAAATACGAGTTGAAAAGTAGTTTTTTTCTTTTTTCCCTCTAAAATTTGATGATGTAATCAAATATTATTTTATTATTTCCACTATTATTTTATAATTTCCTTAGGAGGCCCATTTTATACCTCAAAATTCCCCTAATGGATACCCACATCCAACCCTGTGTAGTCTTGATTGTCTGACGCTGAGATAAACTGGTCGGTCCTCTAAATCTTCCCCAAAGTCATTTGAAAAAGCATCTTTAATTTTCTGCCATGTCATTATTGATTCATTTTCTACAAACAACTGTGTATCTGCCTATACTGGCAAGTTAATGGGCACTTTCTTAAATTCTTCCCCAATACTGCTTTTAGTGGTTTATTTTGAATCATCTCTCTTGGGTGCCATGGTAATAGTGACTGTTGAAGAGGTTCTCAAAAATTGTTGTACCGATGGGATAGAAAATATACTCAGGGCAAGCATACATCAACCGTTAGCAAAAACAATTTCAAGACATGTGCAAGAAACAAACCAGGCATCTAATGGGAAGGATTGCACAATTTTCACTCGAAAGAGAGGTTGGCTTACTGAGGGAAATATGCACTATGCATTCCCAACAGTAAGGGTTTAACCTTGAGGTCTGAGACTACGCCATGCGTAGTTCATCCTAGGCAGTGGTTTGGGAGAGACTGCGGATTGCATAGTCTCTATGGCCAAAGATTAAAACTGACCCTTGGAACTGTGTAATGCATAGTTTGTTGAGACTTTGCTTCACATTGTTCAGTTCCAGAGGCCAAGCTCTCGGCTTGAGCCTTAATTTTGCACAATGTCCAGCTGGGAAATGTGAAAATAGGCCAAGGGAATGGAAAATTTTCCCAAGGGGAGTGCGAAAAACGAGCAGATCTGAGAGATAGTGTTGTCTTGAGTGAATATATAATTAAGTGTGAATGAAACAACACAAATCAAGTGCAAAAACTAAATAAACGATAAGAAAACCAAATCGGTGAGGAGAGTAGCCACAACAATGACCATCGATGTAAGAAACGAAGAAACCGATGCGACACTTGTGAAATGAAGACGATAACTTGAAAAAATGCTTCTACAAGCTAAATCAAGTTGAAACACCAACATCCATGCAAAGAAGCAATAAAAACATGACTCACACAAGCCAAACGACAAAAAATGACAAAAAACGATAAATGTGAAAGTCACCCAGAAAGGTGACGAAGATTGCACCAAAGGTTCCTTGATATCTCGAGGAATAGTAGAGCTCCAAGATTTAGTGTCAAAATGAGCTCTAGGGGCATCGATTGAATAGATTTGAGAAAATTGGGGTTTATGACGCACATGCCTAAAATCAAGGAAAAGCGACTCATGGCTAAGCTTCCAAAAATAGCATGTGTGTCTCCTTCAAGTTACTAAAAATAGATCCCTAATTTTTGGGGATGTTTTTTTTATTTCTTAGCTTTTCTTTTATTTTTCAGGAAAAACTTGCCATGCACATCACTAGGAAATATTGCGCGATTTTGGGAACTGGGAAAATTTATGGCTCAATGCACTGTGCAGTTTCTGAGCTCAGTGAGGGATTGCGTAGTTTTTGGGCTCAGTGTGGGGTTGCCTTCCATGAATGTGTAATTTTCAAGCTCAAGGTTGGCTTGTAGTCATCACTGCGCAATTACAATCATCAATATTTCTTGCCATCATGGATTGTGAATTTTCTGGAGGCAATCCCATAACTATTTTGCAAGACTAAGACAGGAGGTTTTATTGCAACTTTGAAAGATTAGCTAAGTGAAAATCGAGTGAACACAAGCATAGATAAAGGATGAGTGTCATTCAAAGCATGAATATGTGATAGTAGTGCAAGATAAGCTCATGTGAAAAGAAGTTTAGGCTCCAAAATATAAGCAAGGGAAACATTTTGGAGGGTGGTTGTAACTGCTACAACATTGGGCTTCAAGCAATACCTCTTACATCCAACCATTTGAAGGATTATAAATATTCAAGAGAATAAGATAAGATATTTTCCATGTAATGTCATAAATGCCTCATAAGTATATATTTTTTTAACAAAAAAATAATTTTAAACTCTAAAAAAATGCTTAGATTATATAAATAATTCCATCTACAAATATCAACATTGAATTCACGGACTTTTAATAGAAATCTCTTTAAAAAAAAAAAACTAGAATCATAGGAATCCTTCTTAGGGAAGCATTTAAACATTTAGGGTGAGGGTTGGATGACTTTTATTCGTATTAAACTACCCAACCAAAAACTTTGGTAAGTTCCATCCCCCACTAACCCCTTAATATCATCTAATATATTGAATAACTATTTCACCATTTATATACCACCCCACCCAAACCCAACCCAACCCAACCCCCCTAACGTACCCACATTACAATTCTAAATCCACATGTATGATATTGGTTTACTCATGAATCCCTTTATTTAGTCCAAATTGTAATTCATGAATTAAAAAAAAAAAAAAAAATCATAAAACACTAAACCATTTATATGTATAACAAGGTATACCAATATTTAGATTTGTTAAGGTGGGACAATACCATACATAACCTAAGTTGCTTAACATAGAGAAAATATTGTTTAAGTTTCATAAGTTGTACGCTGAAGCACATATATGTAAAGGGGACACTCATTCTTGACCAAGAAGGGAAACCAATTCGAGTGCTAGACATAGAACAACACTTTTGGTTTCCATAAGAACTAACACTTTTCACTTATGCATAAAGTTTGTTCATCACCATAAGCCAAAAAATATATCGTGATAAATACTCATGTTCCAATAATTTAATAATCATCATCTAAACATTAATTGTACTATGATATTGGATGTTTAAATAATTTTTTAATTATTATTATTATTATAAGGTTTAAATTATTTCTATTATTTTTTTTTTAATAATACTTTTTATATAACATAACATGATAAAATTTTAGAGTCAAAACCTATATTAAAACATATTTTAAAGCCTAACTATTTTAAATCTCTTATGGATAGAAATCTACCTACTTTAAACATATATTCAAGATTATACAATTTAAATCTTATCTTAGTTATTTATCTTAATTAAGTATTAAGTAGATGGAAGCCTTATCTAAGTAAGTATTATGTAGATAGAAGACTTATTAGCTACATACCAATGAGCTATATAAATGTGTATTGAGATTTTCTATAATATTTCAATTTGGTACTATTTCTTTCCATAATTATCTTTCTTACCTTGTGTTATTAATTATTGTTTGCAATTATTTTTAAACTAGCAATTGCACCACATGTTGCAAAGGGAACGTTGTAAGATGCTAGCATATGAAACAATAAAATAGAAGAAAGTAAGACTTTTATGCACTAAAGAAAAAATTGTCACACTACTTGCCCAAAACCAACATCACGACCGTTTTTTTGGGCAATGAAGTTCTCACAACAATCCCCAGCATTGCCCTCGTTGTGGTTCCCACCATGAGATTCTTGTATTCATCACTCATGATGGCCAATCTTGAAAGTCAAGGTTTCGACTCCCCACATTGTCGAACTCATCATGGATTCATTCCCACCTTCGCAGGCCTTCAACTCCTCCTGGAACAGCATGATGATGTCGATGTTGTCCTTCCTACGCAATAAAAAGTCCTACTTGATGCTCAACGTCTACCCCTACTATGTCTACATTCCGGGCAATGGTGTCGTGCCCCTGGACTATGTTATTTTTTGACCGCTCCTGCCCAACAAGGACATCGTTGACCCCAACACGTTGCTCTACTATACCAACACCTTTGATGTTCCCAAACGGCCTACTATGCCATGGCCTCGCTAAAATTCCCAAACATCCCTGCCGTCATGACAGAAATTGGGTGGCCCTCCATGGGCAATGCCATTGTAGACAACGCCAAAGTAAAATACCAACAATATGCACCTAATGTACAATGTTCCTAGGTGGGTATTATTTTATTCTAATTATTTCAATGGCATCAATGTCAATGATTTTGTGTACAAATTTACACATAGTTATTACATACAAACATATTAATTTGGATTCAAGAAAATTATGACCAACCCAAACTAAATGTAATATCCTAAATAGTCTTATTGATTCATTATATATGTGGTGATATTTTTGTAAAACTATTTATAGTTCTAATTTATAATTTATACTTTTCCCATGACCTTAATTTTTCTAATGGTATGTTAATTTGGATTTTATTTAGTTTTTTGGAAATAATAATTGAACATTAAATTTTCAAAGGACAATAGTTGGAGTACTTTGAGCTTACCAATTCACCAATTATTGTTAAGAAATAAATATTTATTTGCACATTAAATCTAGCCTCTTACCATTAAACATATTTACCTTAAAAAAGACATGAAAACTTAAAAAAGAAATGAAAACTTGAAGACCTAAGAAAATATGCCAAAAATAATTGAACCAAAAATATTAGTATTATATCATCACGGATGGTTACCAAATCAAGATGGTCACAATTTAGATAAAAAAGACATCAAAACATCCAATGAACAACTATGATCACTCAACTAAATATTTGTTTAATTAAATAGAGGGTGTTAATAGAGTGAGGACCTCAAAAGTTACATAATTTTTTTTTGAAGTGTGAAAAATTATCTACATCCTTAAATCTAAACCACTTATAATAACTTATTATAATAAATAATTGATGACGATTGCTTAGAATGCTTTATTGATAATTTATAATACATATACTTATCTCCTTATTATCCATTTATATTAACATGCTTTTTACTCTTTATTTTTATAATACCTTATTAAATATTAAATTATTTTTTACATTTGAATGAAAATTTTTATTTAAATAATTAAAAATTAAAAATCATATTTAATAAAAAAAAAAGATTGAATAAAATAACTTACGGGCTTATTCCAAAATCATATTAACAAAAAAAAAATTATCGCTCCATAATACTATATTTAAAATTTCAAATAATTTGTTAGAATTCATAATATTTTCACATGGAAACGCCTTCACATATCAGCATAATCAGACAAACAAAAAGTAATTACATCACTTAATATTAGAACCTTCTTTTCTTGTGTGTTTCAAAAAATACATTCAACATTTTTGTTTCATTTATCAAAGTGCTTGTCCAAACAAAAGTGCGGTATTCCATAATAATAATCCTGTTCACTATTCTCCTATTTAAAAAAATATATTCAACGAGCCAATTTTAATTCGGAGCCGATTGAGGTCACGGATCGATCCCTCAAGAAAAGAAAAACCCAGGTATATAGGTTGAGAATGGCGAAACAACTAAGTGCCCCTCGCGGTTTCTTCCCTTTTCTTTGAAGAATGCTGCTTCAATCAACAAAAATGAACCCATTTTAATAGGGCAAGAATCTCGAGATGAGAGTCAGTCAGAATTCAACCAGTAATTAAGCTACTTTGGTACCCTCAAAACTAATGTAATTCATTACATACCTAGTTATAGGATGAATTGTATCTCTAGGGATAGGTGTTCTGGAAGTCTCCCTTTGAATTGCATTCTAAAACTGTGTGAAGATCCCTCTGGCCGCTTCTCTAAGCCGAGTCAGTATTTCTGTCAGTATTTCCGAGGCATGTGTCTTAACATTTGCACACAGCCCCAAAAAAACACTTGCGGTCTTCTTGCAGCTCCAAGCCAGTCCTCTCCTCCAACTTAGCCATTGCATTATCAGCACCAATTCCAACAATGGTCACCATGTCTTCCATAACCAAGTTGTGGGTAGACTCAAACAAACCACTCTGGTAACCCAAAAAAAAGGAAGCCCACTGTCCATGGACTATTTGAGTTGAAACGGTATAAAATAACTCATGCCATTCCTGTGCAGTTCGATTTGTTGGTCGGGGACATCGTTTCATATGGATGGGTAGATCAAAATTTCTCCAAATATGCAGTTGGATCACTCCAAATTTCCTCACACCGCCTATTCCTTGTTCACATGTCCTCTGGAAATGTTCAGAGAAAGCAGTCAAGGATAGTCTCTCAATACCATCAATACAAGAAACGTATGAAAATCCTGTACCTTTTTGTACACAGTAGTTTTTTCTACTTTGCATTTGACTACACAGTGAGAGGACCCCTCCTGGTGGTTACAGTGAAAAAAATAGTTACAAATCAAATCCATTTTTAAACTTCCCCAAAAACGAAAACTATAATCTATTGAATTTAAAAAGGCAAAGAATCATAAAAATTGCATTATAGTTGATTTCATATTTACTAGCTTTACAAGTTTTAAACTATGAGCATGTTCCTTGTGTACAATTTTCTTCACACCACAGGTTCGTTGTTCACATGTCCTCTAGAAATGTTCAGAGAAAGCAGTCAGGGATATTCTATCAATCCCATCAATACAACAAATGTATGAAAATCATGTACCTCTGTTTACACAGTAGTTTGTTATTCTTTGCATTCGACTGCATAGTGAGAGGACCCCTCCTGGTGGTTACCGTGAAAAGAGATAGTTACAAATCAAATCCATTTTTACACTTCCCCAAAAGTGACAACTATAATCTATTGAATTTAAAAAGGCAAATTATAATCATAAATATTGCATTACAGTTTATTTCATATTTACCAGCCTTCCAAGTTTTAAACTATGGGTGTGTTTCTTGTGTACATTTGAACAACTGCATTGTTGCACCCTTTGCAAGCTCAGAAAAAACAAGTTTCACCAACATAGTCCAAACCATCAAAAATTGCTCACACATATGCCTTTCTCTTGCGAAAAGAATCTTGATACAAAATTTGGTAGCCTTGATCCATCAACCAATTTGCATGCAAGCAATGGCATGCGGATAGATAGGTTATTTGGAACCACCACAACAACTGCTTCGCAACTGCCATCTGTTAGTGTTATTCGAATCAAGAAAAGGAAAATAAGTTACTCTTTGTCTTCACTTAGAACACTTACAAAGACTAAATAAGATAAGAGACAACCTTTAATAAGGGTTTTAATTTGAAATAATTATTAAAAAAACTTTTGGATTGGAAAGCAGATGAAGTAAGCAAAGTTATCTATATTATCACATATATTAATTTTTAAAAAATATTAAAGCAGAGCTATATATATTATCACATATATTAACTTTTAAAAAATATTAAGAAAATTATATTTACTTTAAACATTGTTTTTTTTAATTAAATAATATTTATTGTTAATTTTATGTATATTTTAATCCTAACCAAACTTATATTTTAATGTAGAAATAACTATCTTTTAGAAGAATATGTATTGATTTTTTTTCTTAGTTTAAAAAATATGTGTAAACATCCCAATCAACTTAGATTGAATTATTAATTTAATTTGAAAAAAATCTCAATCAATTATTAATTTAAAAAATTATTTGTTTATTAAAAAAAAAATTTAAATTTAATTCTATAAAATAAATTTTATATTTTAAATATATCTTATTTTTAAAATTATTTAACTTAAATAATAATAATAAAATCAAATTCCAAAATATTCTTGAAATGGACCAGCTAGATCAATTCAGTGCCGTGTTATTACATTATTGTAATTTAAAAGTTTAAAAACATATATTAAATACTATCATAATTATAATACTCTATAATTTAATTTAATATATATGAGCGAAAATCCTAATTATAATACTCTATAATTTAATATATATTACTTGATTCTCTAATTATTTTTTATTTTAATAGTATATTTATGTATTCAATAACTTCAGAATAAAAATGAATCAACCTGATTCAAAAGATCAAATCCGTCTCCCCACGACATTAAAAAAGGAGAAAAGAAAAACAAGTTGTCGTGAGAAATATGATATGTTATATTTGCAGTGTAATAGGATACAACAATATAACAGTCAGAACATTGAACATAACACACAAGCACAATAATGCTCAGAGCGTTGAATTGAAAGACAGGTGCGAAGATTCATAGCTACAGCTCAAAAGTCACGCAGGAGTTAGGAAATACAAAATGAAGGATTAAAAGCAAAAAGCGGAAAGCAAAACAATTTGTCGATCCCCTATTTCTCTCTTAGAGAATAGTAAATAGAAAACAAACGAGAGGAATTTTTTAATGCACAAGTGGATTTTTTGGTTGGTAAAGGAGAGCGTGTTTTTTCTGCATATTGACCACCAACTTTGTTTCTCTTTTGGTTGTTCACAGCCTGTACTTTTAACTTCAGGGTTATCTATATGTTATGATTTTTTAATGATTTTTTTAGGTGGATGACCGACCTTCTAGCAAATTGTTATTGAGCTTAGAATCTCATTCTACATCCTCAGCTTAGAAGCTCATTTAATATTCAATATGTGTTGAGATTCAACAAGATGATGAACTTAATGAAAAGAGTCTCCTTTACTAAGTGGGCTCGCAGGCTATTTTTGGCACAAAGTCTATTTTTAGACTATGTCTATTTTTAGACATGTCGATCATATTCTATGAGTTGCAGGATGATATTTGTGGATGGTTGATCAAGTTGGAAAAATAGATGGACTTCTATTTTTAGACATATTGGGCGGAATCTATTTTTAGATTGTCAGTCTAAAAATAGATATGCCAAATATTATTAGCTCTTAATAATATTTGGACTCTAAACATTATCTTATTCTCTTGGAGCACTTCAGTTAAGTGCATAGATGTGGCACAACAGCTGACAGAAGGAATTACACTATTCCCGAGGGTTTACTAGAGCTAATGCATGAGGATTTCAGTTAGAACTCATGTGACAGAGTTTGGTGGAGTTATAGAAGTAGTTGGTGGAGTTGTATTTAGTTTAATTCAATTAGACTCAGTTGAGCTAATTGTATCTAGTCTAACTGATTGATACACTAGTGAGAGTGGTGTGAATTAATTAGTTAATTAATTCACTAAATAATAACTCATTAATCAACTGAAGAATACATCAATTAACTACAGTGCATGGACAGTTTCAGTGGAGACCAGTGGAGAGGTAGATGAAAGAGCAAGTGTGACTATCAGTTGTGACTATAGTGAAGCATTGATTGCATCCAACACTCAGTGGAGATGCCAACGAGGATTGCGCAGTGAAATGTTGGTGAATTGGAGTTCATTCAGATCCATTCTTTAGCAAGGATTGCGTAGTAGAGGCAGGCTAGCAGATGGCAAAGATCAGTGCATGGATTTGCAAGATCGGGCCTGATTAGTGTATAGCGATTGTATTGTACTGAGAGCTTGACATGTTCAGCTTTGTATGAGGATTGTTAAATGATCTCTATGACATATATTATAGACATATAGTTTGGGTTTTTAGCTTCAGGATTTCCTGTTAAATAGTTGTTTTAATGTGTGTGAATTTTTACGGTTTCATGTGTGCATTGCAATTGATTTAATTTCCACATGTAATGATCAATAGTGGAATAGCTTATGTATTGTGCATGAATTTAAAATAGTGTGTGATTAGGAGAATCTTGGATATATAACACATAAGTTATATAATTTCTACATGGTATCGGAGCTATATTGATTAGAGTAGATTGCAATTATTGAAGCGGTTGAGTTTTGTGCTGGTGGAATTCAAATTTGCTGCACTGTTTTCTTGGTGTCAAAGTTGAGCATTCATTGAAATGTCTTTCAACAGATTGCAATTGGAGTATGCCCTTTAGGGCAGCTCGAATTATATTGCATGGAAGGACAGGATGGAGGCGCTGCTCGATGATAATGGGTTGAAGGAGTTCATAGATGCAGAAATTCCAAAAGCTGCTTCTAGGGATGTAGCTGCACTTGACGCATGGAAAAAGAAGACAACAAAATGTCGAAGGATTCTGTTGGAAGGTGTGAAGGATCACATAGTGTCCAACCTTCATGGTAAAACTTCTCCATTCTTGATGTGGAAAGCTTTGACAGACTTGTTCCAAAGCAGAAGCGACCAAAGGAAGTTGGCACTTAAAGACAAGCTCAGAAAAATAAAAATGGAGAAAGGCGAAAGTATACCCAAGTACCTCACGAAGTTTTTCCAGTGCAGGGATGAGTTTGGAAGTGTGGGGGTTACTGTATATGAAGAGGACTTGGTGAGCTTGGCCCTCCTTGGGCTTTCGAAGAGTTGGCATAGCTACGAGGACTCTGTCAATGGTCGGGAGAAACTGTTGGGATGGGAGCGACTTTGGTCAGATCTTGTGCAGGAGGAGATAAGGCAGGGTACCAGGGATGGATCTTCATCGAAGAATGGAGATGAAGAAAATTGTGCTTTGGCTGCCAAATCAAGGAAAGGGAAGGGAAAGAAAAATCCTTCTCAATCCGGTGTGAAAGGCAAGAAGCAGGACTTGTCTAAGGTGAAGTGCTTCCATTGTCACCAACACAGACATTATGCCACTAATTGTCCACAAAAGAAGAAAAATAAGCAGGTTGCTGGATCTGCAGCTGGAGAGGCCTTAGGCTCACAGTTTGAGCTAGATTTTTTGCTGATTGCATGCTTGGTTTCAAGTGTGATGGGATCAGTGTGGTTTCTTGACAGTGGTGTGTCTTTCCATATGACCGGAGACAAATATTTGTTCAGTGATTTGGATGAGAAGGATCTTGGAGTGCACATCGAGATGGGCTGATGGTAGATACAGTGCAACTGGTATTGGGACCATTTCCTTTGAGAGAGAGTTTGGTAAACCTTTCATATTGAAGGATGTCATGCATGTTCCAGGATTGAAGAAGAATCTGATCTCTATGGAGATGTTGGAAGACAAGGGATATGATGTTGTTTTTATTGAGGGAAAGGCTTTCCTGCACAGTAAAGAAACTGGTGAAACCCGAAGGATAGGGGTTCGAGTTAATAACCTTTATCAATTGTAGGTAGATGGCTACGCAGCAATGGTAGGAAAAGCAGAAGGAGTGGTGAGCTGGGATGAGGGCGAATTGTGTCACAGGAGATTGGGCTATCTTCACCATGGCGCTTTGAAAATTTTGCAGCAGATTTCTACCGGGCTTCCCAAGGGTACACTTGCACAGTCAGATCAGTGCAAGGGATGTACTTTAGGAAAATTTGTGAAGACCAATTTTCATGAGAAGGATAGTCGCGCCACGACAATCCTTGAGAAAATTCACACAGATGAGTGTGGACCTTTATCAGTAGCTTCGACAACAAAGCACAGGCATTATGTGATATTTTTTGATGAATTTTCTTGTAAGTGCTGGATCTTCTTCATGCAGAAGAAGAGCAAGACATACTCAAAGTTCTGTGAGTTCAAGGCGCTGGTTGAGAAAGAGTCAGGGAAGCAGGTGAAAGCTCTAAGGAGCGATAATGGTGGTGAATACATCTCTGGTGAATTCAAAGACTTTTACAGCACAGAAGGAATTCGAAGAGAGCTCATAGCACCTCATAACCCATAGCAGAATGGGGTCGCGGAGAGAAAGAACAGAATGATTGTGGGTGCTGCACGGGCGATGTTGCATGATCAGGGCCTTCCCATACACTTGTGGGCTGAAGCATGCAACACTGTGGTTTATGTGAAAAACCATTGTCCTCATAGAGTACTTGGCATGAGTACACCCGAAGAGGCGTTTTCTGGTAAGAAGCCTGATATTTCTCATTTGAAGATTTTTGACTCACCTGTTTACATTCATGTGACGAAGGATGCCAGGAAGAAGCCAGAGCCGACCGCAGAGGTTGGGATATTTGTGGGGTACACAGAAGCACCCCACAATTATCGTGTGTATTTTCTAGATAGTCGGATGACTATTGTGCGACGGGATATGAAATTTCATGAGGAGAAAGCCATGAAGTTGTCGCTTGAAAGGGAGCTACACTTGCATGTAGAGGAGGAGCTACTTGTTCCTAAAGATGAGCCTCAGGATGTGGATTAGCCACAAGAGGAGGTTCATGGAGTGGAAGAAACCAATCATGCAGCGCCAAACATCAGAGGGCGGAAGCGCACTACAGAAGCTGAGCAACTGAACCTTGATGCAGCGCAGAATGTATGAGCACCTACATCACAGTGCAGACAGAGATAGTCACCTGACCGATTTACTGGATACATGGCTCTGATTAGCAATTGTATCGTGACAGAACCATCTTCTTTCGAGGAAGCTGTGGAGGATCCCGCATGGGTAGATGCCATGGTGGAAGAGTATGATTCGATTTTTAGAAACAATGCATGGGAGATTGGCCCAAGGCCAGAAGGGAAATCAGTGGTAGTTTTGATATGGATCTAAAAAGTGAAGCAAGTTGCTGATAGGAGCGTCGAGAAGTACAAGGAAATATTTTTTGCCGAGGGCTTCTCACAGATCGAGGGGATAGACTATGAAGAAACCTTTGCACCTGTCGTAAGGTATTCTTCCATATGAACCATCCTTGCTCTCTCAGCACAGATGGGTTGGCAGATTCATTAGATGGATGTGAAGATTGCATTCCTCAACGGAGTCATTGAGGAGGAGGTGTACATAGAGCAACCTGAAGGATTCGAAATATTTAGTAGTGAGTCACATGTGTGCAGGCTCAAAAGAGCATTGTATGGGCTGAAACAAGCACCTTGGGCTTGGTACACACGGATAGACGGTTATTTCACCGAACTTGGATTCACCAAAAGTGAGGCGGATCCAAACCTATACCAGATTGTGGTGGAGGGTAATTTGTTGATCATTGTGATTTATGTAGATGATTTGATACTAACAGGTGATGAACTGTTGATACACTCATGCAAGGTAGATCTTGCAAAGGAGTTTGAGATGAAGGACTTGGGCCTCCTTCATTATTTCCTGGGATTGGAAATTTGGCAGCGGAAGGATGGACTGTTTGTGTCTCAAGGAAAGTATGCCCGGGAGATACTGGAGAAGTTCAACATGCAAGGTTGTAAGCCTATCGACACTCCTCTTCCTGGTGGTTGGAGGAAATAGGATATTACATCGACAGAGGTAGTGGATGCCATTGTTTATCGATAGTTGGTTGGTTCGCTCATGTATCTAGTCAATACACGATCAGACATATGCTACGCTGTTAACCAGCTTTCACAAGCTATGGTTAAGCCTACCAAGCTCTTTTGGAAGGAAGGCAAGCATGTCCCGAGGTATCTCAGGGGCACATCGGGATATGGATTTTGGTACAGACAGTCGGATGAGTTGAAGCTGCATGGCTTCATGGATGCAGATTGGGCAGGGAGCCCAACGGACAGAAAGAGCACATTTGGAGGGATATTCAGTATCGGGTCTACAGAAGTTTCTTGGTACAACAGGAAACAGAGATCCGTGGCACTCATTTCAGCAGAGGTCGAGTACATGGCAGCAAGTTTGGCTGCATGCGAGGCTATATGGATGAGGAAGATCCTGGTCGGGTTATTCGGTTCAAACTTAGATCCTACTATGATATATTGTGATAATCAGAATTGCATTAAACTCTTGGTTAATCCAATATTTCATGATAGATCTAAACATATTGACATCTGGTACCATCATATCAGAAATTGTGTGCAGCGGAAGATCATGTTGCTTTCTTACATTCCTACGAAGGATCAAGATGCAGATATTCTAATGAAGCCACTCACCAGGAGCAAATTCGAATACCATAGAGATAGGATCGGGGTGGCAGACAATCCCTATCTTGTTGAGAGGGAGTGCTGAGATTCAACAAGATGATGAGCTTAGTGAAAAGATTCACCTTCACTAAGTGGGCCTGCAGACTATTTTTGGTGCAAAGTCTATTTTTAGACTATGTCAATTTTTAAACATGTCAATCATATTCTATGAGTTGCAGGATGCTATTTGTGGATGGTTGGTCAAGTTGGAAAAATATATGGACTTCTATTTTTAGACATATTGGGTGGAATCTATTTTTAGATTGCCAGTCTAAAAATAGATATGTCAAATATTATTAGCTCTTAATAATATTTGGACTCTAAAAGATGCTCTATTCTCTTGGAGCACTTCAGTTAAGTGCACAGATGTGGCACAACATCTGACAGAAGGAATTACGCTATTCCTGAGGGTTTACTGGAGCTAATGCATGAGGACTTCAGTTAGAACTCATGTGACAGAGTTTGGTGGAGCTATAGAAGTAGTTGGTGGAGTTGTATTTAGTTTAACTCAGTTAGACTCAGTTGAGCTAGTTGCATCTAGTCTAACTGATTGATATACTAGTGAGAGTGGTGTGAATTAATAAATAAATAAAGTGGGTTAATCTGTGGCTTAGATTCACACCACTCTCACTAGTGTATCAATCTGTGGCTTAGATTCCAATTTTTTTTATTTTTTATAGTTTTATATAGATATTTAATACAGTCTATATATATATATATATATATGATGATGATGAAGATGGTTAATGTCTTTTGAGACCAAAATTTGGTTTATTAGACTTAAAAAGATAGATTAGCTAATTTATTTTAAAATATAAATTATAAATATAAAAATCAATAAATTTTAAATTTAATTTTACTTAAAAATAAATAATTTAATATCAAAATTAGATCAATTTTAAAACTAAAAAAATATTAAGAGACTTAAATTTAAACCCAAATAAAAAAAATATAATATTTTTAAAATTACATTCTCAACTATAATAACTTATAAAAAAATCACAAATTTATATGAAAAACTTATCCGATATAAATTGTGAGTGCAACAGAGAATATGTTGGGCAATCACATAAATGAAGTACTTCCATGTCCACTAAGAAATTGTCAAATGTATTATTGTAGTAATATTTTCGCAAACAAATATGTTTTAAATTAAATTTATTTTAAAAATAATAGCAATAATTTTAGCGAAGCAGAGAGTAAGTTCATTGAGGGTAATGAACAAACAAATGAAAAATAATAAAACAACGTTAAAATTGTATTAGAATAATATTATATTTTTTATTTATAGCAATGATAAAATATTATTATAAAATTTAGTTTATTAACTTTTATATTTTATATATATATTTAAATTTATTTTAAAAATTATAATTATTTATATAAATAATCATGTGTTTTTTTTTATGTTTACGTTTCTTAAGATTGTATTAATTGGATAATTTATGATGGTGAATTTTGCATGTAAATTGAAGATTGTAGTGGTATTTAAAAGAATATGGTGTGGTTATGTGTAGTTATTATTCTCCAAACAATTCATATTAAAAATATATAGTCTTTCTCATAATATTTTAGATATATTATAGATTATTTTATTTATCATATATCTATTATTTTGAAAAGTTCAAATAGAAAACAAAACCACTTTATTTTGAGATATTCAAATACAAACTAAAACATCTTTACACTATTTTTATGTAGAAAATCTATATTCTCTATAAAAAACAAATAATCTTTACATTCATTTTATGTAGGGAATGGATATTCTACATAGAAAACAAATCATCTTTATTCTCAAACATTCAAATACTAACCAAAACATATTTACATTATTTTTATGTAGGGAATTGATATTCTCCATAGAAATCTTGTGATATATTGGGTGGTAAAACCCACACCCAATGTCTAGCTCTTTCCCATAATATGAACATAGCAACTACTCCCCCAAATCCAATCCCAAATCCCATAGCTAATGTTAATAATGACATTTTTTTCATCCAAATGGCTTAGCCATCCCACTTTGACATTATTACTCTTACCACCATTGTCTTCTCCTATTGGTGGCATTTTTACATTGCATGGATTTAAAGGACACCCTCTTAATCATTTATTATTTTGAAATGATGTCACGTTGAAGGTAGAAAATTGCGTCCCTGTTGGGATTGGACCACATAAGCTATTAAATGAAACATCAAAAACTGCCAACATTGACAATTGAGAGAGCTCTTGAGGAATCTCTCCAGTCAACCTGTTTCCTACTCCAAAGTAGATATCTTACTAAGTGATGCAGGTATTTGTCCTTCAAATTGATTCCCAGATAAAATCAACAATCTCAAGCTACTTAGCTACCTATGCTTGGAGGGATTCGTCCTGTAAATTTAATGCTTGACAAGTCAGTTATTGTATTTGTGGCAAGCACATATGTGAGAGTATACTCAATTCTTTCGATGATAATGGAAAATGGTACTTCAATCTTATGTTCATTATCAACTTCAATCATTGAATATGCATTGATTGTAAATCCCTGGAGTCTCTCAAGATGAAAGGTATTCCTCCATTGAATTTATTGTTAGATAAATCCAAAACTTGTAACTTGGTAAGATTTGTAATAGATTGAGGAAGGCCACCATGAAAATTATTATAACTAATACTTAACACTCTTAACTTTTGAAATTTTCCAATATATGAAGGCATCTCACCCTTCAATTGATTTTTCCTTAAATCCAACAATACACACATGGCCAAAGACATTGGCAAAGTTCCAAAAAAATTGTTAGATATATATTTATGTTGATTTGTTTTACTTTAATTTTTATTTATGAATATACGTGCTAAGTAAGGGTTTCGATTTGTAATTGCATATCATAGTTTTGTCTATGTTTTTTTACCCTGTTTTATTCATGATTAAGTAAGATTGTGCAGTCTGTTAGTAATTTCAAGAAGTGTGTTGAACAACACCTGTATAATTAATAGCTTTGTTAAGAGAAGCTTTGTTAAGGAAAAAAATCCCTAAAGCCACAGTCAAGTGTCCCTCTGGATGCAAAAACCTGGTTTTAACATCCCCCTATATTGCCTCGTGTGAGAATTTGGTCCTCGCAAGCAGATCATTTCCGAAAGGGTCGGTAATAGTGGGCTTTTTTGGTTCATGCAACTACATTTGAACTTGGGTCTAGGCCCCATCAAGCCAACAACTACGGTGATAGTAGCTTGCACATTCCTAAGGATATTGACAAACTCTCTACTTTTTCGTTGCAATTCATGTAAGTGGAAAAATACTTTATGTACGGTCACGAGCTCCTCATAGAGGTCTCGCATAATGTCTCCAAGTGTGGATACTTCAACATTTATTGTTGCTCTCATCTACTCTAGGTAGACTTGTAGGGAAGGTGTATTCTCCGTTGTTGTGCAAATTTATTCATTCCCTTGTCAGACAACCTATAGATTCTGTACCAACTATTTAATCTCGGTCATCAAATATTGAGTGTTAGATTTCGCTGAACCTACGAAGGCCAAGTTGGATTCGGCAATAATGTTTGGATTCTTGCTGGTATCTCCCACTATCATCCTTTCTCTCATAAATGCAGGTGATGCATGATCATCCGAGAAGTTCTTTCGATGCGCTTGTACAATATCCTTTTGGAGTTCATCAAATGAAATGATAGATTGTATACATCCATCACCTTATCATCATCAAGGGGAACTATCTCCCCTTCCTCGCTCGGGTTTGGCTCTACAATTGGAGTTGGTGGAGTCTGAACGGTGGGCGCCTATGGTGCACTAGTAATCAGGTCAAAATCTTCATCATATGGCTCCAACCCCAACTCCATACCCGCAAATTCAATCAACCCCTCAATCTATTGAGAAAGCTCCTGATTTTTCATATGTTCGCTCACTCCCTCTGCTCATGTCTGATCCTATTCCTACTCTTCAACCTGTATGGATGCCTTTTATTTCACTATGGCACCTTTCCTTCCCTCTTCTTCCTTCTTCTGCTTCTCTTCTTTTTTTATTCTCCTTAGTTCTTATTCTTCCCTTAGCTCTTGTTTAGCTTTCTGTGCTCTTAGATTTGCTTCCTCCAAGCTTTTCTTCTCTCTCTTCCTCCGCTCTGCTCTCTATATCCTCTACCTCCTCTTTTCTTCTATTTCCAAAGACGTTTTTGAAGCAATAGGATATGCTTCCATCTTCCAAATTTTCTCCTCCTCTCCATTGTTAGGGACCTTCCTCTTTCCCTTATCTTGTACTGAGTTGTTGTCTTATATTATTGTTTCATCTAGAACTGTTGTCATCTCTGGAGTAGCTTGTGATGTCCTAGCTATACTGATCGGTTCGAGGGGTCTAGAGGATTTTTAGAAATTCTTTCATGGTTCCTCCTTCGACTAATGAAATGCCCCACTGACCCAATTGTAGTAGATCCTCACATAGTAGTTCTTGGAAATTCCCCTCGGGTCATACAGATTGAAGTATTTTGTACTGAATTCAAATTTCACTATGGATTTCGCTTCGGTATATACAACTTTGAGATTATTGATCTCGTATAATATGATATGAAAAGGAAGCGTGGGCGATGGTGCTCTCTTATTCATGTGCAGTGCTGCTGACAAACCTGTGGTGAGATGGTAAGATACTTCTTGCATAACAATTCTGTCAGTGGCATATCTTGGCAAAATATGTTGCAACTTTTGCTCACCAAATAATTTTCTCAATGTGTCATCCAGTAAGGAAAACTAATCTGCAATATCTGATATCTCATCCATCTATCCTTGTGACATGAAAGGTGGTTCCACCTAAAATATAAGCATTTATAGCGAGATGATCAAGTGACTAGTTAGTTGCTCCATAACTCCTTTATGAATGCAATCTAAAAGTAGTTTTCCATAAATATGCACGTCATTTTCTCTTGGTGTCCACGTCCAGTTCGTGCCATGAAATTGATTATGTGCAAAGATTGCATCCAGTAAGTATGCAGACATATATAACCTTTCTTGCTCACCCTTAGGAGGATCTTGGGCTTGTGCTACATGGGCTCTCAGCCGATGAGCCAAAAAATATGACTAGTTGAAGGACTTCCCCTCATTCACCACCTAGTTCAATAAGATATCCCACCCCTCAAGAAATATTTGTGTGCTCGGTTAGCCATATTTTTCAAGCTAAGATGACCAAGAGCTGGTAGGCCTTCCTCAATGAATTTGTCTTATATTTGTGGGTGGGTGTTTGTCTAGAATTCGATGGCTCCTTCACCCAACTTCTGAATATATCCTTCGTCCTTGCATAACTGTGGTTAGCGTAGAATAATGAGTCCATGATCTTTACTGGCTCGAGAAGATGATACATCCACTCAAAATCTACTACTAGAAATGTAGCAATGTTTTGTCCGCTGGTGTTGCTCAGTGTCATAGTTTTCTCATCAATGTGTGAGACAACCCAGTTGATCACATCTACACATGGGAAGGCTCGATACCTGCATCCAACCCTGTACATTCCTGACTGTTGAATGCTCAGATAATTGGATCAGTTCTCTAAATCTTCCCCAAATTCCTTTGCAAAAGAATCTTTAATTTTTTGTCATGTTAGTTTCTATTCCTTTTCTACAAACCATTGAATATTCACATATACTGGAAAGGTAACCAACACTTGCTCAAGTACTTCCCCGATACTGCTTTCGGTGGTTTCTTTTGAATCAACTCTCTTGGGTTCCATGGTAATAGTGGTTGTTAGATACATTCTCAACAAATTTTGTATCAGTGGGACAAAAAAGACACTCATGGAAAGAAAACATCATGCTTAAGCAAAAAAAAATCAAGGCATGTTTAAGCAACAAATCAGGCATCTAATGGAAAGGATTATGTAATTTTCATTGGTAAGAGAGGTTGGTTTCCTGAGAGAAATATGCACTATGTAGTCCCAATAGTCAGGGTCGAAAGCTTGAGGTCTGAGACTACGCAATGCGTAGTTCAGCCTGGGCAGTGGTCGGGGAGAGACTACACATTGCGCATTCTTTGTGGCCAGGGATACAGACTGAGCTACAGAACTACACAATGCATATTTTTTCCAGTCTGTACTTCACACTGTGCAGTTCGAGTGGGCAAGCTCTTGGGTTGAGCCTTAAGATTGTGCAGTGTCGAGCTGGGAAAAGTGAAAATAGACCAAGGTAATGGAAAATATTCCTAAGGAAAGTGTGATAAATGAGTAGATGTGAGAGATAGTGTTGGCTTGAGTGCATGTCTAACTAAACGTGAATGAAACAAAACAAATCGAGTGCGGAAACTAAATAAATGGGAAGAAAACCAAATCGCTTAGGAGAGTTGTCACAATGACGACCATCGACACAAAAAATGAAGAAACCAATGTGACACTTGTGAAATGCAAATGATAACTTGAAACAACACTTCTACAAGCTAAATCAAGTTGAAACGCCAACATGCATTTAAAAAAACAAGAAAAACATGACTCACACAAGCCAAAAGACAAAAAGTGGTAAATGCAAAACTCATCCAAAAAAGCGAGGATGATCGCACCAAAAGTTCCTTGATCTCCTCAGGAATGCTACAACTCCAATATTGAGTGTGAAAATGAGCTCTAGGGGTGTCAATTAAATAGATTTTAGCAAATTAGGGTTTATGACATGCATGCCTAAAATCAAGGAAAGAGCGACACATGGTGAAAGCTTCCAAAAATAGCGTGTGTCTCCTTCACGTTACTAAAAATAGATCCCTAATTTTTAGCAATTTTTTTTCTTTTTTTGATTTTCTATTTTTTCGGGAAAAACTTCCCATGCACATCACCTGGAAAGATTGCGCAATTATGGGAACTGGGTAAATTTCCATCTCAGTGCATTGTCTAGTTTCTTAGCTCAGTGAGGGATTGTGAAATTTGTAGGATCATTGTTGGGATGCCTTCCATGACTGCGTATTTTCCGATCTCAAGGTTGGTTTTGAGTCTTGACTGTGCAATTGCAATCATCAAGGTTTCTTGCCCTCATGGATTATGTATTTTTTGGAGGCAATTGCATAACTATTGTGCAAGACTAAGTTAGGAGGTTTGCTTGCGACTTAGAAAGATTAGCTAAGTTAAAATCGAGTGAACAAAAGAACAAATCAAGGATAAGTATCAATCAAAGCATGAATAGCTAATAGTAGTGCAATATAAGCTCCTATGAAAAGAAAGTTAGGCTCCAAAATCTAAGCAAAGGAAACATTTTGGAGGATGGTTGTAGCCACTACAACATTGGGCTTCAAACAACACCTCTTACATCCAACCACTTGAATACTTATATAGATTCAAGGGAATAAGATACGATATTTTACATGTAATGTCATGATATCCTCACAAGTATACAATTGTCTAACAAAATAAAAAATTAAACTCTAACAAAATTCTTAGATTATATAAATAATTCCATCTACAAATATCAACATTAAATTGAAGGACTATTAACAGAAATATCTTAAAAAATAAAAATAGAATCATAGCCATCCTTCTTAGACAAGCATTTAAACATTTAAAGTGAGGGTTGGATGAGTTTCCTCTACTTCAATATTAGGGTTTTTTAATCGTATTTAACTACTCAACTGAAATTTTTTTTAACTTCCATCCACCACTAACCCCTTTATATCATCTAATATATTGAATAATTATTTCACTATTTATATACCACCCCACACCCCACCCCAACCCAAGGCCCCCTAACCTAGCCACCTTAAAATTATAAATCCACATGATATGCTATTGGTTTACTCATGAGTCCCTTTATTTAGTCCAAATAGTAATTCATGAATTTAAAAAAAAAAAAAAAAAACACATAAAAAATTAAACCATTTATATGTATAACAAGATTATACCAATATTTAGATTTGTTAAGGTGGGGCAATACCATACATAACCTAAGTTGCTTAAGATAGAGAAAATATTGTCTAAGTTTCATAATTTGTAAACTAAAGCACATATGTACAGGGGACACTCAATCTTGACCAAGAAGGGCAGCCAATTCCACTGCTAGCCATAAAACAACACTTATGGTTTCCATAAGCACTAACACTTTGCAATTGTGCATAAATTTTGTTCATCACCATAAGCCAAAAACTATATCATAATAAATAATCACATTCCAATAATAATCATCATCTAAACATTATTTGTACTATGGTATTGAATGTTTAAAGAAAGTTTTAAGTATTATTATTATTATAAGGTTTAAATTATTTCTAATAATTTTTTTTTTTAATATTACTTTTTATATAACATAACATGATAAAATTTTAGAGTCAAACCCTATATTAAAACATATTTTAAAGCTTAAATATTTTAAATCCCTTATGAATAGAAATCTACCTACTTTAAACATATGTTTAAGATTATACAATTTAAATTTTATCATAGTTATTTATCTTAAGTAAGTATTAGGTAGATGGAATCATTATGTAAGTAAGTATTATGTAGATGGAAGACTTCTTTGCTACATACCAATGAACTATATAAACGTGTATTAGGATTTTCTATAATATTTCAACTTAGTACTATTTCTTTCCATAATTCTTTTTCTTACCTTGTGTTATTAATTATTGTTTGAAATTATTTTAAGAATATTTTTGTATTATTAGTTATTATTTACGAAATTTTAGAAGATAGTTGTTTTGTTCATAAATTTTATGAATATTTGGTTATCATGAATTTGTATTTTAGTTAAAAAAATAAAAAATATATTATTTAAAATATTATTGTAACCACCCTCTTAGTCATTAACAATGATTAAATTTTGTTAACTAATTATGAGTTAATTGTGACTATTGTTATTTGGAATTTCTGAATAAAGTAATTTTGATGAGAAATAAAATTTACTGAGAAATTAGTTTCTTGTGTAAAAATTTATGGTAAAGTAAAAATAGAACCTGTAGTTGTTGGAACAGAAAAGAAACAGTTAGACAGTTCTCCACAGAAGCTCTGGAATAAGTAGAACATTCCAAGAGAGTTTTGGGGTTCTGCAGGAAAAAGAAAAAAAACCTATGTGTTTCTGGAAGGCAATTACCAGATCAGAGTGTTAGCTGGGTTGGAGACTGGACCGGACTGTCCCGAGTCTCCCCAGTATTCTGTTCCACTGGAGTTGGAGGAATTGGACCGGATTGTTCAAACACTCCTCCAGAATCACCACAGTGATAATAATCACAGGCACAAAGCTCGGAGGGAAAATTGGGCATGTAGTTGCCAGTTTATGGTTGGGAGGAAACGGGCATCTACGGCTATCTTGAAAAACAGATGAGTTTTCCATTACAGAAAGTTGATGGCAGTGATATTTATTTATGTATTTTATTACTAAATGAATGGTTTAGTTAATGTAAATAGAATAGTTTTTAATGTGCAAGAAACAGAAAATGAAGTAAATGAAAGACAGTGAATTTCTTTATGTACAGTACAGTTACGAAATAGGTAGTATGATTCTCATAACGAATACAAGCAAAGCAGAGTCTAGGGTTACTGCAAAGAGTTGATAGATTTAAATAATACGCACAGTAAACAGAAAAGACAGATTTAAGTATTACGCACAGTAACCAGAAATGATAGATTTATATATATACATTGCACAGTAGACATGTTTGTAGTTTAAAGCTCCATATTGCACATTTCCAACAACCCAGAAAAGTATGCAATGAGAAAATTAGTACCGGCGTTAACCCATGGGCAGAAGGGTTCGACCCTCCGCTCTGGGCATGTCGCCCCTGCTACTTGATTTGCGCGGACTGGGTGGGTGGTCCGGTCACCCTGCTACCCGGCGCTAAGGGAGACCCGGGAGCAGAAACCATACAAAATATATACGGATATATCTAATATAACAACTGGAAAGGAAATGTAATGAGAAACAACGACTGATATTCAACACATTATTCCAGTGAACCCTGTCACAACAAGCTCAACCTACAGAATTACATGCAACGGAACCACATCAAAACCTGGAAATATGTAAACAGAGCACTTGACAGGAAAACATATGAACCGAATAAATCGTAGCGGAAGGATTAACTTAAATCGCCATAATCTTTATAACCAAATTTCAAAAAAAAGGGTATTGCTTTCAGCGGCCCAGTCACAAAGAGTATTCTACTCCACCCCTTTCACAGATACAGAACTAGGAAAAAAAAAACAAAGCGAGCAATTGAAAACAATAATTATTATTCAGGAGTAGGAGTGTAGTCGATAAGAGTTAATGGTATCAAAACGAGAATCACTCAGGAGAACGGAAAAGTCCTTAACCCTGAACGGCATTATCTACAGACTTGCCAACTTAGATAAATATAATAAAAAACACAGTCTCTAACCCTGAAACTCGGGTTGAAAACGATGGAAGAACTTCAACAGTCAATTCCAGTGATTTCGTTTCATATCCAGCCAACTTAAAACCTGTGACTACAGACTATAGAAATGAAACCCTCCCGGAATGGGTAAGGTTAAAATCAACTTCGTTCTTCCAAAGAACCTGCCCGGTCGACTTGAAGTGTACCTGAGAATTAAGAGCCGATGTAAATCCTTTGTATGCCAAGTGGAAACGAGAAATGGGGGTTGAAACAGTAAGAGCGGAACGAGGGAAGAGTACCTGCGGTTAGCACAGTGAGAACGTGAATTAGTAATGGAAGAATAGCTTAATCCATGAACAACAAAATGTATCGAAGAAAACTCGGTGTTATAGTAGAACTTGGCACCTTACCTGGTGAGGCTATTGAGGAATACGCGTGAGAATGAAATCCTAGAAGCGTCAGTCTCCATGAGGAGCGCCTCGAGCAGAGTAAACCCTGGGAAAACGAAAAGAAAAGACTGTTAAACCCAAACAGAAGGAACTTAACTTTCCATAACTCGCAAGCCGATTAAAACAAAACAACACAAAGGAATAACCAGAGGAACCACCGTTTTGCGTACCAGAAGCGGGGTGATGAGGTAAACCCTAGCCACCATAGGAGCACCAGTCATCTTCAGAATCGAACCTGTTGGTTGCAGAGTGAGCCAGCGGACATGCTCCGCCAAGACTCAGCTTGGCCGAGAGCTCCAGAACCCTGTCGAAGGAGGTAAACAATGGAAATGGACCTGGGAAAGGCAAACGGCAAGGGAGGTCATTACCCCAGCCTCGGAATCTGCGCACCGTCCGATCACGGGCAGATCGAGGGCGAGGAGTCGACCAGCTGGAGGATGCACAGATCGAGAGCATCCACCATAACATTTGTCGGAGTTTAATGACCGCGGATCAACCATTACACATAAACCATAATTCCTCCTTTAATATATGTGAACGTGGCAACCAATAACTCATGACCGGGTACGTTCAATAAATCCGATAGCAATGATTTAATCAAAGTCATGGAAACCTTTGTAATGAGAACATTATCCAACACATAACAAACAGTACAGAGATGTAATGTAACCATAGAAGTCCGAGCTAAGCACGAGTCAAAGTGCTGTGACAACATGTGAATAGTTACGGATAAATAATTAATTATGTTTGCAGCGAAAGCTTAGGTTGGAGGTAATGAATTGTTGCTAATGATATGTAAATTTTTTTTACTACCATGGTAAGTTGGGTTAAATATCTTATAAATGTTATGTTAAATGTTACAATATTAAAGTTTGATAATTATACCGTAAATTTACAAAAAAAAATTGTTAGATTTTCTTAAAATCTTACGAAAATTTCCACGATTTTCAAAGCCAAAAAAAACTCTAGTGAATAAAAAAAAAAAACCAAAACCTTTTCTTGACGGTCCAAAATTCTGAGAGTTTTCATAAGACGCAACAGGAACTTTGTTCCCGATTTATCAAACTCCGAATTTATCTGATAGCATAGTTTGAAAACTGCGTATTGCATATTGTGTAATGTTGTAATCTTCTTGCACGCTGACTGCATTAATGGAGACCAAGATTTGCTTTCTTGAAAGTCAAGAACAGGCAATTCTATCAGAAGAATAACGCCTTTTCGTCAGATACTTCAGCAGACTATTGTGTTCTTGTGATGCTTGGATGATGTCACCAATTTTTTTCTTCCTTTCAGTGGGAAGCCCATCACACATTTGAAAAAGAAGAGTGTGCAGGACGTGGCAAATTTATGATCAATTCTCTCACCAGAAATTTATATGTGCTGTCCAAAAGGAATATTTTAATTGAATATAGTTATAAAATTTATTATAATTTAGTATAGTAGGTAGAAAATAGTGAAAAGATAGCTTGATGAACAATTTATTTCCTAACTCCTAGTTACAAATTTTCCAGAAATTTTTATTACTATTAAAAAAAATCAGAAACAACTTCAACATAAATAATTTGTGAAAAACCATATCTCATATTATTATCACAGAAATATAACACTAAAATCATATATTTTTATCTAAAATTTAACATTAATTCCATACATAAATTTAAATATCATTTTCCCTTTTAAATCGGATTTTAAACAATCTAAATCAGATTTTACTCCTCTCTCTCTATGTTTATCCAGAGTAATAAAATTTTGTCACTGAAAAACAGACAACGACTGGATGTTATGGCTTAGCTCAGTGGACTCCGCGGCAGGTCAAATTTATTTTCTTAAAATATTTCGATTTTCTTGATGATAAAAGACTTATCTTCGATTACACGTTACAAGATTTTACATGATTCAAGCTTGGCCGTACTCAATAATTTGAGCAGAAGATCTTTGCAAGATTTCAGTTAGTGACACCACATGACATTTATATATCCGAATCATCTTTTCGCTTTCGCAAAGTGAAAGTGAAAGTGAAATTGAAATTTAATATGCTTTGTGAACGTGAGTTTTTGGTTGTCATATCGTGTAACACCAGAGTCAGCACTCTCTCTCATCTTTCATTTTTTTTGGTGGTTAAATATGGTGAGTCAGCACTGTCCCTTTTTTTTTTTTGGGTGTGTGTTAAATATGGTGAAATAATGATGTAGGATTGAGAAATAAAATGAAATTTTGCCCATTTTTCTAAAGTTGTGATTTAAAATAAAAAATTTCTTATTATAAATTATATATATATATATATATATTTCACTGATGGTAATTCATATAATAATAGTTAAGTTTTATATTTTAAGTGCATATTTTTTTATTGCAAATATTTATTTTTACTGGTCTTTCATTTTTCAATGAAGCAGAAGATAAAAACCAGACAAATGGCTTATTAGTGCAAATTACTTAAACAAATAAATGGAAAATAATATATTAAAAATTTAAAAACAAAGAAAATATTAAGTATATTTTATGAATATAATCATTTAATTTTTATAAGAAATAATGTATTTATTTTATAATATAAAAAATTAATATATGAGTTATATATATGGTTAAGAGTATGCGTTTCTTTCTAAGAGTTGAAATGTTTAAATCTATGTATGGAGGTGGGTCTCTTTCTCATAAAAAAATTCTCATACATCAATTTCGTATCTAACTTAATAGTGACCTTAAAATTAGATTATTATTATTATTATATAAGCATGTAACAAGAAAAACATAGTAAAATTTACATTTTCAAAATTTAAAGAAAAATCATAAAACTAACCTAATTATAATTATTAATAATTAATTATAAAAAATGAATATAAAAGTTAAACATGTATACATTTAAAAACCATGTAATAAAAAAAGCATTGTAAAGTAACACTAAACAAAAGGAGTTTAATAACACCTATAAACATGGCTTAAAAATATTAAAAATATTTAGTTTTCTGAGGTTAAATCCCCACCATCCACCTAATAATTATTTATGAATACATTAAAATTTTGGAAGCCCTATTTCAAAACTATTCACTTAATAATAATTGATAATTAAAATTAAAATTTTAAAAGCTCTATTCCAAAATAGACATTATGTAACTACTATTCTTAAAAAAAAATAGGTTTTACAAGGCAAGGGATAAAAAATATTCTCTAATAAAATAATGTTCATATAAATAATTACAATTGGTTCACATGGTAGAGCAATGTCACAACACATATATTTCTAGAATAATAAATAATAACCTTGATTTTTTTTTACTTCTCAAAATTTACACATGTTGGTGTCATTTTTTCTCAACATTCCTTTATACCCTTTAATTTTTATACCCCTAGTATGTTGGTCTCATGTTGGTCTTATATTTTGCACTGTATCTAACATGTATTACAAAATATGTTTATCATATGCTACATGAGCTTTAAAATGCATTAGACATATTCATTAGGAATCAAAATATCATTTCATCTTTATTCCTCTATTATGAAATATGTGGTCATTTCATTGCTTGATTAAACCAGCCTAGATCCATCTTAACTCCGGGTCTATCAAGCACCTAGAAGGATCAAATCTATTAAGGCGCAAACCTCTTTTTTGAGTGCAAAACTTGAAGAAAGGTTTACACTTTAAGATATTTGATCCCTCTCTGGGCTTGATAGATCCCAAGTTAAGATAGATCTAAGTGGTGCTGCCAAGGAAAATCTATTGAACATATGATTATTTTTATCAATAATATGTAAATACATCTAATATTAATATAATCATTTTAAATATGCTAAATATGTCTAAGATTTATGTGGTCCTTTTAATTTTAAATTTTCTTGTTTACCTTAATTTGTTGAGATGATAAATATTATTAGTAACTTTAATGATGAAAATTGATGAAATGAAAATTTTGAATGCAAAGTGACAATGTAATAGTGTTGAATGATAGAAAATGTGAATAATAAGAATGTAGCCAATTACAAATAGTATTCATTGTGATCAATCTCAAACTATTTTCTTTTATTGTTCTTATTGTGTTAGTTTTGTCATCTTTTCATATCTATTATATGAAAAGGACAATTGAAATCATAAACCATTTAAATATTTAGCTCGAGTTGTTGTAGTAAACATCATACCTTGTCTCTCTTGCTCTCCAATATTAATAGGTTGAATTACTATAACACAAAAATCAATGTACATTGTAAATAATTTTTTGTGCTTATCACTGAAATCAAAGCACACTAATAATCTAATCACTTTAAAATTAATGTATCATCATAGATCCAATTACATCAAGTCAGAAATCAACACCTACTCTGAAATGAATACATCTAATGTAATCAATCAAATAAGATTAGAAAAGAACATCTACACTGAAATCAATGCATCTAATGCAAGTAATCAAATAGGATTAAAAATCAACATCTACATTCAAATCAATGCATCTAGTGCAAATAAGTAAATAGGATTAGAAACCAACATCTACACTGAAATCAATGCATCTAGTGCAAGAAATCAAATAGGATTAGAAATCACCATGTACACTGAAATCAATGCATTTAGTGCAGCAATCAAATAGGATTATAAATCATCTACATTGAAAACAATGCATCTAGTGCAAGCAATCAAATATAATTAGAAATCAACATCTACATTGAAATCAATGAATCTAGTGCAAGCAATCAAATAGCATTATAAATCACCATCTACACTGAAATCAATGTATTTAGTGTAAGCAATCAAATTGGATTAGAAATCATCTACATTGAAATTAATGCATCTAGTGCAAGCAATCAAATAGGATTAGATATCACCATCTACACTGAAAATCAATGCATCTAGTACAAGAAATATTCTTCCCTCTCTCCCCCCTCCATCTAAATCTTCCTCCATCTCTCCTTCTTTGTCTCTATATTTCACCCCCCCAAACTCACACGCTCTCTCAATCCATTTCTATAAATCTCCTTGTCCCACCCTACCCATCTCCATCTCTCTCTTCTTCCCTCTCTTCACCTTCCGTCTATATCTATATCTCCCTTTGTCTCTCTATATCACCCCCAAAACATACACTCTCTTTCTCCAATATATATATCTATCACTCCCTCCTCTCTCTCTCTTCCCCTTCTCTCCCTCTCCCCCACTTCTATCTCTCTTCCCTCATGTTATCCTCTCTCCCTATCTCTCCATCTTCCTTATCACTCCCTCTCTCTCTCTCTCCACATTTCTCTCTCTATGTATTTCTTCTTACCTCCCTCTCTCTCCCCCTCCATCTCCATCTCTCTTTCCCTACCTATCTCCACTCTCTCACATCCTCTCTCTCTCTCTCTCTCTCTCTCTCTCTCTTCACCCTGCAACTCTGTTACTATATGCCTCTCTCTCTCTCCTTCTCTCCATCTCTCCTTATTTGTCTCATTATCTCACCCCATACATACACACTCTCTCTCTCCATCTCTCCCTTATCACTCCCTCTCTCTCTCCACTTCTCAATATTTGTGACTATGTTCTTCCCTCCCTCTCTACTCCTCTCTCTCATCCTTCCTCTCTCTCCCTTTCTCTCCTACCTACCTCTCTCTTCCCCTCTCTCTCTCTCTCTCCTCTGATCCTCCCTCTTTTCCCATCACTCTCTTCCTCTCTCTCTTCCTTCCTCTCTCTCCCTTTCTCTCTTGCCTCCCTCTATCTCCCCCCCCTCTCGCTATATTTTCCCTCCAATTCTCTCTCTTCCCCCATCACTCCCTCTCTCTCTCTCTCCAACTATGTTACTATATCCCTCCTTTTCTCCTTCTCTACCCCCTCATCTCCACCTCTCCTTTTTTGTCTCTTTGTCTCACCCCTAAACATACACACTCTCTCTCTATCTCTCCCTTGTCACTCCCTCTCTCACACTCCAACTCCATCTCTCTATCTATCCCTCTCTCTTCCCCCGCCTCTCTCTCTCTCTCTCTCTCTCTCTCTCTCTCTGCCCTCTAATCCTCTCACTATCTCCCTCCCTCTCTCTTTCTCCCTCCTTCTCTCCTTCTCTCTCTCCCACATCCATCTTTAGGTCTCCCTATCCCTATCTTACCCTTCTCTAACTCTCTCACTCCTCTCGCTCTCTCTCTCTTCATTCCTCCTCTCCCCTTTCCTTCACTTTATCTCCATCTCTCCCTTGTCACCCCCCTATCTCTCCATATCATGATAAATTAATATATATTATAATATAACAAATTTAATATTGTATTAATTCAAAGTTATTAAATTTAATAATATTAATATTATAATATATTAATATGAATATTATATTTAATAATAATAATAATAATAATCTTTTGATATTAATATTAGGGTTAATAAAGGTTTTTTTTGCATGGTATTAATAGTAATTTGGTCCATGGTAAATAAAACCATTTTTTTTAGTGTTCCTAAATATAAAGAGGTTTTATTTATTTACCATACCTCTTTATACCTCTTTTATATTTGTTTATTTACCATACCTCGTTTATAAATATGGTATTTGGCCCATGGTATTAATAACAATTTCTCCCATGGTATTTGGCCCATAGGCTTCACCTAAATATAAAGAGGTTTATGGAGTAGATATAAAAATAGGTTTTATTTATTTACCATATATCTGTTGTAAGTATAAAAAGAGGTTTTATTTATTTACCATACCTCTGGTTTATTTAAATTTTTATTTATTAACTATACTTCTTTTTTGACCATTCTTAAACCTTTTCATATTTTAATTTCATATTGTGTTTATATATAATAATAATAATTAGATTGATTTTTAAATAGGGCCAACATTAGATTAAAAATGTTAAATGTTAAATGTTAAACATTACCTGTTACGTGTTTACGTTTATATTTACATTTACATTTACGTTTACCTTTTTAGGTGAGATCTACCCCATATTGGGCTGTAATTTCATAGTTCAATTAGAATTTCTATAAGGTACAAGGACTAGCAATATGGCACCCTACTCCTTAATGAGAAGATTCACTTCCATTTAAATAATCACAAAGATGGAACTCCTTGCATTGTGAATTCCCCTCACACCAACCTATTGTTAGGATCACGAAACATTGAAAGAAGTGTTGGTGTCTAAAGACATTATTCCTAGGATTCCGCTGTCCATGACCAATTTACCAAGTGTTGGCGTCTAAAGGCACCGTTCCTGGGATTCCACTGGTCACTAGTACCCGTGACCAATTTACCCAGAGTCTTTCTGACTTTCAATAGGTTATATTTCACATGAATATGTTCTCATAAACCTAGAGCCTGAAAACCGTTAGTAACTTGATTGAGTCAAGTTTACCTGAACCATCCTTAACAATCCCCCCCTTATATTTGACTTTGGGAGATTAACCTAGTCCCAATCATTCATTGACCATCTCACCTAAGATCTCACATTCCCCCCCTCAATCTAGCATACTAGTACACTTTCCATGCTGGTAGCTATGCAGGTGGTAAATTCCACAACTTGATGACTCCATGTGTCATTGCACTCCATGTATGCGTGATGAAAATATTAAGGCCTTACAACAACCCATGCTCCTATGCAATATGTATATATGAACAATATGTCTTAAACCCTTACTGCGTTCACACACCACTACGGTTCTCATCATATGTTGGCTCCTTCAATAAAATTAAACACCATTGACTCCATATCCAGTTTTGCATACATATGACCACTCTCACGCTACATCTTTAACTTTGAAGATCCATACCTTAACCTAGCCTTTCTTGCCACTCTTAAAACTACAACACATTTTCCTTTGTGCTCCATTCATAACATTGCTCTGATTCATATTATCCTTTTGCTTGACATTGATTCATTGTGCCAATCTTCCCTCACTCGATCATATTGTCACTACCAACTCCTCAGTACTCTACATTTCCTTTTATTTATAGGATGTTAAACCACATTATAAAACATAAATTTACACTGATTTCATTTCATTTACAGAATGTTACATGAGACAACTATTATTATCCACTGTAATCCTCCATGCCTCCAATGGTTTCATGGCCCTGAGTCTTTTATCTACTGTTTTGCATTCACAAGATGAAAATCATCACATTCTTTCAAACCTTCCATATGTTAGTCATTCAGTTACCCATTTAAGTACTAGCCATCAATATAACCCCAAATGCTTCAATGTGTATTCTCACCTTGGTATAACTAGGCATGTGATCTTTTGACATTTCAATGACCTTTCCACACCTTGATAACAAAACTTGACATTCTTCTAATGGGTGTAAAAATATATCGAATGGTTGAAAATTATTCTCTTCATGTTTCACCATCTAGATTTTCTTCAGGCTAGCTAGATCTCTCACCGATAACTTTGATGTCTTTATATCACATAAAATCATATTATTAAAAGCTTGTTGATCTCAATCCAGGATTGCCATATATACCAATTGTTAGGATCACTGTAGTTCTTTGTTGCTACAATGTGTAAGATAACAATTTTAGGGCTTATCTATTGAGAGAGATTTATCATCAATCAACTCATTCTAGGCATCATATCGCTTATGTGATACCACTTCTATGATACCAAGCTCTGATATTAACTAGGCTATGGCACTAGTTTTTAGGATCACGAAACACCGAGAGAAGCAGTAGTGTATAAAAACATGGTTGATGAGATCACAATAGTCACGAGGACCCAACTTAACTAAAGTATTTCTACCTATTACATGGTTGATGAGATCACTATAGTCACAATGACCCAATTTACCTAAAGTATTTCTACCTCTAAATAGATTCTATTCCACATGAATAACATGAGAAAAACCATAGGTTCTCATAAATCATGAAAAAAAAATCATTGATATATATATATATATATAACTTAATTTTTTAAAATGTCACCATCCCTTTGAACCGTTAATATGTTTAAGAAAAAAGGTATAAAATCTTATTATTCTAACCCAATTAATCTTAAAGGAAACTAAACTCCTAAACCTTAGAACCATAGAACATAGTGGATACAATGATCATCTCCAACACATGCATATTTTCACATTTTACATTTTACATTCTTGACAAGATAAAATATAGATTTTGAGTATATCTTTTGGTTCTTCCAAAATGTATCCCCACTGGATTTAAATCCAAAAATCCAAATATGGATTGGATAATATAGTATTTCTATTTATCACATAAATGTGACCCCCTAATATAATAGGGATAACAATGACTTCGTACATGTTAGTTAAGCCACCTAACCAGAGCCATGTTAACATGGCACATGTTAATCAAAATGTAAATACAGACACATATTCAATCTTAACCTAAATCCAATTACTGAGCAGTGAATTGATTCTATCATCATCAAAATATCAACATAGCAAAGAATATAATTGTTATTATTAGTCTATTACTCATAAAGCTTTTGATGAATATTATACATTGGAGCTAATCATAGCTCATATGGAATTAACTATACGTGGAAATTACTTTTGTTCTTGAAAACCCGATGAGCATGTATCTCCCTATTTTTTAGGCAATGAAATGGATCAGTGGGTATGAACATAAATCTTGATATATGGGAAGAAGATGTTGTCTTGTGAATTTAAGACAATGATTTTTCATAATAAGCATTGGTAAGATTAACAAATAGATTACTTTATTAGGATTTGGGGAATAATTTTCTATGTGAAAAATTCACTTATATGTAACAAAAACTTATACATAATATATATTTTCTTAGAGTGGTAGTAGATTATATTATATATGTTTATATTATTTATCAAGGATTTACTAAGCATTTAAATTTAAAATTTCAAGAACCAAAATTCTCGTTCACATGGCCATCACCAATTAGGATGCCTCACCTAAACTGTTTTTTTTTCTTTTCTTTTTTTGAAATTTTATTAACTTACCTAACATAATTTGTGAGAAATTTTTTAAAATTAAAAATATAAGGTAATCCCTTAAATTTAACCCTAAACCTGTACTAAACATTATTTTCTCTGATAAAATTTAATTATTATTTCACAAACATAAACATTTAAAATATTTATCCTACATTAAAATTAAATAATATTATATAATATTATATAGAATCTACCTTGTCCACATAAATGTTCCTTTTATAGGAATATCATTCTACCTTATGATGATATGCAATTCACTCATTCATTATTGGAATAACTCTTGGATTTTGCTTCAGGTCACATTTGTATTTCAAATGTGTTTCAATTCGAAGCATATATTACAATGTTCAAACTCTATATGCTTTGACATCGAAATAGGGGCTTGAGTTTTTAAAATGAGAATTAATACTTTTATATATTTATAAATTATTTTTATTTATTTTATATATTTTAATATAATAGTTTGTATTATCTGTTTTATGTATTTAAATATGATAATTTGTATTTGAGATTTGATATTTTTAAATATAATAATTTGTATTTTGCGATATGAATTATGTTGAAATGTTTATGGATATATTGCATAGGGTTATTCTTTATCAATGTATTGAGCTATTATATGTAGTTTATTATTAAGATAAATGTAAAATGAGAAATGCTTATAAATATAATTTAAAAGAGAATAAGAAAGAACACATATTTCATTAAAATTGGAATTATAAGGTGGATTTAGATTTTTTTTTTACTTTAACTATATTAAGTTTTTCCAAAAAAAAGAAATGGAAAATAACTTAATTCACTACTTTGAAGGTATATATATTCACTATTTTTGTGATAAAATTATCACGAAAAACTATGTAACACAATTTATATATAATTACCATAATAAAATATGTAACACAAAGTTTTTCCCAAAAAAGGAACTAGAAAATCACTTAATACACTACTTTGAATGGATATATTCACTATTTTTGCGATAAAATTATCATGATAAACTATGTAACATAAATTTATATAACAATTACTACTTTTCTGATAAAATTATCATAATAAACGATGTAATACAAATTCATATAAATTTGTACAATAAAATATTTCAAGTATTCATGTTTTAATACTTTAGGGGATTTCAACTTTGAATTTCATCACTTACATAATACTTCATAACACAACCATTGCCAGTTGAGTTGCACTCAGTAGGTTCAATATTCATTTATTAACCAATTAGTAATATTTGTAATTTCTAATAAGTATTATGGTTTATAATAATAATTTACTAATTATTATTAAGAAAATTATAAATTAATAAAATATTATGAAATAAATAAATAAAAATAATTAATTAGTTAATTTAATTATTTAATCATTAAAATAACCAATTAGGTTGATTTTTCACCTCGTCCATCAACTAGAAATCCAAATTTTTGGGGGATTTGGACAAAACAACTAATAATCAAGCAAATGCCTAGTATGGCCTTCTATAGGTCTATTTGCAAAAACTAGATAATATTCAAGATATGCTCATTCTTGGGGAATCCACTATTATTATCCATCATTTGATCCACAATATGGGCTAGACTATATGGGTCCCATCCAAGGTCGAGGTCGAGACTTCGGACGAGGTCAGGGAATGGCCTGAATCACATTCGCAGAAAAAAAAAAAAGAAAAAAGAAAAAAGAAAAAAAAAAGGGGTTGATCGCCTAACCCCCCATTGGAAGTGGGGCCCAATCGTCTAGGTTGGGCATAGGGCTCAGTCTTATAAAATCTCGTAGATCTTGAAGGAAGTGCCTTATGAAATGTAACAGTTGGGGTTACATAGTGATTTTGGCCAACACGAGGAATTAATTCTACATAGGCTGGATTGGCCTACGCATAAAGAAAGGAGAAAATGAGGAGATATTTCCTCATAAGCAAGGAAAAAATCCATTGCGCCATCGTACTAACCTATGTTAGAAAATAATTAACGGAGCAATGAAACACATACAATATTGTGGAAGCAAAAACATCGAAACAGATAAAAACAAGAGAGACATAGATATACGCGGTCACCCAATTTGGACTACATCCATGAAGAAACAATCAGACCTTCCTTTTATATTATCCAGAAAAATGAAGAGATACAACCTACCACAGATCCATTGTAATTTCCTCTGCACTCTCACCTAGTCTCTGTTGGGTATGTGTTATATTCTTTCCATGACTAAGCACGCGCGGGGGGGTAAGAGGGGGGACGATAGCCCCCCTTGTCGGGGTCCAGGGCAACACCCCGACGAAAATTTTTGGTCCTTAATTTCCGGTGGGTAGTCCGCGTCCATGGTTTTGCACATGGTATTGGGGCACGATGGTTTTCGGCCTCTGGTATTTTTTGTAGATCCGGTCAAGGGAACTACGGTTATGTTCTAATCCAGGGTTTATGGATTGGGGTTTATGTATGCTTCGACATGTATATATATGTGTTGTAACACTAAAAGGAATATAATGAAAAATCAAGTTGGTCGTCCCGATTTGGGATCCAGGGGAAAATCTCTGTGTTTATTTGTTTTATGTTTTATGCTCTCGCTATTTTTTATCTTCTGTTATAAGATTCATGAGTAGATAATTTCTGTTCAGGGTTAAAACCTATAGTCTCATCTCTCTTTCTCACTCATAATAATAATGCATAGTCACAATACAATTCCCTCATATAAACTGAGGGTTGTCTTCTAGGGAAGAAAACCCTAAATTAACATAACTTCTACCGTAAGATCATCCGCCTAATGAACGACTCAGATTGATTATGAAATTAAAATATTTTACAAGGAAAACTTTCATCTATTATTAGCTTCTTGGGTGTTGCTAGCCCCTAAAGGGGGGATAGCCCCACCCCCGTGTGGAGGGGTGTATAGTATTCCTGGTGTATACATCCGGTAGAAACAAGACCTATGAACTGGAAATATAATCAGGCTCCACACCCAACAACCTGCAGTGGAAGAATAAAAGAATGGGTCACCTTAGCCATGGGATTTCTCCTCCATTTGTCCTTTGAAATTCATTTCAGGGCGTAAGAATTCCAAGTGGGGGTCTTCTCATGTTGTTCAAGTCACTCAAGGTGTAAGAATTCCAGGTGGGAGCCTTCTCCCATTGTTTCAAGTGGATAAATTTATTGGTGTTGGGTCAAGGATTATATTGAACATAATAAGAAATATTAAGAAAATATTGTGTCATACTTTATTTCAATTTCCTAGCATTTATTCATTAAGTTATTAAATTGTTTATATTGAAATTAGCTAATCCAATATTATTTTAATATACAAAGTCTAAAAAGACATTATTTTTAAGTGCATTATTGCATTTGACTATGCGAATTTGATATAGTGAGAAGTTATGTTGGTTAAAAAAAAATGAACTTAAAAATTAAATGAAAGTGTCATGTAATTCACATAAAGTATCATTACATGTAAGAGCATAATAGTGGAAATAAAATCCCACTTTCAAGATATCAGATTCCATCATATATACAAAGAATACAACAAAGAAGAAGACATGCTATCAAAGAGCACCTTATCACTAGAGCTGGGCTCCATAACATTCAAAGATCTTGATGGTAGCTTTGTCCAAGAAGCACAGTCCCTACCCATAGCATCAATGAACTAAATATAACCTTCCTGGAAAGATAACCTTCCATATCCACAGAGCAAAAAGTAAAATTTATCAACCCAACAGATTAACACAATTCTAGCAGTCACATCCTTAGAAAAGAAAAAAAAATTGCAGTGTTACAGCCCAAAGCATCATGTCACAGTTTTGAAATTTTTGTAGACACACTTGTTGAGTTGATTGCATTAGGAACCAACTTAGTATGTAATCTTTCATGCATGTGTAAAAAGTATACCAGTGAGGTCAAGGTGAATCTGTATTCATCGGCTCATAGATAGTTAAATTTTGCAATTATAGTTGTTATGTAAAAGTAAAAATATGAAAAACAACAAATGTTACAGTCTACAATGTATTTTTTTTATTATATTCAAATAATAAAAAAGTTATTTTTTGAAGTGAAAAAGTATCATCACATGATTACACCAAAGTTGTACTAAAATGTGCATATATGTACTAAATAATATAAAACTCCTCAAAAAATAATATGAATACAATACTTGACATACAATAAACATTGAAAATTGTTTTTTAAGTATATGAATAGATCATTCAAAAGAAAAATTACATTCCCGAATCATCTCCACCCAATCTCAAGATATTCTTTCAAGTATATTAAGAACAACTTCTACACCAAATTTATTTATCTTTGTCTTCTGGAAATATTTTTTCTTTGACATCCATGCTGAAACTATAGCGCTGATTGGAATAGAGCCAAGTTCTGTGTTATTTGGATTTGGTACTTGTTTAAGGGGGAAAGTTCCCAGTTGCCATGATTTGAGTGTTTTCCTAATTAGGGTCCCAATGAGACCCCTTGTCATTGAAGTGGAAATATACGCTCTGAAAACAAGGCTTGATTGCCTATTTTAACTTGAAACTAAACTGAAGTAATGCTTAAAATTAAGCTATATTAGGGAAAATATATGACATAAGTAAATATTTACAAATAATTACAAAAATATACAAATTGTTGTATATGTGAATGAGCTTTGGATTGAAAGATCCAACAACAGTAAGGGTGGGTCAATGGATAATTCATTTAATTCATTCAAACATAATATTTAAAAGAAAACATTATGTGTGTTTGAATCTGGTTGGAATTTGGGATGAACTAACCACACAAGGGAATTTTTGGAGACTCACTTTCTATATATATATATATATATATATATATATATATATATATATTTTGTGCTTATTTTCATTTATTTATTTCAAACAAAAAAAAAATGAGGAGGTTTTTGTAGTCCTAACAACAATACTCGATATTGTTCTAAAATTATTCCTTTATATTTCCCTGAAATAGGCTTCCACTAATTAACCTTTACATGAAGAGTGTCACTTTCATTATCCTTGAAGATGTCTGAGGTGGATTTTTCCATCCAATTCATCTCTCCTTCATCCTCAAATTCACTGACACCAATTTTATTTGTATTTAAAACCCCTTCTAGCTGCTGCAATGGCCTACCCATCCACATGTTGAAGATAATTTTTCGTGCAACGCTTAGTTGTTGCCAAAAATTAAATTCTATTCTATTCATCTATTTGTGATTGGAATTCCACAATTATTTTGGTAGCCATAAGTCATTTAACCTTTTTATATGGCCTTGTTACATGCAAATCAATTTATTTTAGATCTTCTTCATTATAAGTATCCCCATCCCATCTATTTAAGGGAAGTCTTGTGTCCTCTATAACATCTCATATTCCCATTTCCTTGGGTGGCTCTTGAACTTTTTCTTGACCCTTAACATCTCACCTTTGTTGTCAACTAACTTATTTATTGAGCATATAACCAAAGATTGTATATATTTATCTCCAATCCTACACATTTGGAATTGTTTTTCTATCTCTTCTACAAAAACACCAAATTCCATTTCACCTAGAATTTCACCTGACCCATATCATCTTCTTGGACACTATAATTCCTTTGGAAATGGACATGCTTGTTCCTTTGCATTCATGTGTAAGAGAAACCTTTTCACACATGAAGGTAACCCTATCCCAGGGAATATTTATGGTATTGTCATGATATTGAGGTTTCAAATCTAATTTTGTCCAAATCTCAAAAGATTCCAATGCACCCCCTAGTGAGTGCTCAAATCCTCATTGATGTGGTAGAGGAGAATCATGTGTTTTAACACCTCAATTATAACCACTATTCATCCTTTCTTTACCATTTTTCCATGCACCTTATGCCTAAGCTCTATATTGAATATGGAGCCCTCACCCATTTTCACTCCATCTTGCAGAAGATATACCTTGTCTCCAATAGCAAGTGTAGAAGAAAATTTTTCACATGTAAAAGAAAAAAAATAAGCATAGTATTTGATCAAACAAAACCATTAGGGTACTATCAATAACATTTAACACATGCTTCAATATTTTTATTTAACTGTTTCGAGCCTCAAATCCATGACTTTCCTCCGATGAATGTGCCCTTAATCAACATCCTCTGGAATCAAATGTGGTTAAGTGACATCAATTATTATTGGGATTCAACAAGAAGATCCTAGTGAAAATTAAGCACCTACACTAGGATGGAACCTCATGCTATTTTTTAGGTGGATGTCTATTTATAGATGCTGAACAAATTCTATTTATAAATGCATGTCTATTTATAGATGCATGTGCAAATTATATTTATAGATTTCATGTCTATTTATAGATGCATGTTTACTATTATTATCCCTTAATATTAGTTGGACAATAAAATATATTATATTCTCAATGATCACATGGAAATAGTTAACTGAAGTGGCAAATCAGTTAGTTAAAGGAATTTCGAGTTAAGAGGTTGGTTGGTGGGACATGTGAGTGGACTTAGTTGTAACTGAGTGATTCGAAGTTGTAACAGAGTTGGAAGTGCAGTTATGCAAGTTGTAAAGTAGTTTAACTCAGTTAAGTGAGTTAAACTTAGTTGTGCTAGTTGTAACTGAAGATACACTAGTGAGAGATCAAGTGAATTAATTATTAATTAATTCACAATCAGTGGTCTCACATGCAACTGAATATTTACTACTATTAACTGCATGCATGTGAGATCCAGTGGAGACCTAGTTGAGTTCTAGGTGAAAGGGAAGTAAACTATCAGTTGTGACATTATCCGGTTGCACACATGAAACCACACACACAATGGATGTGCCCATGAGGATTGAATAGTCAAGGCAGGCAGGAGTGCATTCATTCAAGGATTTTTATCAGCTGGGATTGCGTAGTGGAGGTAGGCTATCTAGAGACAATAAATTGGCTAAGGAACTTGCCAGTTTTTGTATGACAGTGTAAGACAGTTAGCTCATGTACTGAGAGCTCTTAGATTAGAGCTTTGTATGCAATTGTTTCGTGATCCATGATATAATACATAATAGAATATAGTGGGGTTTTTACCTATAAGCTTTCCCCGGGTAAATTATCTGTGTTATGTGTGATTGATATTTATTCATGATATTGTGATTGGCGATTGTGTTTCAAATTCCGCAAATATTTGTAGAAGCGATTATGTATTTGATAGTAGAATATTATTGTTAGATCAGGAGAATCTAGGATATACATGTATTTGTATTAATTTTTTACATGGTATCAGAGCACAAGAAATTGTATTAGTGAAGCAGGATCTAAGTTTGTTGGTGGAAATGATTCGAATTTGCAGAAAGATTTTCTTGGTGCTACAGTTGATTCAAGATCGAAATGGATTTCATTGGCTTGAGGTTAGAGTATGCACTCGAGGGAAGCTCGAACTACATTTCCTAGAAGGACAGGATGGAGGCGGTACTCAACGACAATGGCTTGAAGGAATTCATTGAAAAAGATGTTCCTAAGCAAGATGTTGCAGATGCTGCCAATCTTGATGCATGGCAAAAGAAAGTGGAAAAGGTGAGGAGGATCCTGTTGAAGGGAGTACGAGACCAAATTTTCTCAAGACTCCATGGGAAAGCCACACCATATGCTATGTGGAAGGCTTTGACGGATCTATTCCAAAGCAGCAACGACCATAGGAAATTGGCGCTCAAAGATAAACTCAGGAAGTTCAAGATGGAAAAGGGCAACAACATTCCAAAGTATCCCACGAAGTTTTTCCAATGTAGGGATGAACTAGGGAGTGTGGGAATAACTATTGCTGATGATGATTTGGTGAGCTTGGCTCTCTTTGGACTTCCTAAGAGTTGGAAAAATTATGAAGACTCTGTCAACGAACGGGAAAAATTGTTGGATTGGGAACGACTGTGGTTGGATTTGGTGCAGGAGGAGTTCAGGTAGAACACCAGAGATGGCTCTTCATCAAAGCGTGATGATGAAGAGGATTGTGCTTTGGATGCCAAGACAAAGAAGGGCAAGGGGAAGAAATTCCATTCTAAATCTGAGTCTAAAGGCAAGAAGCTGGATATGTCCAAGGTGAAGTGTTTTCACTGTCACGAACATGGGCATCTTGCTACTAACTGTCCACAAAAGAAGAAGAACAAGAAGGCTGCTGGAGCTATAGCTGGTGAGGCCCTTGCCTCGCAATTTGAGCTTGACTTCTCTTTGATCGCATGCATGGTGTCAAGTGCATTGGGATTGGTGTGGTATTTGGATAGTGGTGCTTCCTTTCACATGACAGGAGATAAGGAACTTTTCACTGACTTGGAGGAGAAAGATCTCCAGATGCATGATATGGATATGGGCGATGATGGACGGTACAGTGCTACCAGGATTGGTACCACTACCTTTAAGAGGGAGTCCGATAACCATTTCAATTGAAAGATGTTATGCATGTTCAAGGTCTGAAGAAAAATTTGGTCTCAGTCGCAATGTTGGAGGACATAGGTTATGACGTTGTTTTTAGCGATGGAAAAGATTTCCTGCGACATAAAAAAAAGGGTCAAGCCAAGAGGATAGGGATTCGAGTTAAGAATCTCTACAAGATGGAGGTAGATGGCTGCGATGCCATGCTGGGAAAGGCGAAAAAAGTGGTGAGCCAGGATGAGGGCGAATTATGGCACATGCGATTGGGCCATCTTCATCATGGAGCCTTGAAAGTCATGCAACAAATATCTACTGGACTTCCAATGGGAAAACTTGCTCAGTTAGATCAGTGCAAGGGTTGCACCATGGGGAAGTATGTCAATTCCAATTTTCATGAGGAGAACCGTGCTTCAGGGATCCTTGAGAGAGTTCACACAGACGTGTGTGGACCATTCTCGGTTGCTTCAATAACAAAACATAAGTACTATGTTATTTTTGTTGATGAATTTTCTCATAAATGCTGGATCTTCTTCATGCAGAAGAAGGATCAAACATTCTCAAAGTTTTGTGAGTTTAAGGCATTGGTGGAGAAAGTGTCGGGGAAGCAAGTGAAGGCTCTTAGGAGTGATAATGATGGAGAATAGATCTCTAACGAATTTAAGAACTTCTACAGCAAAGAAGGAATTCAAAGAGAACTCATAGCGCCTCATAACCCACAACAAAATGGGGTTGCGGAGAGGAAGAATAGACCAATCGTTGGTGCAGCACGAGCGATGTTGCATGATTAGGGCCTACCAATGCATTTGTGGGCGGAAGCATGCAACACTGTGGTTTATGTGCAAAACCGTTGTCCTCATAGAGTACTTGGCATGAGTACACATGAAGAAGCTTTCACTGGTAAGAAACCGGATGTTTCACACTTTAATATTTTTGGCTCATCTGTTTATGTGCATGTGACCAAGTGCACCAGGAAGAAGCTGGAGCCAACTACTGAAGTTGGGATTTTTGTGGGGTACAAAGAAACACCCCATAATTATCGTGTGTATTTTCCAAAAAATCAAATGACTGTCGTGTGACAGGATATAAAATTCGATGAGGGGAAAGTGATGCGGTTGTCGCTTGAGGGGGAGTTGGACTTGCATGCAGAGGAGGAACTGTTGGTTCCCAAATACGAGTCTCTAGATGTGGATCAGCCACAGGAGGATGTTCATGGAGTGGAGGAGTCCACTCACGCAGAGAAAACCATCAGAACTGGCATAAGGCATACCATAGAAGCTGATAGGCTAAGACTTGATGCTACACAGAATGTAGGAGTCCCTACTTCACAGCGCAGATAAAGATAGTCTCCTGACCACTTTACTGGATACATGGCTCTCATGAGAAAATGTATTGTGACTGAACCGTATTCCTTTCAAGAAGCAATGTAGGAGCCCACATGGGTAGATCCAATGGTGGAGGATTATGACTCCATTGTAAAAAATAGTGCTTGGGAAATTGTTCCAAGGCCGATTGATAAATCAATGGTAGGTTCAAGATGGATCTACAGGGTAAAGCAAGTTGTTGATGGGAGTGTTGAGAAATATAAGGCTAGATTTGTGGCCCGGGGCTTCTCACAGATCGAGGGGAAAGATTATGAAGAGACCTTTGCACCTGTCGCAAGGTATTCTTCCATAAGGACCATCCTTGCTCTCTCAGCGCAGATGGGCTGGTGCATTCATCAGATGGATGTGAAAACTACATTTCTCAATGGGATCATTAAGGAAGAGGTGTACATAAAGCAGCCTGAAGGTTTTGAGATCTTCAACAATGAATCGCATGTGTACCGACTCAAAAGAGTGTTGTATGGGCTGAAGCAAGCACCCCGTGCTTGGTACACTTGGATAGACAACTATTTCACCAGACTCGGCTTCACCAAAATTGAAGCAGATGCAAACCTATACCAAATTGTGGTGGAGGGTAAGATTTTAATCATTTTTATTTATGTTGATGATCTAATATTGACTGGTGATGAGTAGCTGATACACTCATGTAAGGAGGATCTTGCAAAGGAGCTCGAGATGAAGGATATGGGCCTCCTTCATTATTTCCTTGGATTGTAAATATGGCAGTGAGATGGTTAAATTTTTATGTTTCAAGGCAAGTATGGAAGGGAGATACTGGGTAAGTTTCACATGGAGGGTTGCAAACCCATGGATACTCCTCTTCCAGGAAACTGGAGGAAAGACGATGCTACTTCTGGAGAGGTAGTGTATGCTACTGTTTATCGACAGTTAGTGGGTTCGCTAATGTATCTAGTGAACATGAGACCGAACATTTGCTATACGGTTAACCAGCTGAGTCAAGCTATGGTTAAGCCTACCAAGATCTTTTGTAAGGCGGGTAAGCATGTCTTGAGATACCTGGGGGGCACATCAGAGTATGGTTTATGGTACAAACAGACAGATGGAGTGAAGTTTCATGGCTTCACACATGCAGATTGGGCGAGCAGCCCAACGAACAGAAAGAGCACATTAGGGGGGATCTTTAGTATCGGGTCTACAGTTTTTTCTTGGTACAACAGTGATCCAGGTGGATATTGGTGGCCACCTACCTATTCCACTTGGGGCCCCACCATTGTCTCTTTCATTTTTTTCACAACTTACTATTTTTAGAAACTTTTCGGGTCCTGAACTTCCATAACCATTTTGAAGCCCCAAACAGAGATAGTATGCCAAAGTTACGTCCCCGGGAAGTTGAAACACCAATTTACCCAAACAGGGCCCATAGTTTTGGCACTTCATCTCCTAGGGTTAGGTTTTCAGACGTTTAGAGTTCTCCATTGTTTCTCCATAATAAATAGGCCCTCGAGCCTCATTGTAACACAGTTCAGAGGTCTATAGTCGCTACATCTCTTCTCAGAGATTCGCTACCAGAACCCTAGCTATTTTATTTCCATTATGTTTGTAAGCATTTATGTTATTTGATATTAATGAAATGAAGCCTTATTTCCATTGCATCTCTATGTTTATGGTTATTTATGTATTCTGTTGTGTTCCTACATAAAATCCGGATCAGTGGTATCTGAGTGATCTGCTTTTTCTCGATCCTTCTTTTCATTTCCCCAATGAGGTCGGGGTATAAGGAGTTAGGGCTTGATCTGGTGGAACCTTTGCAAGATCAACCTCACAAACCCTGACGGACGCCCATGGGGGATGAAAAGAAAGATGAGGGAGGAGGTGATCCTATCAAAATATTGCTCGAATAGGCCATATTGGGATCAAAGGAACGTGATGATGAATAACTTTGCCCAGATCCTTCAACGATTGCCCATCAGCAGCGCATCTGCATCCAACAGCCACTCTAGAGGCCCGACTCCCTTTAAGGTACAATTAAACTTTGACATTCCCATATTTGAGGGTCAAATAGACGCAGATGCCGTAGATAGATGGTTGAATCTATTAGAAGGATATTTCTTGGTTCATGACTTTTCCGACCGGGAGAAGATTATTTTTGCACTCCTCAAAGCTACCCCCGCATGTCAAGGACTGGTGGGAAACCTACTGTGAGAAAAAGGACAAGACAGAACCCTCTCTGTTCTCAGCCGTACCCACTTGGAATTCTTTCCGAGATGCCATCAAGGAACAATACTATCCCATTGGGAGCTATGAGGACAAGTACATACAATGGACCACACTGCGGCAACAAAGGGATCAAGATGTGCATGAGATAACGAATCTGTTCCATACCCTGCACACAAAGTTGGGTATCTAATATTCAGAGAAACATTTGGTGCTAAATTATTGCAGTTGTCTGCACAGATACATTCAGGAGGAAATGGAGTTCCTCGATATCTCCTCGCTTGGTGCGACATACCGGTATGCTGCCAAGATTGAGCAAAAATTCAAACAGAAGAAGCGAGACTTTGGATCTACGAATCAAAAGCAAGGGAAAGGTGCCCCCAAACTACAAAACAAAGGACAAAGCCAAGGCATGGAGGCCCAAGACAACCTGCCAAAGACACAAGCAAATAACAACACCGCGAAGCCAAAGAAGGACACGAGAAAGTGGTGTGAGTTCCATAAGAGATCCACTCACAACACAAGTGAGTGTCGGGCCAAGAAGTTGCTGGTGGCAGAGATGAGGGCTTCTGAATCAGATGCATGCTCTGACTCCGAATCAGAACTTGACAAGGTGAATGAAAAAGGGAAGAAGATTATTGATGCAGAGCCCAACGCCATTGTTGCCTCTACGAAGATCCAGAAGGAGGAACCAGAAGATCCAGAGGAGGCAGAGCGTCTCTTCCACTCCCAGATGTGGGTAAAGGGTTCCCTGCTATGGTTCATTGTCGATAATGGGAGCCAAAAGAACCTCATTTCAGTAGATGTTGTGAAGCAGTTGGGCTTGCCGACCACAACGCACCCACAACCATACACCATTGGGTGGCTTCACCAAGGATGGGATCTCCGCGTCAGCCAGCAGTGCCACCTTCCCTATAGCATCAAGCCCTTCACGGATGAGGTATTGTGTGACATTAATCCTATTGATGTTTCTAATGTATTATTAGGCCAACCATACTTGTGGAAGAAACATGCTGTGTATGAGTCCCGGCCTCACACTATTATTGTTACTTTGGGAAATAAATTGTACAGGATACCGAAGGTACCACCGCCTCCCACTATCTCTTTGGTTACTACAAAATATGCAGTAAGCTCATTTCCCAAACCAGGAATTTTTTTTTCCTGATGATCCGCCCCCAGGACAAGAAGAAGATTGTAGCCACGACCTCCAAGAACGGATCCTTTGCACGACAACAACAAATGGACAAGGATGTGGAGGAGTATAGGGACATCTTCACCTCACCCACAAGGGTGCCTCTACACTGTCAAGTCAAGCACCCCATTGACCTAACCCCAGGTGCGCCGCTACCCAATGGACCGATCTGTAGGTGCTCTATTCTGTAGAATTATGAAATTAAGAGGAAGATTCAGGAGCTGCTAAAGAAATGTCACATTCGGCCAAGTTCATCGTCTTGTAGGAGCCCGATCGTGTTGGTACAGAAGAAGGATGGGACTTGGAGACTCTGTATTGATTATCGGGAGCAGAACAATATCACTGTTTGGAATAGGTACCTGATCCCACACATTGATGACCTTCTGGACCAACTCAAAGGGGAAAAATAATTCAACAAGATCGACTTGAAGTCTGGGTATCACCAGTGCCAGGAGTCGAAAGTGCGCATCATGGAAGGCGCCACAAGCCAGGGGCTTGCTGGAGATGGCTGGTCATGCCTTTTGGGTTGACGAATGCTCCTGCCACCTTCATGAGGATGATGGATGACATCTTGCGGCCATTCACCAACTCCTTTGTAGTGGTGTACTTGGATGATATTCTGATCTTCAGCCAGACTTGGGAAGAGCACCTTCACCACATCCGACAAGTCCTCCAAACACTGCGGCAACACAAGTTGTGTGCCAATTTGGAGAAGTACACTTTTGGCATGACCCAGGTTCAATATCTGGGATACATTATTGATGAAAGGGGGGTGCATGTGGATCCAGCCAAGATCCAAGTCATTCGGGATTGGCTAGCCCCAACCACTATAACAGAGCTTCGCAGCTTTCTGGGTCTTGCTAATTTCTATCGGAAGTTCGTGTTGGGATTCTCTCATAACACTTGGCCCTTGAGTGAAAAAGGACGAGGAGGAGCGAAAGCAAAATTACATTGGTGATTCTCAAGAGGCTAGTAGGGTCAAACATCGCCTGCAATTTAACCCGGTGCTCACATTACTAGACTTGCAACAACCATTGAGATTGAGACGAGATGCCTAAACTATGCTGTTAGGGAGGTTGATATCGCGAGCACATCTGAGGTGGCATATCATAGTGAGACATTGTCTGAGACAGTTCGCGAGTATCCCACTTATGACAAAGAAATGTATTTCATTGTGTAGGCTTGTGTATTCGGATGCTTTTGAGGAAGGAGACGATCATCCCATAGACCACAACCCACAGGTTAATACGAACAGAAGAAGTTGTGAAACATTGTGTTAAGGAAATGGTCCATATATCACCTTGATGACAATTATTTGAACATCAAGTACAAGAGGGGTAGCACCAATAATGTTGTAGGCGCCTCGGCGGAAGCCACCTATCGTGGCCATTAATCACCATTCTAACTCTTGTGGTCATAAGGCACCCTGATTTAGCCGCTTCTCCCAAGATCGATAAAATTCAGCTACACATACAAGGCACTCTTGGGGGGGATGCAAGTTCCAAATTTTCACCTCCAAGATGCACTATTATGTCACCTGGGACACCTTTGTGTTCCTTCAAGTGAGTGTGCCAAGATGATATGGAAAGCGCACTACAGTCAAGTCGTTGAGAATTTTGGGGTCAAGAAAATAGTGGCAATACTGCAGAAGTATTTCTATTGGCCGAACCTTCGACGGGATGTGGCAGTACAAGTGATCTTTCCCTTGTACATTTACCTTGGGTATACAAATGAACTTATTACAAGAAGCAGGGCTCTATCTTTCACTTTACACTACCCTAGTGAACCGCAGAATCATCTAAATGGATGCCATGCAGTCCTTCTTCCCAACATCATAGTGATTGTCTATTTCCATGATAGTAAGCAATTCTAAGAATGCCATTATGGCGGCCTGCAAGAAGAATATCACAGCAGAAGCCACTGCTAAACTCTTCTTTGAGCGAGTGTGGGTGCACTTTGGGATCCCACAGTCTATCATATCAGATCGAGATAGCAGGTTCCTCAGCACATTTTGGTCCAGCCTCTGGTCAATGTTGGACACAAAGCTCACCAAGTCCACAGCTTTCCATCCCCAAACAGATGGCCAGACAGAGGTCGTCAACAGAATGATTGTACACATTCTGCGCATGTACAATTCAAAGCATCCCTGCACATGGGACGAGAGCCTCCCCTATGTACAACATAGTTATAATTGGAAAATATCCGGCTCAACGAACCACAATACTGGGTGGGCTTGGGATTCCGGCCAGATATTCCGTGACGTCGCCATACTTGTTGCAGCTACTCGGTGGTCTAAAGGCTCTCATGTCGATCTGAAGCCGACAAAGCAAGCTTCATCGAGCGCATTCAACACATCAATAACGAGGGTTCATGACATATTGGATAGAGCAGTGTCCGTCTACAATGACGACATGATCTTATACGGTGCCACAAAACTCGGTGGGCGAAAAAGTGTGCCACATTTGCGGAAAGGTGCCTCACTGAACCCCATTGCAAGATTGCCGGCTCAATACGGGTCATACACACGCCAAGGCGCAGGGGCTGGGCGGCCCCGACCAGGTATTCCACCATTCTTTGGTCTGCACCCAGTATTCAATGTAGACCGCCTTCGTCCCTACTTCCCACCTCTATTGGACACCTTTGACATTGCAGAAGAACTCACACCAAAAGATTTAAACCCAGATTGCATGGAACAGGCCACCAGAGACTGTGTCATGGACATGAAAATAAATAACACTCGCCAACAGAAGATCCAACTACATCGGGTTGTCAAAGCTGGCCAACTCCTGCACTAAGGCAAGTGGTTCACCAAGGACCAAGTTCAATAGAAGTTTCCTCATCTCATGGAGGAACTCAACGCAATGGGGACCATTGCTTCCTAAGGGGGGAGGAATGATCCAGGTGGATATTGGTGGCCACCTGCCTATTCCACTTGGGGCCCCACCATTGTCTCTTTCAATTTTTTCACAACTTACTATTTTTAGCAGTTTTTCGGGTCCTAAACTTCTGGAGCCGTTTTGAAGCCCCAAACAGAGATAGTATGCCAAAGTTACATCCTCGGGAAGTTGAAACGCCAATTTACCCAAACGGGGCCCATATTTTTGGCGCTTCATCTCCTAGGGTTAGGTTTTCAAACGTTTAGAGTTCTCCACTGTTTCTCCATAATAAATAGGCCCTCGAGCCTCATTGTAACACAGTTCAAAGGTCTGTAGCTGCCACATCTCTTCTCAGAGATTTGCTACCAACGCCCTAGCTATTTTATTTCCATTATGTTTGTAAGCATTTCTGTTATTTGATATTAATGAAATGAAACCTTATTTCCACTGCATCTCTATGTTTATGGTTATTTCTGTATTCTGTTGCGTTCCTGCATAAAATCTGGATCAAACAGGAAGCGAAGATCCGTGGCACTCAGTTCAGCGGAAGTGGAATACATGGCAGCGATTCAAGCTGCATGTGAGGCTATTTGGATGAGAAAGTTCTTGGTTGGTTTGTTTGGTTCTCAATTATATCTGACAATGATTCATTGTGATAAGCAGAGTTGCATTAAACTCTTAATTAATCCTTTGTTTCATGATAGATCTAAGCATATAGATATCTGGTACCATAATCTTAGATATTGTTTGGAAAGGAGAATCTTATTTCTTCAGTACATTCCCACAGAAGGTCAGGATGCAGATATTCTGACAAAGGCGCTCACCAGGAGCAAATTCGAATACCATAGAGAGAGGATCGGGGTGAAGGGTAATTCCTTTCTTGTTGAGAAGGAGTGTTGAGATTCAACAAGAAGATCCTAGTGAAAATTAAGCACCTACACTAGTATGGAGCCTCAGGATATTTTTTAGGTGGATTTCTATTTATAGATGCATGAGCAAATTCTATTTATAGATGAATGTTTATTTATAGATGTATGTGCAAATTCTATTTATATTTCATGTTATTTATAGGTGCATGTCTACTATTATTATCCCTTAATATTTGTTGGACAGTAAACTATATTTTATTCTCAATGAGCACTTGGAAATAGTTAATTGAAGTGGAAAATTAGTTAGCTAAAGGAATTTCGAGTTAAGATGTTGGTTGGTGGAACATGCAAGTGGACTTAGTTGTAACTGAGTGATTCAAAGTTGTAACAGAGTTGGAAGTGCAGTTATGCAAGTTGTAAAGTAGTTTAACTCGGTTAAGTGAGTTAAACACAATTATGCTAGTTGTAAATTAAGAAACACTAGTGAGAGATCAAGTGAATTAATTATTAATTAATTCACAATTAGTGGTATCACATGCAACTGAAGATTTACTACTAGTAACTGCATGCATTTCAGATCTAGTGGAGACCCAGTTGAGTTCTAGGTGAAAGGGAAGTAAACTATCAGTGGTGAAATTATCCAGTTTCACACATGAAACCATAGACACATTGGATGTGCCCATGAGGATTGCACAGTCAACGCAGGTAGGAGTGCATTCATTCAGGGATTGTTATTAGCTGGGATTGCGCAGTGGAGGCAAGTTTTCTAGAGACAGTAAATTGGCTAAGGAACTTGCCAATTTTTGTATGACAGTGTAAGACAGTTAGCTCATGTACTGGGAGCTCTTGGATTAGATATTTGTATGTAATTGTTTCATGATCCATGATATAATACATAATAGAAGATAATGGGGTTTTTAACTATAAGCTTTTCCGGGTAAATTATCTGTGTCATGTGTGATTGATCTTTCTTCATGATATTGTGATTGGCGATTGTGTTTCAAATTCCGCAAAGAGTTGTAGAAGCAATTCTATATTTGACAGTAGCATATTATTGTTAGATCAAGAGAATCCAATATATACATGTATTTTGTATTAAATTTCTACAAGTATCAAAACTATAACATAGTCCACATTAACACTTTCTTGAGCATAACAAGTTCTGGTCTCCAGAGATTTGACCCTTCCGAGCCCAATAACTTGACCATTAATTAGGAGGCCAACATAACACCCTTTTTTCAAAATCATGTTTTCCATTGGAACTCGTACCAATTCTATAACAATTCAATTGTAATTTGTAATTAGGGTTAAAATATGTAATGTGTGACATTTTTATTTTAGTTGAAACATAACTTTCAAAAAAGTATTAGGGATGAAAAAAATTACAATATTATGGTAAGGATTTTGTATTTATTGAAACGTTGTTCTCCAAGATAGCTTTATTGAATGATAAATATATGTCATATAAAACCACCAAGTTCGGATTTACATTTGTAAATGGCACTTTTATTATTAATGTATGTGTATCAATAATGCTCATAAGAAATTTGTAGAAGTTGGAGAACCACAACATGGTCCTTTAGAAAATACAATAATGTTCATAATTGATATTACATAAGATTTTTGCAAGCCTTAAGTGAAGCATAAATTATATTTATTTCTCACTTAGTGAGTATGTTTGTTGTTTAAACTTGATATTTGGAAGTCATTCTAGAGGTTTTTCTTCTAAATAAAAATTATAGTACTATAAATACTAGATAATTCTCATTTTCATCCTCAAATTAATTTCAAAACTTTAGTTCCAATGTTAGGACTCACTACCTTACATATTTGAGAACATACTATTTAGGATGGATACATAGGGATGTTAAACTCTAGGTCCTTGAAAAGTGTAGATTTGAGTTTTGTAAGATGGTTGTGTTGATGAAGAAAAGTGTGACCTTATGCATATAGAAATGAGTGAAATTGTATTTTTTTCCAGGGGAAAAAAACATCATTTTCAATTACCAAAAAAAGGAGTACATATTCAAGAGCAGTCTGTATATAAAATACATCCTAGGGAAAAAATGTCAGATATTGATAACCAATGTAGGGTTGAAACATTTGATAAGCCTGGCATTTACATCATGCATACAATTATCCGAATAATGTGGGGGGGAATTCCCAATCAGAAAGAGACCATTTATATCCAATACTACTACAAACCATGCGTTTAATTTTTTTTTTTTTAACAAAATACAACAATAAGCTGTGCCTGTATAGTCCCTAGTAGACACAGACCATGCATTTACAAAAAAAACTAAAACAAAATACAATAATGCTTGTGATTCATGTTCTAAAAATAAATCAAGTGGGCACTAGATTTGTCTTAATCTCCAGTGCTTGTGGTTGTGTGCTAGAAACAAATCTAGTGCATGTTATATTTATTTACCCTACAAATATTGTTTGTGCTTTTGGGTTACCTTGTAATTTTTTTGTTTGTGTTTTTGGTTTACCTTGATTTTGCTAGAAACAAATCTAATGTGCGTTAGATATGTTTTACCATCCAATGCTTATATTGTGCTAGAAAAAAATATAGTGTGCACTAGATTTGTTTTACTTTGCAATGCTTACATTTGTGTTAGAAAAAAATCTAGTGTGCGTTATATTTTTTTTTATCATCCAATGCTTTGTAGAAATTATAAAAACAATATGTATACCAATGGATTCAATCCGATCATGCAATATGCTAAAGCAATATACTGAATCCTTCTAAAAATTAATTATGGAAAATAAACACGATCTCACAATCACACCAAGTAAAGAAAGAAGAAAATCAACCCACAACACATATATTTTTCTTGGGGAAATCTTGATGCTCAAAACCCTTCTATCTTCTATTGTATATTCAACCAAGGAATCATGCAACAATACAATGCACTCTTCTCACAAGAGTCTGTTTCACTCTACCAACTGTCTCACACTGATCCAGACAAAATCGATCAACACCTAGCCAATTTCTTGCCTCTACTCAACCTGCCTTGCTTGTGTAATTACTGTAGAATTAAATCCATATTCTTTAGGAATTTCATCCTTCCAAAACTGCGTAATGCTCATGGGAAATCCTATGGGTGTATAGTTAACATCCCTTTAACCTCTGTCTCAACTGGGTCTTCATCAAAACTGACATGCATGCAACTATTAATACTAAATCATCAGTTATTTGACATATCACTACATGTGAATTAAATATGATTTAATTCACTTGACCTCTCACTAGTGCAAAAATGAGTTACAACTAGTTAAACTGATTTTAAATCAATTAATTGAGTTAACTAATTTATCATTCATTAAAATAATACACTAACTACAACTTGGACTCTAAAACACATAGAATCACTCTGCATGCCTCACCAACCACCCTCAACTCAAATTCCATGAGCTAACTGAGTTTATCATACTCATTTAACTATTACAAGTGATTATGAGATAAGATTACAATTTATTGTCCAATTTAATTAAGGGAAAATTAAATTAGACACACATTTCTTGTTGAATTTTCAACACTCCCTCTCAACAAGAAAGGGATTATCAGCTACCCCGATCCTGCCTCTGTGGTATTCGACTTTGCTCTTGGCGAGCACCTTCGTCATAATATCTGCATCCTGATCCTCCGTGGGAATGTATTGAAGTAACATAATGTGCCTCTGAACACAATCTCTGAGATGGTGGTACCGGATGTCTATATGCTTGGACCTGTCATGGAATACCAGATTAATCGAGAGTTTTATGCAACTTTGGTTATCACAATGTATCACTGTCAGATCAATCTGATGACCAAAAAAACCAAGTATCTTCCTCATCCAGATGGCCTCACATGCTGCCTAATTGGCTGCCATGTACTCTGCCTTGGTTGAACTGAGTGCAACTGATCTCTGCTTCCTGCTGTACCAAGAAACTATTGTCGATCCTATGCTGAAGATCCCTCCTGATGTGCTCTTCCTATTTGATGGACTGCTTGGCCAATCTACATCAGTGAAGCCTTGAAGCTTCACTCCCTCTGTCCGTCTGTACCATTATCCATACTCTGTAGTGTTGATATTTCTTTTAATTAAATTTGGAGAAAATCTCATGAATGTGACAACAATAGGATTTGTTGCTAAATTGACTCCATCTAATTCTGATGTGGAGTTATTGCATCCTATAATTGTTGTGAGTGAATTTATGATTCAGTTTCTACTCCAGCTATAAAATGTAAGCCCGTAGAGGCAAATGAGCATGAGGAATGTGAGGTGAGTGGAAGAGATGAGCAGATGAAAACTCTGCTGTTGTAATTCTCCTTTTGCTGAATGAGATTGTTGATGCCCCTGTTTGGTGGACGTAGCCCAGATTGGTTGGGTGAACCACGTTAAATCTCTGTCTTTCATGGTTGAATGCTGTGTGTGTTTGATTGTCTATTTAAGTTTTACGTTGTGCTTGCTCAAAAATTGGTATCACAGCATTCAGGGTTAAGATCGATATGCTGTATGCTGAGTGTGTAGGCATGTAAGCTGAGTAAGCTGGCGGTTTAAATTAGAGGGAGGACGGTAAGTTTAAATGGCCGTGGCTGTGTGAGCATGGAAGTGTTAACAAGCGTGGATCGAGACCGGTGGACTGTGAAAGCCCTAGGTCTGCAGAACCAGCTTGGCCAGATCCGCGACACAACTTAGAGCCGGAGCCACAGTGAGGCCGTGAGGCTAGATCTGCTGAGTGCGTTGGACCGTGAACGTGGAGATTAAAAGACCGTGAGCAGCCATTGACCGTGGAATGTAGAGCCTGGTTCAACGTGGACCGTTTGCTATTTATGGTGGACCGTGAGTGCTGTAATAAATGTTTTCAACTTGTTTATTATGGAATGCTATTAAAGGTTTTATGCCATTTTAAAATCGATATTTGAGTCTGTTGTTGAACGGAGTGGGAAAACAACGTATCAAATGCATTGATCTGTCGACATCAACACTGTTCAAATGCATTGATCGGTATCAAAGGTTTAAATCGATTTTCATTTAACTGTTGTTCATCTGCGAGATTGTTGAGTGTAGAGCGTATCGGTGAAGCAACGTTGAATGGTGAACTTGCTGCATGGTGATTTACATCTTTTAAATTGATTTTTTGTATGCCATTTTTATAATATCGATTTGAAGTTAAAAAAAAAAACGATTATATTGAAAAATCGATATGCAATATTTTAAATCGATTATATTGAAAAATCGATATGAAATATTTTTAAATCGATTATATTGAGAATGGTGGCATGTTTTAAAAAAAATCGATTATTGTAATAATGCCACATATTAGTATGCCGTTCTTAAGAGACAAAGGCATTTTTTTTTTTAATTGGCGAAGGGAATTTTTAATCAAAATTAATTCCTTCTGAAATTGGAGATTTTTTGACACAAGCTACTCGAAATGTCAAAAACTCAAAGTGCTCGATTTGAGATCGAGAAGTTCAATGGGAAAAAAAACTTCGAGATCTGGAAAGTGAAGATGTATGATCTACTCATGCAACAAGGCGTGGCGAAGGCACTGTTGGGAAAAGCCAAAAAACCTTACACCATGACGGATAACAAATGGAGTGACGACGATGAAAGAGCACTGAGCGACATTTGATTATGTTTGGCGGATGATGTTTTGTTTACATCGTGTCAGAGAAAACTGCTGCTGGTTTGTGGAAAAAGCTTGAAAATTTGTACATGAAAAAATCCTTAACCAATAGGATTCTTCTGAAGCGACAATTGTACAGTTTGCGCATGAAGGAAGGTACGACAATAACTGATCATCTGAATACCTTTAATACTCTCTTGGTGCAGTAAGAAAGTATAGAAGTAAAATTTGAATAAGAAGATAAAGATGTAACTTTATTATGCTCGTTGCCCGAGTCATGGGATAATTTTGTTACTTCTATAAGTCATAGTTCATCAGAAACCCTTGAATTTGATGATGTTGTTGGAGCTTTGCTGTCTGAAGAAACAAGGACAAGGTCAAATTCAGAAACCTCTACATGAAAAGCAATGATGGTCAGAGGTCATTCTAAAGAAAGACGCTTCAGTAAGCACAACAACTCACATTCAAAATCGAAAGGGAAGAAGAGTATGGTAAAGTGTTGGTTTTGTGGCAAATCGGGACATTTGAAGAAGGACTGTTGGAAGAGACAAAAAACATCCAAAGGAGACTCTTAGAAAGAGAAGAAATAAGCAAACACGACAGATGCAGGTTCAGCATCCATTTTAGGTATGAGTGATGAAGTGTTATCAGTTAGTTTGTCTAATCATGATCAACATTGGTTGTTAGATTCTAGTGCGTCAAATCACATGTGCATTCATAGAGAGTGGTTTAAATCTTATAAATCAATCAATGATGGAGTTGTTTACATGGGAAACGATGTCTCATGTAATATTGTGGGAATTGGAAGCATCCAAATTAAAATGTTTGATGGGACAAATAAAATTTTAACTGATGTAAGACACGTGCCTGAACTCAGAAAAAACCTCATTTCTCTAGGAGTGCTAGACACAAATGGATATAAAACCTTTATTCAAGGTGGAGTATTGAAATTTTATAAAGGAATTTTACTAGTAATGAAAGCAAATAAGGTTGGAAATATTTTTCAGTTAGAAGGAAGAATAGAGTCAGATCATGCTTCTACAATATCTGAAAATGACGGTAATTCTATTCATCTATGGCATCAAAGGTTGGGCCATATAAGCGAAAGAGGGTTAAATTTTTTATCTAATCGTAAGTTACTTCCTAGTTTAAAATCTTCTAAGTTAGATTTCTGCAAACATTGTCTATATGGGAAAAAAAGCAAGCAGAATTTTAAAACTGGAAAACATACTAGTAAGGGAATCCTTGATTATATCCATTCTGATGTTTGGGGTCCATCTCCTACAACCTCATGTGGAGGATCTTCATATTTTGTATCTTTTATTGATGATTTCTCTAGAAAAGTGTGGGTCTATATGTTAAATAAAAAGTCTGATGTATTCAAAACTTTTAAGCAGTTTAGAGCATTAGTTGAAAACATCACTGGAAGAACCATTAAATGTTTAAGAATTGAAAATGGTGGTGATTTTACTTCAAAGGAATTTGATAATTATTGCAAGGAGGCTGGATCGAAAGACATAAAACTACTGTATATACTCCTTAGCAAAATGGAGTTGTTGAACGCATGAACAGGACTCTTTTAGAGAGAGCAAGAAGTATGCTTAGTAACACCAATTTGCAGAAGGAACTATGGATAGAAGCTGTATCTACAGCTTTCTATTTGATAAATCGATCACCATCAACTGCAATAGGATGCAAAATTCCTCAAGAGGTATGGAAAGGTTATCCATGTGATTATTATAAACTGAAAGTTTTTGGTTGTGATGCATATGCTCTAGTTCCGAAACATCAGTGTTCTAAATTAGATCCTAAATAAAAAATATATATCTTTGTTGGATATGGTGATGGGACCAAGGGATACAGGTTGTGGGATCCTACTACTCACAAGATCATCGTTAACAGAGATGTTAAATTTAATGAATCTTCACTTGAAAATCCAGATGTAGATGATAAATTGAAACAGGATAATGTATCTAAGCTTCAACACATTTAGTTTAAAACTAGTTCAAATACTGATGATAGTCCAGATGAACAAATTTCAGATGCAGATCATGAACAAGTTTCAGATGTAGATCATGAACATGTTTTAGATGCAGATCATGAAGAAGTTCCTACAGATAATAATCAACAAATTGTGGAAGTACCAGAAACATCTTTAAGGAGGTCTACGAGAATTAGACATCCTCCTAAAAGGTATGATGATTATGTTACTTCAGTTGCTTTAACCACTAATGATGATGAACCTTTGTGCTATCAGGAAGATGTAGAAGGTTCTAACAGTCGTAAGTGGAAAGAAGCTATGAAGGACGAGATGAAGGCATTAGACAAGAATGCCACATGGGATCTGGTAGAACTTCCTAAAGACAGGAAAACTGTGGGATGTAAATGGGTTTACAAATTAAAAAGGAGTGTTGATGATAAAGAAGACAGGTATAAAGTGAGGTTGGTCGCGAAAGGTTTTTCTCAGAAAGCAGGCATTGAATTTCATGAGATATTTTCATCAGTTGTAAAAATTGTTTCAATTTGGATTGTGTTAGCATTAGTTGCTTTACTTGATTTAGAATTACAGAAACTAGATGTTAAAACTGCATTTTTACATGGAGATTTAGATGAGGAGATTTACATGGAGCAACCGGAAGGTTTTGTTCAAAATCACAACAAGAAATTTGTCTGCAGGCTCAAGAAATCATTGTATGGTCTAAAGCAGTCGCCTCGACAATGGTACAAGAAATTTGATTCTTTCATGATGATTCAAAATTATATAAGAAGTGAATATGATCATTGTGTTTACTTTAAGAAATTAAGTAATGGAATGTTCATTATCTTAGTGTTATATGTTGACGATATGCTTTTAGCAAGCAAAAGCATAACAGAGATCAACAGGTTAAAGGCTCAGATGGCTAGGACGTTTGATATGAAAGATCTAGGAGCAGCAAGACAGATTTTGGGCATGGAGATTTTCAGAGACAGGAGTAATGGTAAGTTGTGGCTATCACAACAGAAGTATATTGAGAAAATACTCTTGAGGTTTGGAATGAACAATGTGAAGCCTGTTTCAGTCCCTTTAGCTTCCCATTTTAAGCTTTCTTCAAGTTTATGTCCTAACACAAATGAAGAAAAGGAATATATGTCTCGAATTCCATATGCCAATGTAGTAGGTTGTTTGATGTATGCGATGGTTTGTACACGACCAGATATTTCACATGCAGTTGGGGTTGTCAGCAGGTATATGGAAAATCCAGGAAAAGAACACTGGTCAGCATTGAAATGGGTGCTTCAGTATCTGAGAGGCACAAGTGATTATTGTATCACTTATAACGGAAGTAGTGAATTTGTTTGCGGTTATGTTGATTCCGATTTTGTAGGTGATTTGGATAAGAGAAGGTCAACTTCAGGATATGTTTTTACTCTTGCAGGTGGAGCTATTAGTTGGATGACAAAGCTACAAAACATTGTTTCTTTATTCACTATCAGAAGCATAATACATAGCTACTTCACATGATTGCAAAGAAGCGGTTTGGTTGAAAGGTTTTTTTGGTGAGTTTGGTAGGTTGCAGGACAACATCAAGTTATTTTGTGATAGTAAAAGTGAAATTCATTTGGATAAAAATCCAGCCTATCATAGTAAATCAAAGAATATACCTATAAAGTACCATTTTTTAAGACAGGTTATCACTGAACGGGGAGTCTCTCTTGAAAAAGTGCATACAAAGGAAAACTGTGCAGACATGTTCATGAAACCAGTTTTGTTAGAGAAGCTACGATGGTGTCTGGCTTCTCTTGGCTTGCAGAAAAGATAAAAATAATAATGGAACAGGGTATCAGGCTAATTGTTGTCAAGGTGGAGATTGTTGAGATTTCTTTTAATTAAATTTGGAGAAAATCTCATGAATGTGACAACAATAGGATTTGTTGCTAAATTGACTCCATCTAATTCTGATGTGGAGTTATTGCATCCTATATTTGTTGTGAGTGAATTTATGATTCAGTTTCTAATCCCAGCTATAAAATGTAAGCCCGTAGAGGCAAATGAGCATGAGGAATGTGAGGTGAGTGGAAGAGATGAGCAGATGAAAACTCTGCTGGTTTAATTCTCCTTTTGCTGAATGAGATTGCCGATGCCCCTGTTTGGTGGACGTAGCCCAGATTGGTTGGGTGAACCACGTTAAATCTCTGTCTTTCATGGTTGAATGTTGTGTGTGTTTGATTGTCTATTTAAGTTTTCCGCTGTGCTTTGCTCAACATGTATTTCTCCTGAGATATCTCAAGACATGCTTCCCTGCCTTCCAAAAGAGTTTGGCCGGCTTAACCATAGCTTGACTAAGTTGGTTAACTGCGTAGCATATGTTTGGTCATGAGTCCACCAAGTACATGAGTGAACCCACAAGTTGTTTGTAAACAATAGCGTCCACTACCTCACCTGAAGTAGAATCCTCCTTCCTCTAGTTTCCTACAAGAGGAGTCTCCATGGGTTTACATCTATCTCTCCATGTGGAACTTCCTCAGAATCTCTTTGGCATACTTGCCTTGAGAAAAAAATAGCTCCCCATCACGTTGCCATATCTCCAAACCATGGAAATAGTGAACCTTTGGGAACTTGATTCATTGGAGAAGGCATTCAGGTTGGAAGGAAAATTTGAAAGAAAAATTATGGAAACAAGGAATCCTACCACTCACAACTATAAAGATAAAAGTGTTTCTTCTCCTAGCCTTCCACCACCTACAAGGTTTACACCACAACAATTGAAAGAAAATAGAGCAAAATGGCTTTGTTATAGTTCTTATAGAAAATACACTAAATGTAATAAGTGTGTTGAGAAGAAATTATTTTACATATATTTTGAAGAGGACGATGAAAAGGAACAAGAAACTTCAAAATAAGAGGGTATACGCCAATAACCAACCCTACAGAAAGAATAAATGAATTTGGCCATATCTTGTAATGAATTGGGAGAAATTACCACTCCTAAAACTCTCAAGATAGAAGGATATATCAAAAAGGAAAAAGGTAATAGTGTTGATTGGTTCAGGTAGTACCCATAATTTATTCATTGTAAGATAGCCAAGGAATTAAATTTCTTCCTATATTCAGCACCAGAGTGTCAAGTGATGGTCGCAAATGGAGAAACTATAAATTGATTTGGAAAGTGTCGCAATATAAAGCTAACCATGGTGTAATATGTATTGAATAGTCCAATGCTTTCCATTCCAATGGGTGGTGTTGATGTTATACTAGGAGTCCAATGGTTACAATATTTAGGTACGATAGCTTTTAATTTTCAAGAAATTTTCTTGAAAATTTTTTGGGAAGCAAAGGAAGTTGAGTTAAGGGATATCTCAAGGAAACTAGGAAATATTCTAATGGCATGGAAAATCTTAAAGAAAGAAAAAAAGGGCATAATTTCACAATTATGCTCTCTACAGGTTCAAACATCGAAATCATCTATTTCTCCATATCTCCAAAAAGTCTGGGACAATCATTCCAAGGTATTTGAGACTCCCAAAGGCCTCTCACCTATTCATGATCATGATCATGCTATTCATTTGATTCCAGGAATTTTTCCTCCAAACATCAGGCCTTACAAATACCCCTATGCCCAAAAGAGTGAAATTGTATGCATGATTGCAGAAATGCTAGATAAGATCACTATAAGGATAAATTTCCCATTCCTATCATGATAAATTATTCGATGAATTACATGGAGAAATTTAGTTCACCAAGTTGTATCTTCGTTCAGGATATCATCAAATAAGAATGAAGACTGAAGACATTCTAAAAACATCATTTATAACTCCTAAGGGTCATTATGAACTTTTGGTCATGCCTTTTGGCCTTACCAATGCACCTTCTACATTTCAAGGTTTAATGAATTCCATTTTCAAACCATTCCTTAGAAAATTTGTGTTAGTATTTTTGTGATAATATACTAACATACAACAGGTCTTGGAAGGATCATGTTCAACATGTTGACAGGGTTCTCAAACTATTAGAGGAGAAACAATTATATGCAAAAGCCTCAAAATGTTTCTTTGGAGTACAAGAGGTGGAATATCTGGGTCATATTGTATCTCATGAGGGTGTTAAGGTAGACCCAAAAAAAATTAAATGTATTGAGGAATTGAAAATCCCCACAAACATAGAGCGTCTGTGAGGATTTATCGGGTTGAAAGGGTATTATCACAAGTTTGTTAATAATTATGGGAGAATAGTAGCACCTCTAACAAAATTACTGAAGAAAGATGCAGTTTCTTGGACTCTGGAAGCAATTAAGGCCTTTGAAAATATTAAAGAGGAAATGTGCCAAGCACTCATCTTAGCTACTACTATGCAAATAAATCCCTCTTATGGACAAGAGTGATCTCCCTAGATTCCTAAGGAAAAATAGAAACAAACAAACAAATGAATAAATCTTTCCCTAAGCCTACTTCGTTAGAATCATAAATGCAAGAGAAGGAGAATGAAACCATTACCTATTTTATTAAATGCTTTATGGAGATCACAACTTTGTCCTGATGCAACTTCTCAATGCTCGAAAAGACTTGGAATCACAGACATAAAAGAGATCAAAGGCATATGCAATATAACAATTCAAACAAGCTTATTATAATGGTCAAGGAGATTAGAAATTGATATCATCTTAATGGATAAACAAAAGGAACATAAATCATTCATCATTTCAGTAAGACAATAAAATGGAAAAAGGATTCATTTCTATTATTTCACATATAAATAAGAACGTTACAACCTTTGCCTTGATGTTATGAGGTTCCTCTCAAATGCCTCCAATTCTCTCCTTGGATGATAAGATTCCCAATCTAAGTCCAATAGCATACGACTACCTTTTTTGAACTCCCCTAACCATTTAACATGTAGTCAATTTATAGGCCAAGTAGGGGAAGTTTCATATCCATAAGAGAAGGATGAGATCCACTAATAGTGGGATTAGGGTTCCTTGATGAAAGGGAATTAGCTCCATGATGTGAGGGGTAAGGCTCTAATATATATGACCAAGAAGCTTTCAATTGGAATATATTCGCCCAACAAGGCTTCTATAATTCACTTTTTATTTTTATTTTTCATTGATTCATGTGTGCAGTCTACAATGGAAGACAGAGCGCAATTCTGTGTAGGTTTCAATGGTAGAAACTGTGAATGCACTGAAACTAACTAGGAAAAGTGTGTAGGTCATACTAAACAAGTTAAAATACCTTATTAACCAAAATTCATATTTTTTTCAAGGGTTTTAGATTATTGACTTGCAAGGGATGGATTTGAAACATGTTAATGGATGTCGAGGGATCCATTTTAACAGTCAAGTGTCATGGTGACAAAATGATGTGTAACATATTTCCCCCTAAAGTGAAAAGTCTGAAAATTCATTTAAAGATTGAAGCGCTTTATCATGCCAAGTATTGGATCGGAGACAATGGTTGGAAACCTGCAACAATCATTCAAGGATTACAATGCAATATATATAATCATCACTGAGGTAGGCATTCCCATACTCAGAGTAAATCTAACTTGATGAACAAGTACAAAAATATCCTAGAATCATATCAATAGTAGACACAGTATGGACGCAACCATCAATTATGAATATGTCTACATAATCATGAATACATAACTCCTTGCAGCATGGATGGATGAAAACAGATCTAGGGTTTTGATCTCCATATCTTGATACATAGTACGAATCTAACCATGTGAACAAATGTCTTGAAGTCGAACATGGCAGAAACCACTTGATTACCGGTCAATGATGTAAATTTTTAACAAGTGTGAGAGAAACCACCAATAATGAAAATGACTATCAAATTATTCTCAGTACAATCTATGGAGTGCGAAAATATGTCCTAAAGTCAAACTCTCATAGAATCGTTCGATCGAAGCTCAATGATGAGAACCTATCATCGAAGGTGAAAAACCTTCCATTAAGGCATGTTGGCCTCAAGATATTGAAAAGGGTTTCTAGATCAAATTCCTAGATAGTAAGTTGATGTTGATAGGAATCGATTCGTTGTAAGAGGGCCTATGACACGAAACTTCATGTCAAGTTTTGAAGAATTTTTTTGCAAGGACCGACTCACGGATGGATGACACAATTGAAGGCTAAAATTTGCAAAGGAACATGAACTGAGGTTGAACTTCTCTTGAACACATGGTGACACATTTGGAAGCATGAATTGACTTGGAAGCATTTGACTCAACGATAATACCCAAAACTAGTTGAAGACTATCATTGAGGTTCGATTAACTGTAAGACAAATGGATTACCCAACCTGGACACATGTGTGACAGAGTGTCGTGTTTAAGAGCAACATATTTCTTTAATATGATGAATCAAAAAATTAAAATATTTTCCCAATTTCCCCCCACCATTACTGGCTAGTAACTCTTTATTTTTGTCAAGATTGAGGAGGATAACATTTTCTTGTCCTGTAATCTCATCCTTTGGATGATTCCCCCGAATTTTTTTTTATGAACAATAAGAAGGAGTGGTTCGGTATCGTCATGATTGACAAGTCCTGCGCTATTTATATTTTACGAGTCCAATGTAGGGTTAACTCAATGTCGTTTTCATGTTTAAAGAGCTTGAAAAGACACAAAAATAAAACTTATTTGGTTATTTCAACATAGATTTTTAACGGGCCCAAAGAAATTAAAACTCAGTGTTTTTCAGTTTTAGGGAGTGAGGAGAAAAACATAAGTAAAATCCACAGTGTTAATTTTCGTAAATGTAGTCCCTCAAGCCCAAAAAAGGATAAAATAATGCAAGAGAGAACTGTATTGACCATAATTAGTCAATGTATACCTTTTTCGTAAATAGTCTAATTCAGCCTGGAAAAGGGGTAAACTTAAACTGAATAGATGACTATTCATTTACTTTTACGAGTTTGAATAGTCAAGTACTCGGTGATAATTTCATGCTTAGAGAGTCCGAAAAGGGCTTAAAAGAGAACTTCAGGGTTTCGCTTTTTCATAATTTTTAAGAGCGCGAAAATGTGATAAAAGTTTTCTCACAGTCAAAATGATCCATTTTTATGTTGTAGTATGTATTTTTCACATTACACTCAATAAATTATCATAACTGCTCAAAATTATAGTAAAAAACATAAAAATTTGACTTTTAAAAGGTCAAAGGCATAAAAAATAATATTTCAAATGGCCTAAAAACTTATAAAAGTTGAAAATGTAATTTTATTTTTACCATTTTAAGTTTTAACCAATTTGAGAGAAAAAAAGAGGGTTTTTAGCACAAAAATTCAGAGGTTGATTCCGAGCAAACCTGTTGATGAAATCACTAACCGTTTTCTCCATGTAAGAGATCTCTTCATTATCTTCATTTTCATCCGATTAATTTTTTATTTTAACCATTCATTTGATTTTTTGGGGGGGTTATAAAAACCATTCATGTGCGCAGTTTTCGGTCATCGAGATTGTGCGCATCAGTAATTTTTAACATACAAAGAAACATGATCTGCACATTTTATCTACTAAGAAACTACACAAATGCGCTATGTCTGCGAAAGAGCACTCACACAAGCGCCGAGGGTTTTCAAAAAACAATGAAAAATCACTACAAGGAAAAGACCCTTTAGCAGATGTTTTTGAGGAACCCCTTATAAAAATACCCCAGAAATCCATTCTAGTGGAGGTTACTAGAGGATGTTGGCGGGTGGAGGCTTTAGCAGATGTTTTTCGTTCGGTGCGCTTATCATCCTAAACCACACCGTTGTGTTCAACAAGAGAAAACACCAGCACACACAAAACATTGGCACACCGGACACCGTGCGCTCCGTACAAACCCGCTCGGTGCATCTTATTACTGTAGTGAACCAGTGCTTTACAAATATTCTGCACTGGTGCATCCTAAAACCCCACGCCAAAACTGAAACTGCCCAGTGCGGTCTCAAGAAACCGCACCGGTGCGCCTATAAAACCCCGCGCACCAGAACAATGTTAAATAAAAAAAATTACGGCCAAAAAACCACACTTTCCACTTTTCTCAGTGCTCCAGAGATCTCAAGCACCAATGCCATTTATCCTTGTCGGAGCTGCCCTGACATTAGTGCTCCCATTACACCCATTGCACACACTGCTGCTGTGCATTGTCAACCAATCTCTAGCTTGAATTTTGCAAAATGGTGGGAAAATTTACTTTTACAAATTCTACAGCCAATATTCCTCCTCGATAGCCAAATGTATAGGTGTTACACATTATTTTGTCACCGTCCCTGCAATCCATCGCCCCGCACATTGGAGGGTCTTTCCCATGACCTGTGAGCAATGTCATACTCTGCAAATACCTTCTTTGCATCCTTCTGCATAAGGACATGATTTATCCTGTTGAACATTTCCTCAGAAAGCACTCAAAAACCTATGTTTTGGCATTGGCACGAGTAGCCAGTTCATCCCTCGCGCCAATGGGGAATATTTTCTCTAGAGCCCGTGCCAGCTGGCGCTCTGTCTCTTTCTTTCACCCACGCCAGCCTTTTTGGGAATGTTTTTTAACAAATTAGAGGCGGAATTTTCCTTTGACCACCTCAGGAATGACTCATTGCAAGTAGTTAAACTCGATAAGCACAGATATCTTCCTTTAGGAAATGGTTGATGGAACATTCTTTGAAGATAGGACTCCCCCCATGATTATAGGGATCCTAACCTCTCCTTCTCCCTCTACATAAACAAGCCTTCTCCCTTTACAAAAGCTAGAGATGAACATATAGCGAAGAAGCTGAACTTGGAGAAGAGATATTATAGCTGAGTAATCACTATAGAGAAGGTTGAACCAAGGAGCATCCCGTAGAGAGAGCCCCGTCAGAATTCCCGACGAGCTTTGTGAGACGTGCTCCGCTGGAACCCTGCTGGAGGAGATCGCAACGTTGAAGCTTGGTTGTACTCTTCCTTCTTTAAATTAATATACTCGACTATGGTATTGATTCCATCTCTGTGTTATGTTTATTTGACGCATTTTATTTAGTCTTCTTCGATTGACTGATAGTTTGGAATGTGAAGTACTATGTTGTGTATCATCTTCGTTTCTTGTGTATGTGCAGGTATCCAGGCGTGAGAATGAGCGGATCGTGATCTGTCAAATCAGGAGCGAGAGATATCCATTCTCCCAGACGACACAATAGCGCAGGACCTACGGTAAGTGATCCACCAAGTCTCTGTCCATTCTTAACTAGGAATTAATGTCATAGCGTGTCTCGTTTGTGGCTAGACCCACTCTAGGGCTAGTGGGATCGCCTCTGTCCGCAGAGGGGATTTACCTCACCAAAAAATTGGTGACTCTGTTGGGGATTAGTGTGAGTTTGTCATTTGTCCATTAGGTCTTCTTCTTAGTCTTTGCTTTCTTAACTTGCCTTTTCTGGTTGTTTTTCTGAGTCCAAGACCCCTGTTCAGCCCCAGAGGATCAGATATGACCTCTGTTTTTCCAAAATTTTCATCTTTTTAAGGTTGGCTTGATTGGCGTGGTTTCCAATCTAACAGTCCTGCCCACTGGCGCTTGTTTCCAGTTCATCACCCATGCCATGCCCTTTCTGGCATGGATTACAACCAGATAGTCGCACCATTTCTTGTAGGTGCTAGGGTTTTCCCTGTTTTGGAGTTTTTGGTCAGTATTTTTTTTTCTGGGTGTTTTTCTTGCCTTGATTTGAGTGCTTTGAGATTGTTTGTGACTGTGAACAGCCTCCTCCCTTCGGTTGTTTGCCCGTTTGTTTCAGCATCGTAGCCCTAGGGTTTTCTAGTGCCTTGGTATGCTGAGCCTCCTGTAGGAGCTTTGGTATTTTGTTTCGCAACCACCTTCATTATTTTCTTGATTGCATTCATCTCCCTGGATCCGTTTTGATTGATTGCATTTGATGGAATGAGTCTTGGGTGATTATTGCCTCTTTCATTCAGTTTTTCTTCTTTTCACTCCAAGCATAGCTCACATTGCTTGTATGGGTCTGTTTCGACATCTTTCTTTGATTTGAGAGATTGTGACATTGGTTTGAGTTCTTGTCTTGTTTTCTTTTGAGTTGTTTGGATTGTTTCACTTGACTCTCGCATTGATATTATCGAACTAGTGTGAAGGTTTATTTTTCATGTCATTTAGTGCACTCTTTGCTCTATTACATTGAAAAAAAAAACTTTTGCTTGAATTTTTGTTTGCATGATGGAATTGGAAAATCTTTCGCATAACTAGCATTGGGCATTCTAGGAGAGATTTCTCATTTTCATTAGCTTACATTAGGTACTGTAGTGGATGTTTCTGTGTGTTCTTATTATTTTCTATCGCTTGAAAACTCTTAAATTTCTCATAGATATCTATTCATCAAACGAAATGGTATTTTATGGCATGTAACTTGCATTTAGGGATTCGTGAGATTCAACATTCGGTAGGACCTTGGAATTGAAACATAAATACAAGATCAACTTAAAATTTATTCAATTAACCTAAGGCAACAATGAAACCTAATGGAATATTTAGTGGTCTAGGTTAGAGATGTGTTCTGGTGTCTTTAAACCTAGCAGTTGTCGATCACCATCTGGCTTCAGACAACGCTAGTACAGACTTGTGATCCCCATACCATCGAGTATATAAAGGGAGACCCCTCTAGGTTGCAATCCTTTTATCCATATGAAGTCAAGTCTGCCGCCTTGTAACCGTGATACACCGAACACAACATTCGGGGAGACTACCTACACATACGTCAAGTCCTTGGTTGATTTTTATTTCATTTTATAACCAAGGTGTATATGGCAGTTCATGGGGACTTGTTACACCCTTTTACCTAGACTACCTGAGCAGTCATTTTTGGTCTTTACTGAATCCATAAATTTGAAAAGATCATCGAGCACTTGTCCTTTCGCACTTGTTTCAAACTGAAAGAGACTAGAGTCATCTTTGACTCTATCTTGACTCTTAAAACATGAAACAACAAATGTTTGGTTTCAATTTGGTAAAATAAACTACCTACGATTACATGCCCTTTAAATTTTGATTACTTGGTCTGTCTTTGCTTGCCTTGGTTTTGAGCAAAGAGTATTCCTTTTTGATCTTTTTCCATTTTTTCGTGTGCTACAGTCACAATGGCGGAACCATCAGTTTCGTCTACTAGTAGTCCTTACACGGACGATTCTTTTGAAACTTCGCATACTTCTAGGTCTACTAAGCTTGAGTAGCTTGTCATCCCGTCAGAGTACCCCTTTGGAGAACCAGTTGAGTTCCATTGGCCTCTTTCCAACGCTTGGTTTGGGTTTGGGGTCAGGGAACATTTTCCCCCTCTCACATCGAGATCACCGTTTTTGGCTGCTATCATACCTCCTAGCCCCCATACTATTTTGCAAGATCTTACGGTGGATTCAGACATGGACTCGTATGGTCCTAATGACAGTGAGGGAATTCCAGTTTCTGATGAAGAATACCACCTTTTTCCAGAAGACATCCATCCAGACCCTGCTCAATCTTCACCATCGGTGTCGCTTCCAGCTGGATATAGGTCTTTGGGTCAGATTATAGCCGGTATTGCCTCAATGGCAACATCAACTATGTCAAGGGGGCCGGTTCTCCCATCATTAGGGATGCTGCCGACGACACCTGTCTCGTCGATGCCTGTTGTTACATCTGTCCCCACTAGGCCTACTATCTGTGTGACTGCATCGGCACTAGACGTCACTGCTCAGTCATCAGGAGTTTCAACTTCGATAGAGACTTCGATTGGAATGCCAATCCCTGATGGCCTCTCTTTTGAGGAGTATCGGCTGGCTTTTCAGCAGTAGAGCTCCTAGACTAATGAGTCCTCTCAGGATCTCAATCATCCTTATTTTTCTCATTATGGAGCGGATGGTACCCTGATTTATTCGCTTCCATTTCTCTATGATGAGCACGAAAACCCTATCTATTTGCCTACTCCTGAGGCTTATCAGTACATTAATGGTTTTATACCTACCTTGCCTGTGCAACCTTGTAACCAACAAGGACAACCCTTACAGGGACAACCTTTGGTTCAGCAAGGATATGTTTTCATCCGGCAAGGACAACCCTTCTAGGGACAACCTTCGACCCAGCAAGGGTATGCGTACGACCCATAAGGGAAACCCTTACAGGGACAACCTTCGGTCCAGCAGGGATTATTTTACGGCCCACAAGGTCAACCTTACAATCCTCAAGGTCAACATTTACAAGCTCAGCCTCTGATCCAGCCAGGGAAACCTCAAGGACCAGCCGGGCAACCGGTATATCAACTCGGACCTGCATATGATCCTGGGGGGAAAATCCATCCATCTTAGCCTTTGGTGCAACCACAACAGCCATATTTTCCGTTTGGTAAAAATGTTGCACAGCCACGACCATCTTATGGTCCTGCCACAATTCAACCTAGTTATCAGGCACAACCTGGCCCACTGCAACCGTTAGGCCAACCTGCTCAGCAGGGGCAACCTGGTGGCCCTCATCAGTCAGGTCAACCTGTTCAACCAACACAACCTGCATAGCCTATTAACCCTACTCAACAACCACTCTATTCTATGCCACAGCCGAATCAACCTGTGTGCTCGACCTATTCAGCTCAGCAAGGCCCCACTTATCAACAGCCCGTTCGACCCCAAGGTGGTTATTTTCGTCAAGGTCAATATCGACCGGTTTACAACTCACCTCAAGGTTCTGCTTAGTACCCTCAGCCACCAGGCTATACTTATACTCCACAGAAAAATCCCTACGCTGCTCAATCGAGACCCTTGTATACTCAAAATCAATATCCTGGTTATCAACCCCCGTATCCTGGTTCTCAGCCGCCATATCAACCGAATTATCTGGCTGATACCCCTTATGGTTAGAATCCTCTGGGAAAAAACCAATGGGGGTAGAGTTATACTCAACCAGGATGTAATATGGGTACGAGTCCTTATCGAGGACTTGCTATGCCTTTCAACCCTCAATTACCTTTTCTCGCCACATTGGATTTACCGGATGTGTCCAAATTGACAAATGATCCCATTCTTCATAATCCATATTGGCCTCCGGTTCCAACAAAGGTTCCTGGTGATTGTTCCAAGTTTGAGGGCAAGTCTGGAGAAGACCCCTAAGCACACATCATGACATACCATTTATGGTGTTCTTCCAATTCTTGGGTGGATGACTCTGTCCAACTTCGTCTTTTCCAGTGCACTCTTACCGGTGCTGCTGCTAAGTAGTATATTGAACTGCCTCGTGGTATCTTTCAAGATTTCAACACTCTCGCTATGGAATTCCTGACTCATTTCCAGTTGTCAGTTCGGTATGAAGCTGAGACGCATCTCCTAACATCCTTGAAACAGGACCGGGCTACCCATATCTTGGACCACATTCATGAATGGAGACGACGTTGTCGCCTTATCAAGTTCAAAATTCCTAATCAGCTTCTTACTCATTGGTTCACTACCTCTTTTTTTAACCAGATTGTGAAAGAAATCACCATGGGGGCATGTGTAACCGAGGAACAAGCCATCGCTCGTGCCCACTACCTTTATTTAGTGTAATCTCAATCGAGAATTTTGTATGACATCTTGACTGAAGCTCCACGACCTGGGACATCTAAAGCGTTGGCTACCCCATCAGTCGACAACATTATTGGTTCTGTATCTTACACTTCACACAAGTCTTCCAATGGGAAGCAGAAATCGAATTTTTCCAATACTTCTTCTCCTCAGTCTACCCCGGATTCTGGTAAAACCTCAGAGGGCAACGCCGTTTAGGTCAATCCCGCGGACAAGACTTCCAAGGGGAAAAACAAGGGCAAAGGCAAGGCCAAAGCCGATGCCTCAAAACCGAAATCGTCTAAATCTCATGCTAATGATGGTTCACAGCGAAAGATGAAGTATCCATGTCTAATTTGTGAAGAGGATTACTACACTAAGGATTGTCCTCGATGATCCGAGGTTAGTCAACTGCTCAAAGGTGCTAAGGGAACTCCAGCAATCCTTAAATAACCTTTTCCAACTCATCAGACCCAGATGGTCGATCATTCGGCACCATCTGCGTCATTTGGATCTCAAGTATTCATGATGAACAGTTCTGCACCAGTTTCCATCGCTACTTGGTCAAAAGATTATGCTGGATCGTGGCAGGCAGCCGAGAAAGAGATCGTCAATGGTCCTCCTCCCCCACCTGCCTCTGGTCCTCTTGAGATTGAAAGGCCCAGTGCTGAACCTGTTGTATGGCCACCTTCTAAAGTTGTTCTCTGGAAATCTTCCTATAATCCTAACGCACGTGCTGCTCAGCATTAAAGTGTTGTTTAGGATTTAGCACAGGCGCCGTCCACGATGTTCGCATTGGAATTCCTCTAGAGTTTTCTGTCTCAATGGAAGGCGTTATTATCTGTGATCGGCAGTATCAATCCTGCTGATTCTAGTCTTCTCACTTTCGACTTAGAGAATTTCGTCCCCCAACTTTCGCACCAGATTGCGCTTGTCATACAAGTCGGCATTAAAGATCTCAATATCCATAGAGCCGTAGTGGACGAAGGTGTATCTACCTGTGTCATGTCATCTGCTTGCTGGAAGGCTATTGGATCTCCAGCCCTGACTTTGTCACCCAATGCCCTTGAGGCATTTGATGGAAGGGAATCGAAACCCTTGGGTGTTCTCGCTAGCTTATCGATCATGTTGCAAGGAAATACGATCAACGTTGAAGTAGAAGTCGTTGATGCCAAACTTAATTACAATCTTATACTTGGTCGCAGTTGGACTCACACCATGCTGTGTGTTCTGTCCACCCTCTTTCGACTTCTGAAATTTCCACACGAGGGAAAAATCATCACTATTGATCAGTTGTCATTCTTTACCTCATCTTCCGAGAACAACGTGCCATACGTGGATCAAATTCCTAATCCCCCTGACAGTATAGGGCCAAGTCTTTTCAAAGATCCCACTCTCATGGGTATTTTTCCCTTTCCGCCACCAAATACCGTTCAAGTCAATATGGTCTCTCGATCAGATGACCCTAGGATCATCCCTTTACCTGAGCAGCTTGATTCATTTCGGGATTTGATGTCGCTTAGTCCAATCAAAATCAATTATTGTGAGCTTAAAGCTACATCCGGTTCTCCCCCTTCTGAAGGTGCTCCTTTGAGCATGTCTCTCGACGTGTATTATCAATCCCCCTGGCTCGGCGTTGTCGATTCGCAGGATCCTCTGAAAGAAGTGTTTCCATCCGATGAAGCTATTATGGAAACCATGTCTCTCAAAGATCTGTCATGGAGTGATGGGCATCATCATTCCTCGTTTATGCCCTGCCTCGGGGCCATCTCTGACTGCCTTGAGCATTTTTCATCCCAAGTTCCTTCTCTGCCACTTCAAATTCCTATCTTGACTCATGAAGTCTTCGTGGAAGGTAACTTGGGTAACATCACTCAAACGATGCCTTCGGCATTTCCGTGAAACCAGGAAATGTCGAGAACATCCATGTCGGAGTCACTTTCTCTTCCAAGGAAGTCCAAGTGTACACTAGCCTCTTTCATAAATTACGTGATGTTTTCACTTGGTCTTACAAAGAGATGCCTAGTATTGATCCCAATATTGTGGTGCACGAGATTCCCACCTACCCAGGTGCGAAGCCTGTGCACCAACGTCTGCGTCTAGTGCATCCTCAAAAAGCCGTTGCCATAAAAGCTGAAGTTGAAAAACTTCTCAAAGCGGGTTTTATTTATCTGATTCCTCTTACAGAATGGGTATCCAATATTGTTCCTGTGGATAAGAATCAGGGAGAAATTCGTGTATGTGTTGATTACCGCGATATTAATCAGGACTGTCCTAAAGATAACTATCCTACCCCTTTCATCGATCAGATTATTGACGATTGTGCAGGGAGTGAGATTTTTTCCCTTATGGACGGTTTTTCTGGCTATAATCAGATCAACATTCTCTCGTCTGATCAATACAAGACTGCTTTTATCTGTCTGTGGGGAACATTCGCATATAAGAAACTCCCTTTCGGCTTGAAAAATGCTAGAGCTACGTTCCGGTGTGCGATGTCTTATGCCTTTCACGATATTCTTCATATTGTTCAACCATACCTGGATGACCTTCCGGCTCATTCAGCTGCGTGAAAAGACCACCCAGATCATCTCCGCTAGATCTTTCTTCGTTGTAGACGTTACAACATTCGGCTCAATCCACATAAATGCATCTTCTGCGTCAATGTTGGTCGACTTTTAGGCTTTATCATATCTAAAGATGGAATTCGCCTTGACCCGCTGAAGGTTGAGGCTACTATTAATCTCCCCTCTCCATCCTCGTTGCATTAGCTCCAGATTCTCCAAGGGAAAGCAAAATTCTTACGTCGTTTTATCCCAAACTACGCCGAAGTAGCCAAAGGATTCACACGACTTTTAAAGTAGGACATCCCTTCTGTTGGGATGAGATTGCTCAACAATATTTTGACAGGCTTAAGACGTTGCTCGTCAACACCCCCTATTACGTCCTCCGAATTACCATCGTGATTTCACCCTTTATCTTGCTGCCACCTTCAACACGATCGCCATGGTTTTGGTTCAAGATGATGATGACGGTAATGAGCATGTCGTTTACTACTTGTCTCAGAACCTTATAGACCCTGAAACATGTTACGCACATGTCGAGAAGTTAGTGTTGGCTTCGGTCCAGGCCGTCCAGTGTTTTCATCACTACATCCTTTTATGCACAGTGACTGTGATTTCTGATTGTAACCCCATGACTTATATTCTATCCTGGCAGTTGCTGGGGGGAAAATACTCGAAGTGGATCGTTATCCTCCAAGATTTTGATTTGGATTTTGCTACAGCCAGATCAAAGAAATCACTTGTTTTCGCTGATTTCATTTGTTCTCTCCCCGCCGACTCTGCTCCTTCTCAATCCAAGGATCATATTCCAGACGAAACTCTTTTTTTGATTAGCACCCTCGATCTGTGGTATGGTGATATCATCGTGTACCTCCAGACCTCTACTTTCAGTTTTGAGTTGACGAAGGATGTCCGACGCCGCATTCGGCATCAGTCGCAACCCTATCGTATCGTTGGAGATACCCTTTATCGTGTTGGAGTCGATTCCATGCTCCGCCACTGTCTGACCCTTGAGGAGGCTAAGAAAGTTTTAAATGACTGCCACAGTGGCGCCTATGGTGGTCACATGTCTGGTTATGCCACCGCATAGAAGATCCTTCGTGCTGGCTATTTCTGGCCATCTATCTTTAATGACTGCATTGTCGCAGTACGCAAATGTCATGCGTGCCAGATATATCAACGCAAGATGCATGCACCACCGGTTCCTTTACATCCTATCATTACCATGGGTCCTTTTGCCAAATGGGGCATCAATTTTATGACGTGTAACCCTCGTTCGACTAGGGGCCATGCCTATATTATCGTTGTTGTCGATTATTTCACGAAATGGGCTGAAGCAATGCCTACACTGGTTGCGGACGGTAAGACAGCGGCACAATTCATTTTCAATCATGTTATTACTTGGTTTGGTGTTCCTCAGGCCATCATCACTGATCATGGTTCTCATTTTCAGGATTATATGATGGCCGAGCTGACATTTAAGTTGGGCTTGGGTCACGACATCTCAACGCCTTATTACCCTCAAGCTAATGGCCAGGTTGAAGCTGCCAACAAAGTCCTTGTTACAATGCTTCAACGAAAAATTGGGATCCATAAATCAAATTGACATCTCATGTTGTTCACAGCTCTTTGGGCTTACCGAACGTCAATTAAGAGTGCAACCAGATTTACCCCGTTTCAGTTGGTATATGGTATGGAAGCCACTCTTCCAATTGAATTTGAAATCCCTTCACTCAAAATAGCTGTGGAATTACTGCCTGATACTTCGCCTGAAGAAGAGCATATTCTCTACTTAAAGAGATTGGATGAAACTCGTCGCTTGGCTGCCTTGGTCATCAAAGCACAGAAGAAGTGAGTCAAAGCCCATTTTTACCAAAAAATTTCCCCTCATTCTTTCATCAAAGGCGATCTCGTTATCTTATACGACCAAGCTCATGACAAGATGGGGGCAAGCAAATTCCAACCCATGTGGCATGGACCCTACATCGTTAAACGTGTGTTACAAAATGGGGCTTATGAGCTCATTGATTATGAAAGTTATCCTTTATCGCAACCCATAAATAGGTTGTACCTCAAAAAGTATTATGCTTGAGTCATTCACGCATGATATGTGTACATAGGTGATTTTTTCATTTTTTTGCATGTTTTGGTTTGATGTGCTTTGTGAGCTTTTTCTACTTATTGGGTCTTGTTTGTTGTGCAGATGTCTATTTCCCCTTATGTTGGTTTCACGAATGGTGCTTCCCGCAGTACCAGGAACTTGTCTTCAACAGCCTGGGTAATTTATGATCCTGTTGGTGAGTTGATTAACTTACAAGGTCTTTGTCTAGGACCAACTACAAACAATGTCACTGAATATAGTGCAATTTTAAAACTATTAACCGAGGTAGTTAACCTTGGCATACGCGCATTGCTTGTGAATTTGGATTCGCAGCTTATTGTTCTTCAACTTAATGGTCATTATTTAGTTCGAAACCCATATATTTTTAGATTTTATTTGTGTATTCGTTTACTTGAAAGACATTTTGATTTCATTACATATCAACATATACCAAGAGGAATGAATGCATTAACAGATGCAATAGCTAACATTGTGCTAGATAGACATTTGCGCAATTTATAAAAACATCATCATATGTAAATAGACCCATGTAGAATATACATATATATATATACATATATATATATATATATGTATCTATATATATATATATATATATATATATATATATATATATATATATATATATATATATATATATATATATATATATATATATATATCGTTTGTTTGGTAAATGCACTACATAAAACCCAAAAAATAATATATGTCTATTTTAATTACATCGTGAGACAACATGTCTCTCAAAAATGTGTGGAAATAAAGCCTAAGTGACTAATCGGCATGGTGCTCATGATAGCACGTCACCGCCTGTACTAATCGCCTCAGCAAGCGGTGGATACGACTTGGCACCCATAAAGTGTGCCTCTGATAGGACCGAGGAACATCATAAAAATGAGCATAGTTTGGAATCCCACGAGTGATTCTCTTTAGGTTCTGTACTATCTCCTCGTCAATCCCCTCACCCCGAGGATCGAAGTCACAAGGAGTTCACCTCACTATTGGCGACATACCTGCAGGACGTTCTGGGCCGACATCTGCATACAGAGTAACTGTCAGAACATACATATATACTAAAAAATCATAAAACTCATGAAAATAAAAAATGAGTCTCACCTAGCTCTTCATCCCAATCCTCTCCCTCTGGGAGCGGGAGGTCGAGATCTCCGGTGAAGTCTGTGACGGTGTAGGGCCAGTCCTCCATGACAATCAGTTGTCGTTGGAGCCAATAAAAAAACTCTGGCCTCTAGGACATCTGTTGGCCACCCCCTGCTCTAGGCATCAGTGCGGCCCATCGGGCCATCCGTGGCTTTGTGGGTGGCGGCATCGGGACAATAACCTATTGATGCTGGAATATGGGTAATCGTTCCAAGAAGAACGATACCAGAATCGATCCATACCCAAACTACTTTAGTTTGGTCTTCTTGCACTTAGTGAGCTGCTGTTTGATGTTTATAGTCACGGCCTCGGCCCAGTTAAATATGGTTGGGTTAATGCACTCTAAGGCAAGAAGTAGTTGTGTCTTCGTGGCCTCATGTGGTGCCTGTGATCCAGCAACCCACGTGATATTGTGTAGCACTACTCTTAGTGCCAGATCAGGGATAGTTTGGATGTCCACTTTTCCACTCCCTATTCCTTTTCGTGCCTCTCGGCACACCCTCTCAATTATCATTCCCATGCTTTCCCCGGAAGGACGGGTACCGATTATGATAGGGACTACACCTCTGTGCGACAATCCAGTTATGAAATATACATCTAACACTTCGAGTTCAAGATCTTGATCCCGAAGCACATACTTCTCCTGATCTTCGTCCCAAATGCTTATCAAGTATTGAAGAAATTCAGGCTGAGCCCAGAGACATGGTGTCAGGAAAAACTGCTTGAGCCCACAATTCCTAAGGGCATTCATGCATTGTTCATTTCCCATTGCTTTTTCATCCTCCTCACTATTTTCTATCTCTTTCCACTCGATAACCATCTTTTTTGCTTTTGTACCTGCATGAATTGATCATAGGAACATTATAAGCCCCCTTAGGTATTAAAATTTGCAATTAATTGGTTGCATTTTCTTAAATTTAAAGTGGATTTTGAGTTGCATGGTTGGTGTGACTGTTTTGCTAACAGTCGCGCCACCTGGCGCGACCCCTGTGTAAAAAAGGGTCAATTGGCGCGGGTCCGTGCCCAAAACCCGCGCCAACAGCGATGCCCTAAATTTTAAAAATCCTCCCCTAAGGGACCCAAAATGACAACTAAATGCAATGAAATATAGCTCAAAAGATGGCAAATGATGTCGGCTCCTACCTGAAACTGACGAAATCCGGATTGGTCCACTAGTTTGCTCGCAATCATCGCCGCAAGATCACAAGGTAAATGGACCACTGTTGCTCCACAAAGAGGTAAAAGTGAAAAGTAAATAGTTTTTACCATTTATGGTCTTTTATAACTTTTCAAAATCTAAAATTAGGTTTTAAAACATATTTGTCGATTATTTTCATATTATTTTCGAGGAATACGTTTTACACATGTCTTTTTGTGCAACGACAGGTTTCCACACGGTTTTGACAAAGAACGAGTTGTATTTTATACTTTTTCAGACTTGGTAAAAACATGAAAAAGTCACTAGTGGAGTCATCTTTCAACGCTTTTCTGACTCTCTAAAACTGAAAAGATCGCCGAGTCACTTGTCGTTTTGAACTCGTTAAAGTGGCTGCGAAACGACATCTACCCAGTATACGTTTACCTCTTTTTCGGGCTAGGATGGATTATTTACGAAAAAGGAATACCTTAGCCGATCGCGAATAAGAGGTTCTCTCGAACACAGTTTTCTACCTTTTTGGATCTGAGGGACTGTTTACGAAAAGGGACTGTTGGAGTTTTCTTTTCCGCCTTCTCTTCAAACTCTCTAAACATGAAAAGATGTCGAGTTCTCACTTTGTCAAACTCGTTAAAACCTGATGACATCGAACTCCTTCGTGATGACGTTACTCGAGTTCCTCCTTCCTAGGGCTCATAAAATGTACTAGGTTGGATTTGTCCGAAGGACAAACTTACATCGCAAGCACATGCTATCCCCTTCAAGATTGTTTTCAAAAATAATTGGGGTACTTTTCCAGAAATGGTGGGGGAAAATGGAACCAAGATTGTAGTCGTGTTGGCAGTATGTCGCTCTTGGACATGGCACTTGTCTACATTCTTGTCGGGTTGGGGACATGTCATATTGTTTTTTTTGCCTCCATGGGTTTGGTTAATAATTTTTGACCTCTCATCTGCTCTTTGCCACATCACCATGACCTTAGATCCCTTGATGTCAAATACTAGCAAATCCATTATCGTGCCGCCAATATGTTCAAGAGAAGTTTTCCTCTGAAGTTTTCAACCTCCCTCTGATTCTCTGTTGCTCTTGATTCACAAACATCATGTTCCTCTGTCTCGTGTTGATGATGTGGGAAACATTATGGCCCACCTTTGATCAAGGTCACTTCCTGTCGACTCCAGCTCATTATCCAGGAAGCTGATCTAGAGACTCCCTTTAGGTACCTTGGAGCTTGCATGCCTCAATGGCAGGTTCTTCACACTAGACGTAAGGTCCACATCATTGGCCTTCGATCGATTGAATTTGTAGGTGTTCGACATCAGATCACTGTTCACATTCTGTGGATTGTACCTTTTTTGTACCTTGAGAGCCATTTTCATTATTGGTGGTTTCTCTCGCGTCTGTTAACAACTTTCATCATTGGCTGGTAATCAAACGATTTTCTTGCATGTTCGACTTCAGCTCACATATTCGCATGCTCGAATTTTTACTTGTTTGAGTCGAGATGGAGCGCAAGACCCTGGGTTTTTTTTGATGAAATCCAGGCTGCGGTTTCTTTGTGGATTACTATGACTTATTATGTGACTCTTCTAATTGGATGGCTGCGACCATACCTGAGTCTATTTATTGATCCCTACTGTTGGATGGTTGTGTCCATACCTCAGATCTCATTATTTATGTACTCTATTATGGATGGTTGCACCCATGCCACATGTCATGTATCAGATGTATCAATTTTACTTGTACTTGCAGGTCTTCCGATAGCAGTGTTTGGGTCGAACACATTCTCATAAAGCATTTCACCCCTCCCTCTCTCTCGGACGTCATGCTTTAGGGGGCATCTGTTACACAACATTTTGTCACCGTCCTTGCAATCCCTCGCCCCACACATTGGAGGGTCTTTCCCATGACCTGTGAGCAGTGTCATACTCTGCAAATACCTTCTTTGCATCCTTCTGCATAAGGACATGATTTCTCCTGTTGAACATTTCCTAAGAAAGCACTCAAAAACCTATGTTTTGGCATTGGCGTGGGTAGCCAGTTCATCCCTTGCACCAATGGGGAATATTTTCACTAGAGCTCACACCAGCTAGTGCTCTGTCTCTTTGTTGCACCCGCGCCAGCCTTTTTGTGAATGTTTTTTAATAAATTAGAGGCGAAAGTTTCCATTAACCACCTAAGGAATGACTCATTGCAAGTGGTTAAACTCGATAAGCCACATATCTCTTCCTTTAGGAAATGGTTGATGGAACATTCTTTGAAGATAGGACCCCCCCCATGATTATAGGGATCCTAACCTCTCCTTCTCCCTCTATATAAATAAGCCTTCTCCCTTTACAAAAGCTAGAGCTGAACATATAGCCAAGAAGCTGAACTTGGAGAAGAGATATTATAGCTGAGTAATTTCTATAGAGAAGGTCGAACCAAGGAGGATCTCGTAGAGAGAGCCCCGTCCGAATTCCCAACGAGTTTTGTGAGACATGCTCTGCTGGAACCCTGCTGGAGGAGATCGCAACGTTGAAGCCTGGTTGTACTCTTCCTTCTTTAAATTAATTTACTCGACTATGGTATTGATTCCATCTCTGTTTTATGTTTATTTGATGCACTTGATTTAGTCTTCTTCGACTGACTGATAGTTAGGAATGCGAAGTAGTATGTTGTGTATCGTCTTCGTTTCTTGTGTATGTGCAGGTATCCGGGCGTTAGAATGAGCGGATCATGATCTGTTGAATTCAGGAGCAAGAGATAGCCATTCTCCTGGACGACACAACAGTGCAGGACCTACGGTAAGTGATCTACCAAGTCTTTGTCCATTCTTAACTAGGAATTAATGTCATAGCGTGTCTCGTTTGTGGCTATACCCACTCTAGGGCTAGTGGGATCGCCTCTATCCACAGAGGGGATTTACCTCACCAACAATAGGTTTTTTTATTGTTTTTGCATAATTAAGCCTTTTAACGGATTAGAATTGTAAATTACCTTAAAATTAACCATTAAAAAAAAAAAAAAGTCGCGCGGTGCGCTCGAGCTGTTTGGCGCGCACCAGTTTGTGGTGCTGCCTATAAATTTATAGGCCGCACCGCGACTGATGCTAATGGTATTTGCACCAGTTTCGGGGTGGTACCAAAAGGTACATCATTCTGTTTTAAAATTAAAAAAAAGTGTGTTGCGGTCGGTTACCGGCCACAGCGTTGACCCTGTGGAAAAGTGGTAATGCGGTGCGTTGACTTAAATATCCGCCCCGTGGCAAGTATTTTTTTCAGCGCACCACAGTGAGGAATTTAAACACAGTCAACAGTGTGGCCTGGTAAAAGACTGAACCATTGGCTATGTAACGATGTCAGGAGGTCGGTGCGCTAACCGAACTATACGCCCCGGGGCATATAGTTTGGTCAGCACACCACCCTCTCGACACGGTCCATAGTCAACGCTGCGGTCTGTTATACCACCACACCGTTGACTTAAGAATAATTCCATGAGGGTGGTGCGCTGAAAATTTTCAGGTGCACCGCCACCGATGCGCTAAATATTTTCTGGTGCACCGCCGCCAGTGCATGACAAAAAAGACACACCGGTACTGATGCATGCCTGCTTTTTGTGGTGCACCGACTATTTTTTTTCCCAAAAAAATTTATATATGTATATTTCTAAATACATGTATTATTTAATAAAAAAATTGTATTTAATATGTCAATCATTCAGAGACGTGAAAGGAGAGAAGAGAGGGAATAATAGCAACAGCAAGCAGACCAATATAACATGGTTTTCCTGTGGGAGGCATGAGAGAGGGAGAGAGATGCGTGTCCTCACCCTATTACACCAGCTACCTAGGGGATCCTAAGGCAGGTAGACCTCCTCAATTTCTATGAGGAGGCTACTTCCTTAAAGAGCCATGGTTTGTTTTTGAGACATATTATCCACAGGTGGAATGCCCACCTATAAGCTTTTCGGGTTGGTCCTAACCAGTGGTATGCACCCATTGAGGAGGACATATATTTCATTACAGGGCTATCAAGGAGAGGGGTGGATTTCCCCTCATTCCTAGAGGTTCCAGTTGGCTATGCAGCAAGGAGTCAGTTAGTGTACTCCCAGAGATACATTAGCACAATTATACTTACTCCTTCAAATTTTCAGGTCTCCGGAGGTCAGTTACGTATTGTTGCATTTGGTAGTGAGGAGGTGAGGTGCCTTTCACTTCTGATTTCGACCATTTCACACAAAACTAGCGATGGGAAACACATTATTTTCCCGCTTCTATATTATGTTAACTCTTTAGTACAAGAGCCACGACTTGTCAGGTGGTCTGCCATTTTTTTGCAGTAGTTCTGTACAGCCTTAGATAGATGTCGTACTCATGCACAAGGGAGGGTCAAATTCCCTTTTGCTTCAGAGCTTTTTTGTTTATTTTTTGAGAGGTTTCCAGAGACGATGCCTACTTTTGTACAACAGCCTCGTAGGCCGATGTTAGAGGCACAGATGCACATGTGGGGTAGATGATTCCCAAGAGGGGTGAGACTGAGTTTTCCATGAGGATATCACATGATGCACTGGAGTTGCTAGCTAGTGTTGACGAGCATCCCTTCGTTATGGTCCCCTGTTCTAATGCTAGTTTAGATTGGTGAGGGTGTGCCAACATCCTCTTCACAGATGATGTGTCGCTAGATGATAGAGGTAATATTACTATTTTATTTAAATTTATTCTAACATGTTCTTTAATTTTTTTTATTAAATTGTGTAATAAAATTGTCTAATTATTGTTGTGTACGTGTATATATTTTGCAGACATTGAGACTTTTGATGGCGAGGACATGCCAGCGCCACCACATGATCGAGGTGTGGATCCTGCTGACGATCAGGATATGCCAGATGCCGAGGATCATCAGGAGGCTGGTGCATAGAGACCTGCTCCTGTTGGTGCGCCGACACCGCCTTTTGATACGCGTGGTAGGCTTGATAGCAGATTCAGAATGGAGTTGGGCGACCAACTCTGTGAGTTGATTATTGAGGCGGTAGTTAGGCCTACTACTATGAGAGACATACAGGTCGATGGTAGGATGGTACATATGTGGAGAGGCATGCCACGTGACATGTACAACCTGATGCGGCATGTCGTAGGAGCTACGACCTTAGTTACATAGATGAGGAGGACCCTTGCACGTTATAGGCGTGGTCAAGATGCAAAACGTGATTGACAATCCATGAGTAGTGCCGACACATCATCTGATGATCACGATCAGGGGAGTAATCATCGTTCACCTTGCGCCGTGCCAGATGAGCAGCCTCCACTAATGTCGAGTAGTAGTCATCATGGAGATCAAGCTGGACCATCGGCCATGTCGAGTCAGCAGCCTATAGCATCCATCATTACTCATGATCATGAGCAAGCTGGACCACTGACCATGTCGAGTCATCTCAATGAGAAGCTGATAGTTGATCCTGATCAGCATGAGGCACCGGTACCAGATCAATAGGCACGTGATGATCAACATGTATCTGAGCTTGTCGAGGTTGCACCATTGAATGAGCAGGCCTTGACTAGTACTGCTATTGATGATGTACCACCAGCTAACATATGACATTTATATTACATTTGTATATTTTTAAAATTATTCGGTTACATATATATATGGTCCATGTATTTTATGTTCACGTTGCAGTTGTACTTAATTTACATATTGGTGATCATCATGATGTGTATATTGTTAGGTCATGTTAGATATGTTCATCTAATGTGCAGCTTGCAGATAGATGTGTATGTGATAGCAGTTATTTCACATGAGATGTACATTTGATGTTTGTGTTGTGATGATGTTATACAATGTTAATTGTGTTTTGTTAGATGATCATGATCATGATGATGTTAGCGAATTTGAATGTGCTTTTTAGTCGAATATGATGTTTGTATGATGGTTATCATGATCGTGATGTTTATTAATTAATTTAATATTAAATGATCATGATATTGTAAAATGGTAATATTTGTAATTCTAATTGTATGTAAAATTCTAAAATTGTAATTGTAATGGTATATATGTAAATTTGTAAAATTGTAATTGTAATTGTAAATTTTAAATTTGGAAAATTGTGATTGTATATATATAAAATTCTAAAATTTTAACTGTAATTGTACGTGAAATTGTAAAATTGTAATTCTAATTCTAATTCTATGTAAAATATTTGTAAAATTTTAATTGTATTACTGTGAAGTGATTGTAATTGTAAAATTGTGATTGTATGTAAAATTCTAAAATTGTAATTGTAATTTTAATTGTAATTGTAATTCTAAATGTAATTTTAATTTTAATTGTATGTAAAATCTTTGTAAAATTTTAATTGTATTAATGTGAAAATTTTAATTGTATTAATATGAAATGATTTTATTAAAATTTTTAAATTTGTTAATTTGTAAAATTTTAAATAATTGTAAAATAATAAATCTAGAATAATATGAATTTTTGTAACGTAATAAAGTTTAGAAAATAATGCAAATAAATTCATTTACTTTAGAATTATCATTATTTTATTATGATCTTACATACAAAAAAAAACTTTATACAGTACGCCATTGTTTTTGAGATCAACATAATTGCAAATTATCAAGTGAAATATTGATTTTAACATTAAAAAAATGCAAATTATCAATTAATTCAAAATACATATTATAAATTATAATGTTTCGAAAAACCCATCTTAAAAAGTAAAAATATTGATGAAATAACACGTGTACCATATCACTCTCGGTTCTCATGATCACCCTCATTATCTTCCATCTCGCATGGCATGATAACACTATTGTTCTCAAAAATATGTTTTGATCTAGGGTTATGTCTCAATACGAACCACCAATCCCTATCCAACACATACGGGTAAAAAAACACCTGGTTGCAGTGTTTGGGGAAAACATAGGGCTCCTTAGCTTCATCCCACATCTTTCTAGAGTTGATACATATCAGCCTACTGTTGCGATCTTCCTTTACATTATTCCGATCAAAGGTGTCCCACCACTTGCACCTAAGAATAACACATTGGAAATAAGATAAATCTACTTCAATGATCTCTTGTATCTTTCCAACGTAACCTAACGTCCCTCATACTAGGTTTTGATCACGGTGGCTAGATCGACTAGATTGATCAAACTCGACTTCCACTCCATAGTCTTGAGTGATGTTTCCAACATCGGCATTTTCTATGTGAAAATGGTGTCCATATGCCCACATAGATGGGAACAAATGCACCTATTATAAAAAATTAAAAAAAATCATAGTGTCATGTGTCTTATAATAACCCAATAGTTAAAATATTAAATATAGATGTAATTACATTTGAAAGGTGCACTATTAAGTTTCAAATGTAGATATAAATTAAATATATTATTACCGAGTTGCTGCACCCAATCCCTACATTTAGCACACCCTCTTCAGCACGCGGGTAACGACCTTTTGCACCGTATTTCTCTTTGACTTGGTCAACAACCCAACTGTTGGGGCATATTTTTGGCATGTTTTCTTTTAAATGATCGGGATAAGGCACACTTCTACCATTCAACCATTTGAATTATTTCCTTTCACTATCCCATTTCATCCTCTTTTGTTCGTACAATGCGACCCACAGTTGTGTCACTTCAAAATTCTAAATGCCGAATTTATTGATTGCTTCAAATTTTGCATTCGTTGATGAAATCAAACTGACATTATATAGTACATAGAGATGAAAATATACATTATATCGAATTTCAACATGAATATTTACTTTATGTAAATTTGTAAAATTATAAGTTGCTTACTCTTTATCAAGCGCTTTTTTCCACTCGTTTGGAGAAACTCCCCTTCTCTTTTGTCTTCATCCCTTTCATCGTCCAAAATCACCACACCTGATTTGTTGTCAATATGCTTGATGTATTCACTAGCATAATAGAAAGACTCATAAGATGTGTACATCTCTTCCATAGACCCCTCTAGTTTTTCCCTTTGTCGAACAAAACCTTTCAATTTCTTCATGTACCTCTGTAAGAAGAACATCCAACGACAAGAAACCACCCCAACTAATTCAACCTCATTTACTAGGTGAATTAGAAGATGAACCTGCAAGTCCATGAAACTCGTCAGCAGTACATAAAAGAAATCTCAACTATCTCTTAAATCCACCGTGCAATGCTAGCCACATGAATCTCCTTTGACATGATCCATTGTAAAAATGCAGATAATTTAGATATGGCATGTCCTAGGTCTTGAGGGAATTCATGTTTCACACACCAACGCACAAACAAAGGATAATGACACTGCAAAGTTATAAACACGTGCAATAATATACAAAATTAGTTATGTTTTATGATCCCTGCATGGGATAACATTTATTAATATAACAAATAATAAAATCATGCTTTTGACATTATACGTACTCTTAGAAGATTCATATGGTCATGCGATTTCAACCTCGATAAATGGTCATCCATGGTGAAGCAGCGCCGTAGTGAAGACCCGTATGAAGATGGCACCCTCACACCCATTATAACTTCCTTTGCCAAAGAAAGATCATATTTTTTAAAAATCCATGGGACATCACCTTCTTTGAAATACCATGAATTAGAGGGACCAGCGCTTGCCTCTAATCCTGTACTTTCTAATCGTCTTGGAAAATTTTTCTTTTTAGTTTTTGAAGTAATAATATCTTTCCTAACAGCCAATGTGTCAATTTGTTTTGATGATATGTTCCTCCATATGTTCATGGGATCTAATAAGTGGGTAATCTTAAGATTCTCCCAATATGGGACGTTATAAAATATAGATTTCCTTTTCATCCCAATGGGAAATTTCTAAACATAGGTGTCGAATAATTCTGGATCATCGAACATAGGCTCCCCATTTGAATCGAACATTTCTATGAACTCCTTTTCCTTCTCTCTCTCATATTCTCTAAGCCATTTAGCTGGTGTCATTATTGGAGGCCTTTGGGTTCTCTCCCGTTTACCATTGAAAGCGAATGTTGCTCTTCTGTAAGGGTGTTCTTCTAGGATGAATACCCTGGAGCAATCATACACTGGCTTTTGTAGGTCCTTGGACCACCTAGCTTTCAAAGAAGGTCCACAACATTTACATCCAAAGTACCATTTTGTTACAAGACTTGCGAGATTATTGTATACAATTAATATGCATGGCACGTTAAAGAATATCATGAATATCAGAACAATTACAACAAGTTAAATAACTAATATGTGAAAGAGTATTGTTACGTATATAAACAAATCAATAAGTTAAACATTTAATTTACTAGAGAAAACTCCTAAGCCTGGATAATCATGTGTCGTGTAAGCACATATGCCATACAATGTAAAAATCCTGTCTGTTGCGATGGGTCTTGATACATCATATACATTTATCCTATTATAACTCCTAGAGACAGCCTTGAGTTGCATAAAGACCAGTGCCTAGGACATCTTAAAAATGCAAGGAGCATATGACTCAACTGATTACAGTTGACAATGTTGGGCTCTCATGCAACTATCACTTGGATGAATGGTTTTAATAAGGGTGGAACCAAGACCCCAAAGTTAAACAAAACAACTAGGAAAACTGCAGAAACCGAGTACAAACTGCAAATAGTAAATGCATCAGACAGCTTTAAGACAAAATGCTGTAAAGGGGGTCGACTTCTAAAATGAACACACAGATATCAAGTAATAATGTGAGTGGTGACTATGACAGAATATGGAATAAGATACCAACTATAATTGGGCTTATTCAAGTATAATAATCCATATATACTGGGCCTATGCAAAGATAAGAATCCATATTTCTAGACTCGTACAAAGACTAGAATCCATTGTAGTTAATACCAGAAGAAAGGTGGAAGAGATAGGAAATGAAACAAAGTATCATGCTTGAGCCATATTTAAAGCACTATGGATGCGTAAATATGAGTATCTGCTATGATAAATTCATATTCAAACATGGGAGCACTCACATTCCAGAACATTAGATACAAGAAATGTGGAGAGAAACGAGATGAACATTTGTATTAAAAACATGGAGAAGAGTTACAAACTGTGAATCATTCAGAGCGAAATCCACAATTCCAGCAAAGCTTCTTATTGCTGAATCCCTACGGGCTCTTCAAACATTTACTATCAGAATTCATACAAAATACATACAGAGCACTTGCACTAGTGATTCCTTCGGAAAATATGGAACCTTTTCTTAGTGTTTTCTTCCTGCTTTTATGACCTCTGATTCCTCTGCGTGAGAGGATATTTTTGGGAAAATATCTTCCCCGCGTGCTTGTATGCTGTTGCAGGTCTAAATAAAAAACTGAAATGATGATGAGGTAAACTGCCTCTCATCATCTTACAATGCAGGCCTAGAGCTATTTCTAACTAAAATTTGAACAATATGCTAACTGGAAGTAAAAAATGCAGAGGTGAATATGAATATTTCACCCAAAATGACAAAGTGAAGAGAATATACTGTAAAAAAGGCCACACAGGCCACGACATGATTTATCATTGTTGTTTGATGAGGAGGAGCCCCTGTTGCTGCTAGCGAAGGAAATACCGTTAGTCATGGAATAGTTGACCTTCTGAGCTGGAGAATGCGGTACTTCCAGTAGTGGGAGAACTGGCCTCCTATGCTAGAGGGTCGCATATAATGGCCAATGGTCATGATCCATTGATTTGGACGCAAAATCATCCCTCTGCATCTTTTTCTTTGCTTCTTGGACGTGGAGGATCGTCATCCTCGGCCTCGAGCCACTATAATTGGCTATAAGATGGCCTGTGTATATTAAAAGGCCATCAAATCCTGCACAGACAACAAACTAATTAAATAAATCTTGCGATGAGTGGTTGACTGCTTTAGGAGGCTCGGGTGAAGGTGGAAGAGCAGTGTGGATGTAGTGGATGCAGCGGAAAAGGGCCTCATGGTGGAAAACCTTAAAAACTAGGGTTCAAAACTGAATTTTGGCGCAAAGAGGTGCAATGGTGGTTTTGCGGAAAACCGGAGTGGTTTCCACACAGGTGGAAGGTAGTAAGCGGTAATGAGAGAAATGAATGCGATATGGCTTGGCGGTTGACGCGTGTCCTCACAAAAACCACCCATTTTGCGTTAGAGTTGTGATTTGGGGAGGTGCTGTGAAATGAATGCAAAAATGTATGGGATCCATCCGATCTGGGAAATCCAGATCAATGGCTGCAAATGAACGTGATGGATGTACTTGCGCGGTCGAGTGGGACCGAAAATGACGTCAGCAGCTTTGTTGCGTAGCGGGATGATCAGTGGTGGGGTTATAAAGTGGGAGTGATGTGGGCCGTTGGATCGTGATGGAGATCAATGGTGGAGATCAACTGCGGGGGTGCTTGGGGGTACAAAAGGGTCTATGGAATGTGTGCCCTCGTAGTGAATCTGGACCATTGGATGAAGATCTTGATCAGTCAAAGGAGTCAACTGTGGGGGCACTGAGGAGTACGGGCCACTTTGGTCAGGTGCCCCCGCAATGAATATGTGTCGTAGATCTGGGTTGATCGGACGGTGGAGATTCTATCAGCGAAGGATGGGCATCGGTAGAGAAAAGGGTTTGTAACGTGGAAATGAGAATTGCCGAAGTGCGATGCCGATGGGGAAGGTGAGAAGCGATGAAACGGGGGTCGTTGGATCATGATGGAGATCAACGGTTAGGATCGCATCGGGGTATCACACATCGACGGAGAAATATAAAAGGCGGATGGAAACGGCAATGTGTGATGTGCGATGGAGCAATGCGATGGCCGTCGGATCTTTGGGGAATGAACGATCCAGATCATATCGAGGGATCGGCCATCGGCGAAACAGAAAACATGGAAGCGGGGACTTAGGAAGAGTGACGTACGATCGCCGATGGGCTTAGAGCTCAGTCACAGGGCCTGGTCTCATGGCGGAAAAGGGGCTCGAGTTTAAGCGAAAGGGGCTTAGAGGCCTGTTATGTAAAAATGAGTGCTTTTAGAGCAAAAAGGTGGATTTGTGGCCCTTTTCAAGGGTTCCGATATGTGAAATTTGGGCTTTGACAGTCCATGCGGTCATTATGATTTTTTCTTTGTAGTATAGGGCCCCTTATCATTAGACATTCAGGCTTGGTGAGGGATGTCATAACAACATATCCCATCCCATAATTCCTTCAATTCATCTACTAGTGGTTGTAAGTAGACATCCATATTCTTCACTTGTCTTCTACCAGTGACTATGAGAGTCAACATAAGATGTTCATTCTTCATGGACAACCAGGGGGGGATATTATTATTTATCACTACTACATGCCAAACAAAATAGTTGGTGTTCTGAAGGGAATATGGGTTGATGCCATCCATGGCTATGCTGAGTCATAGACTTCGTACTTCATCCTTGAATTTTTCGGGCCATGTATCCTCGATATCCTTCATGGCTATTGAATCAGTTCAGATTCGCATAACTCCCAACTCACTTCTATGTGAGGCATGCCATCCCTACAACATAGCTAATTCTTTGCAACGAAAAATCCTTTGAATCCTTGGGATTATAGACATGTGCCTCAATATCTTAAAATGAGGACCAGTACGTGACTTACCCTTATTTTTTTATTTATCATACCTGTCATGCCCACATTTCAGACATATCTCTTTGTCTGCATTTTTTCCTCTATACAGAATACAATAATTTGGACATGCATGATATGATATTTACTCAACACCCAACATTTTCAACAATTTCTTTGCCTCTTCATAGCTACCGAACAAGACATTATCACTCGGAAGAACCTTATTTTTGAATAACCTGTAGTTGGTGATCATGGAAAAATATATTAATAAATGTACATTAATGTCGATATAATTATTAACGTTCATAAAATTTACCATTTGTAATTTTCATTGTGTACTGATTATATTTCTCAAATTTATATAAGGGAGGAATTTATGGTAACTTACCTCAAAATTTCCGAGAAACATGCATTCGAAAAGCCAAAATTTGGTTTCAAGTTGTACAGTAACATCGTTGTCCCTAACTGGGTAGACTTTGACTGACCGTCAGGTCCAAAGAGAGGGGTGGTGGAAGCAAATTTAAGGCTTTCAAAAAAGGTGTCAGCGATATGAGCATCATCCCCTAGCTGATTATCGTTTTGGAATGCATCTAACAACATTGTCTCCATGGCAGTTGTATCCCTAAAGTAATCATCCATACCAACCTCTATTTGATTGCCTCTATTGCCAGCTTGTGAAGAACTACTATTGTTGTAGTCATTCCTAATTGGTGAATCTGGATGTAGCGGGAATTCAATCGGTGGTTGATTCAATCATTATTGGTATCGTTCCTCTCCGATTTTTTCTCTTAACTAAGTCTTCTCTCAATTTTACATTATCATGGGGTGCAACAGAAGATGGTAGGTAGGTCGCTCATCATCACTAGAATCCTAATAATTTAGAAAAAAAATATTTGAACATGATTAGTACAAAATATATGATATCAATTAGTAAGCACGTTGATAATATTGCATGATTAATTGGCTTGACGTTGAAATAATTACATTAATCAATATACCAAGAAATTACAATTGTTACCATCATTGTCCCAAGATTGTGGCTAGAAGATGCAATATTGTTACAATTGGCATGGTGAAGCGAATGTCCATTTTCATCTACCAAATGCGCCTTGCGGTATGCTGCTCCTGATAAGATCTTTCGACATTTTGGAGCTGTTTGAATATTTTTCACATCTGAACTCAATTCCGAATCTGCATGAACCTGTAAATTTGTATACATTATAAATTTAATTAAGTTGTGCATGATTGACATGGATACAAAAATAAATTCAATTAGATAATGAAAATATAAATAAAATCTATAGTAAATATTACGTCTCGAGATGGATAGGGAGAACTCCGCGATGGACTTTGAGAAATATTATGGAACGAGCAGGATTTTGAAGAATTTTCCATTCGATATAATTGTGATATTTTCTCCTTGCATTTGAGAAAAATCAACAATAAATTTTGGTGTACATACCTAAAAGTAATTTCGGTGCCTTAAAAATGGACTTTTTGTAATCAGTGCTAATTTACAAATAACCGCACTGGTGCATTTTAGTTACTGTGCACTGGTGTCGTTTTAACAATGGACGCACCGGTGCGGTGCTATTAAGTGACACACCGATGACGAATAACCACAAAAAAAAAAGCGCAACTCTATTTTATTTAAGTGAAAAAAAAAGTGGTAAATTGAAAAATGGGCGGAAAAATATTTTCGAAAATCTAATTTCATAAAACAATTCTTTAAATACTAAACGCTTTTCATTATTTCACTATTTTTGCAAAAAATTCAGCCAGATATTTGCAGGAGACATACCTGGAGCACGAGAGCACTATGGAGCAGCGAAATACGTTTGAACAGAAGTATTCAGACAATCAGAATTCCAAACCTCTGGTGATTCAAACCCTATAGCATATAATTTCAAACGATTTCGTGATTAAATTTTATTTTATTTTTACTTTTTCTGCAGTTTTTTTTTACGTAGTAAGAAAAAAATTTCAATTGTTTTTTCATTTTCAGAAACAAAAAAAAATAAAAATCCATTTTTACACTAAACCCTTCATTCTTTTTGTTTCTTCCCTTTCTTCTCCCTATTTCTGCGATTTTAGAATTAGGGCTTTTCATTTTCGATTTATAGGGTTTGTATTTATATATATAGGCCTATGAAATCCAATCCACGGGACGACTTGCATAGTCAGATCCCAATTGGTGTCGGCCCTTACGTGAATTTTTGAAAAAAAGAATTTTTTTTGTCGGTGTGCCTGACATAACCTAGTGCACTGGTGCGTTGGATTATCCCAGTGCACTGAGAAAGTACTGTGTGATAAAAAATTTAAAAAAATTTTTATTTTTTAATCGGTGCGCCATATGTAAAGTAGGGCACCAGTGCACTATTTCATTATGGTGCACTGCGCACATGCTGTTTCGCAAAAAAATGTTTTATTGTGTTAATCGGTGCACCATGTAACATATAACGCACCGCACCAGGTCTCCTAGTTGAAAGAGAGCACCGTATGGTGGTCCCTTGTTTGCGCGAGGTGTTTATGCTACCAAAACTAACAATGGATGATTTTTATTATTTTGTCTGTGTTAATCAGTGTTGTGGCTAACATGTAACGCATCGATGCTCCTTGTTGACATAGAGAATCGTTATGTCTATTATACTATTTTGGCGGTGCGTTTATAAGACCTCCACGCACTGATGTCAGTGCGTACACCATGAATGGCGCACCAGTTTCTTGAGATTTTTCTTTTTTAACTAAATAGTTGACAATTTATTTATAAAATATATTAATGAATGATATGGTACAGGTTTCATATTGATAAATAAATGGCTAACAAGAGATCAAGTAACAAAAATACTGATAACACATCAAGAAAAGAAAAAAATGAAAGTTCTTTGTAAATTCTTTATAAAAAATATAATTTTTGAACTATATGTAAGTTTAATTTATATGTATTTTTTACTGTGTATCATGCAGAGCCACAAACTGACGAAGCTCGATAACATTATTTTTGATTTAGGACCAGAAGAGCGTAAAATCTTGATGGAAAAATTGCAAAAAGATGAATTATGAGAATGAAAAAATACTATCGATCTAATCTGAGTTTCTTTTTTTAATTTTCATTAATAATATACTTAAAATTATTAGATAACATGTGTCAAACAGTCTATTAATTCACATACGTTTAATGTTCTACAGGGACCAACAACTCAGAAAAGGAATGTTGTTCTAAGAAAAGAAAAAAACTAGAACATGCAAATGAAAATGAATTTCTCCTTAGCTCATCTAGAGTGGTGTTGGAGGTTAACGAAAGCGGGAAAAACTTTTACAAAATTTTGAGGGATCTAGTGGAACGAATGTATAGATGTTCTTTCCACTTACAATACAAAAATAAATCCAATGATTCCAAGAACCAAATTTTATCTAAACTACAAGAAGAGTTTCCAGAGAATTGGTCAATGAGACATGTCAGAATTTTAATAGCAAAAATGTACAACAACAAAAAAGAAGGAATGAAAAAGTAATATTCCTTTAAATGTTTTTTTCTAGAATTATTTATAAATATCATGTATAAATATCACTTTTGTTATATTTACTTTTCATATATCAATATAAAAATTAAATAGTTTATTGTCATGTTACATTTTCAGGAAGATTATGAAAATCCCAAATAAAGAACAAGTTGATATCAGAAATATGCCAGTAGGAATGTCCAAAAAGGTGTACAAGGAGATGGTCAAATAAATGGACAAAATTGCATCGCAGGAGGAGCCATCTCAACAACAATGTGCTTAAAATGTAATATGTAATCATTGAATTTTTTGATCATTAGGTACAATAAATAAACAATTTAGTATTAAATATTAATTTTCAAGTATTTTCTTGTAGAAAAGTTAAGAAAATGAAACCCATTCAACACATAAAACAGGACGACAAGGAAGAAAAGGGTTGATATCTAAGTTTGTGAGTAATTGTTACTTCCTTATAACAACTTAACTAGATTTCATTTTTTTTATTTTTTAGGTTGTTTTACAAAAATCATCATTGAATGTCTTCAAACAGGTGCTAAAATACAAAGAAGAACCATCAGACGAATTGAATGAGATTGGGTTAAATATGGGTTGTGAGTATATGTTGGCATATCAGAAATTAATTGTGGAATTTGTAAGCATCTATCGATCTTGTTTCACTTAGCTCCTTCTATAATTAAGAGAACAAAAAAATCTTTTATATTAAATATATGATTTGTTATGGGGTATAAAACTTGCAGGAAACAAGTATGTAACTATGCCAACATATGAAATCTTGAAAGATGTCATACTACATGGTTTTGAAAGAATGTGTATAGTTCATGAGTCAATTATTGCTATGGTACGTCATTTCTTTTCGATTTACATTGATGCATATTATTCTTGCCAATGTATATACACTCATTACAATTTATTTTTATGTTTGTAGATGGAAGGTGAAGAAGAAGAAAACAATCAACACCATGAAAAGAACATTCCTGAAAATAACCCAAGTCATGGAAGTAGCTCTTGCAGTGACATTAGTTCAAGCCAAGAATGATGATCACTATGTTTGGATATCAAAGCAAGGTGTTGTATTTTTTGAAATATTTGTCTGTGAAATCAGACATTTTGTTTAATGTAACGGACATAGTGTCCCAATTGAAAGACAAAGGGATACCAATAATTGTCCCATTTTGTATGACAAAGGCTATATATATATATATATATATATATATATATATATATATATATATATATATATGTTTTAATTTATTCTATTGTGTTCTCCATTGTCGTTGTGCAATGTAACACCACTGATTAAATTTATGGATGATTAAATATTATAATGAAGACATGTGAAATTTGATGATATGATATAACAAATTAAACCAAACATCACATTCAAATGCACTAATAAAAATTTAATTCATATGAATATTGTTATAAGATATATATGTGTTGGCTTTTGATGAATAATGAATTAAAAAAAATCACAATAATTATGATATATTGATATAACAAATTAATCCAAACATCACATTCAAATGCATTAGTAAAAATTTAATTAATATGAATAATGTTATAAGATGTGTCGGCTTTTGATGAATAATGAATTTTAAAAAATCACAATAATTGCACTATCACGGGTCAATGTTTCTAAATAATACAAAATGAACACTGGTGTGTGTCAGTTACTGTACACCAGTGCGTTTCTATGACCTAAAGGCACCGCACAAATACCAATACCAATTATAAATCTCGGTGCATTTGTGCAATACTACTCACTGGTGTGTTTATGTGAGACTACACACCGGTGCATTTGTACGACCTATGGGCACCGCACAAATACCAATACGAATTAGAAAAATCGGTGTGTTTTTCTAATATTGCGCACCAGTTCGTTTCTATAAGTCTACGTACCGGTGCGTTGAGACAACCTATGGGCACTGCACAAATCCCAAGACCAATTAGAACGGCCTCATGCGTTGTATCACCAACACTGTGCCCGATACGGTTTTATACCTTGATGTCCTGATGCATGCAGCTTCGACCACCCCGGGCCACCTTCTAGATGTCTCGCACCGGTGCATTGACACCTTAGTAGTGCACTAATGAAAAAAAAATCCGTAATAACCTCCAGCCGCCCAAATTTTTTAGGTGTGTTGGATTTTCGTTAAAAGCTCCGCCAAAAACTCCATAACTAATCTGAAAATGAAACTATTTGTATCTGTTGTTCAAAGTATCCATTTCCATTTAATTAAGTGTGAAAAGTGTTTATCATGTCTTGCAAATTAAACAAAGTGTTTTTGGTAACTGTTTTTGAGTTTATGTGTAAGGGAGTGTTCATTAAAATCACTGTTTAACATCTTAAATCAGAAATACACAGCAGCATAACTTCAGCATAACAACACAACAACATGATGAGGTAGTTCACCCCTCCTGGGCTACATCTACTAGGTCCAAGGCTCCGAATGGGCATGTACTTGCTCTATTAAGTTGTTCAAATTGGTTTTAAAGTGAGAAATAAGCCTAAACAGGCTGAAACAAATGTGAAATTGAATTCAGAAGATAGAAATAAGCTAAGAATGGCTTTTATTTCACCTCAAACAATGAAGTGTAGCCCAATGCAACTCCATTTCCCTCGTGGCCCTAATGGCTCTCCAAGATTCCCTGAAGTAAAAATGGCTGAAGAAAACCTCTATTGGCTCTAAAACCTATCCCAAACTCTCCATAATGCTCAGAATACCCAAAATTAACCAAAATTTCATCCAAATTGGTTCAATATTGAAGAAGTTATGATGAAAACAAGGTTCTGCCCAATGTCAATTGAAAAACCCACTAAATGTGGGAGAAATGTAGATAAACTCGAAAAATTTGGTGGTATGCCCTAAACTGTCGGACTCACTCCAAAACTGGAAGATAGTTAGCAGTTACATTTAATGTATTTGGTGGTAGTCACATGTGGTCTGTTAAACCCGTCGGCGGAAAGGACGTTACCAAACAGTGGTAATAAATGTTAAGTGGTAGCGTTGGCCACATGGAGTAAATAGATGGATGGTTATGTTAACCATTTGTTCCGCTGGTTTTGGGCCTTAAGGCCAAGGTTCTTGGCCCTGAGTCATATGTATAGGGGGCTGGCCCACTTTTCCGCCCAACCAAAACCAATGCAAACTTCAAATACAACCTTGAGCCATAGTAGGTTAAGAAATTCCACGTAGCCCGGGCGATCGGGCCTTGGGGCTGCCAACCGATAGACCTGGGGTCCAAAACTTGTAGAGTCACAAAAAAATTTCCATTGCAAAATTTCTCCGGCCTCGGGCCACGTGGCGGCCTCTGGGCCTGCCACATGGCAACCCCTCATTGGTCCAGAAAACCAAAACTCAAACCAACCACGAATTACAGAATGCCAGTTGTCGATTTCTGATTCCTCCAAATAGAATATTCCAGGGAATATTACTTGGAATATTCTTTGGAATATTATTTTTTTAATATTTCCAAAGTCAAATTCAACCTTGGTTAAACCGGATTTTTGAAGGATACTGAAAACTTCAAACCTACATAACTTTCACATACGACGTCAGATTTGAGTGTCATTCATAGCGCCAGAATCGCAGCAACGAGGCATATACATTCGTTCATGGTGCAACCAATTCCGAGAAATTCAATTTTTTAGCATTTTTTCAACTTTGGACATGATCACCTTATCACACCTCCCAAATGGGAAGCTTTTGGACCCCAAAATCTCTCTAATTTACATAAATTGAAGATGAGGAAACTAATTCTCCACTCTTCCAACCTTGAACCACTGAAATCTTCCCGACTTCATCAAATTGAGCTTCTCATAAAAAGATAAATTCTTCCTTGAATCCGCTGACCGACCGTTGCTAACATTCACTGAGTCATGATGAAAATTTTTAAAATTTGTTGAACATCAACTATAATTTGCAGAAATAATATTGTTTCTACAATGGTCTAACTTCAAAGGAAACTGAAATTGAGATTCACCTTGCCAACTGTCCTCATGGCGAATTTTTTCCAATTGAACCATGTACTTGCATCGAATCCTAACCAAGTTTCCTCGCCATACCAATCTTCCATTCTGAAACCAGCGATGACCCATGCTGAAATTCGTGCCCTCTCTCGCTTGCATGCTTAACCCTCTCTTGGATTCTTGCACCACCTTGCACCGACACTTTTTCTCTGCACCGATTTTTGCAACATCTTGTCATCTTCCTAAGACGACTTGCTTTCAAATTGAAACATATCATCATTTATATCAGCGATAACATGAAAAGGAGAATGTACAAAATATTTTTTCTTAATCATCAACAAAGTCAAATTTTGACTTGCATTGACAAGCCTTTTCAATTGTCCTGCGTTGACTAAAGAAGATTCTAGCTTCTTCCGATGTGCTCTCACAATAAACTCCTTACCATCCTTGAACAGATGATACTTGTTCTCATGGAAATGGAAGATCACTTTTCTGTCATATAAATACGGACTACCCAACACAACACCTATAATGTCAAGTGGTACCACATCTAATTCAACCAAATCAACATAATGAGTTGTTATGGTGAAGCGCAACATGCACTTTCTTGAGACTTGTAAATTAGCATCCTTACAAATCCAACCAAGTGGATATGGCTTTGGATGTGGAATGGTCTCAAGTTTCAGCTTCTTGACTAAGTATTCTGAGATGAGGTTTTCTTGAGACCCACTGTCAAATAGTATGTCTATCTTTAAGTGTTTGGCTATTATCCTTACATGAAACAACTCTATCTTCCTCTCTTCGTTTTGAGCTTCTATGTGAAAATTTAACATGCTAGAACTGGGATTTTTTTCCTTTACAATCTCTTTCCCCTTTATGTTCTTTAGTACCATGGCTATGATTTTAGTTTCATCACCTGATTCAGACCCTAAGTCTTGTTCAATTGTTGCAACCGTTTTTCCCTTTTCTTTGGCCTTATCTTTGTTTTTAAATTTCTCTGGTTTCAGCTCCGTATGAAGCTTCCAACACTGGTCTTCATCGTGGATTTTTTTGGAAAAACTTTTACAAAAGAACTTTCCTTTTTCTTTCCTAGAGTTTGCATTTCTTTTCCTCCCTTTGCCTTTAAATTCACTATCCATATTCTCATCAAAATATTGTTTCCCTCTAGCCTCTAAATGTGTAGCTTGTACACAAACTTCGTCTAGACTAGTAGGATTGAACATAAGGATAGTATCTATAAGATAGCTATGTAAACAAACTATATATTTCAGCAAGGTATCTTGACTATGCAAATCAATTCCAAGTAGTAAAGCCCTTCTTCTAAACTCTTGAGTGTAATCTTGAACACTTTGTCCCTTAAGTTGTCTAAAACTTTGCCAATTCATGATAGCCTTTTGTAAATGAGCTAATGGATAAAATTGCTGCTTAATTTCGGAAATAAATTCAGCCCATGATAAAGTGATCTTACCATGTTTTTTAATTTCATCTTTGGTCTTGGCTTCCCACCATACCAATGCTGCTCCTTCCATTCTTAAAGAGGCTAACTGTATCTTGGTGTCGTCATCATGAAGGTTCTGTATCCTCAAGTAAACTTCCAACTGTCTTATCCAATTGTCAAGTTTCTCTACATTGACTTCACTGTTAAACATAGGAAACTCGAATTTAACATCAAGCTTTAAAAATGGACTTTAACCAATGGTTTTAGACTTGTGAGATTGATTCACCGAAGTTGAGGATGGTGATGTAGAGGAAGAGGATGAAGATGGGAATGGTGGATCACCATTTCCTCCGTGTCCTTTCTTTGACTTGTCATCACTTTTCTTTCCTCCTGAAGAACCCTCTCCTTCTTTCTGGTTTTTAGACCCTTCTCCAACAAGCCTATCATTCCTTTCCTGGTAGAGTATCCTCACCATCTCCGTCATGTCCAAGAAAGCCTTTCGGAACACCCATTCCTCTTCTTTGGGATCCATATCTTCAAGAGCTTCTCCCTCTCTTGAAGACATGCTTGAAGTTTCTTCTATGGCTCTTGGAGGTGGCTCTCTGGCCCTTCTTGGTTGAGGATTACTTTGTGCACACACCAAGTGTCATTCACCTCTCTTGAGTTTAAGCCTAGTAAGCATCAAAATTTGCAAACAAACAACTATATCTTTGTAAAAAACAAATGCTGAGTAAAACTCTAACTCCTAAGGCTCAAATCCTTAGCTCCGATACCATCTGATCTAAAAATGAAACTATTTGTATCTATTTTTCAAAGTATGCATTTCCATTTAATTAAGTGTGCAAAGTGTTTATCATGTCTTGCAAATTAAACAAAGTGTTTTTGGTAACTGTTTTTGAGTTTATGTGTGAGGGAATGTTAATTAAAATCACTGTTAAACATCTTAAATCAGAAATACACAACAACGTAACTTCACCATAACAACAAAACAACCTGATGAGGCAGTTCACCCCTCCTGGGCTACATCTGTCGAGTCCAAGGCTCCCAATGGGCATGTCCTTGCTGTATTAAGTTTCTCAAATTGGTTTTATAGTGAGAAATAAGCATAAACAGGCTAAAAAATCTGTGAAATTGAATTCAAAAGACAGAAATAAGCTAAGAATGGCTTTTATTTCACCTCAAACAGTGAAGTGTAGCCCAATGCAGCTCCATTTACCTCATGGCCCTAATGGCTCTCCAAGCTTCCCTGAAGTAAGAATGGCTGAATAACGCCTCTGCTGGCTCTAAAACCTATTCCAAACTCTCCAGTATGCTCATAACACCAAAAATTGACCAAAATTTCATCCAAATTGGTTCAATATTGAAGAAGTTATGATGAAAACAAGATTCTGCCCAATGTCAATTGAAAAACCCACTAAATGTGGGAGAACTGCAGATAAACTCGAGAAATTTGGTGGTCCGCCCTAAACTGTCAGACCCGCTCCAAAAATGGCAGATAGTTAGCAGTTACATTTAATGTATTTTGTGGTGGTCAAATGTGATCCGTTAAACCCACCGGCGGAAAGGACGTTACCAAACGGTGGTAGTAAATGTTAAGTGGTAGCATTGACCACATGGCATAAATAGATGGACGGTTATGTTAATCGTTTGTTCCGTGGGTTTTGGGCCTTAAGGCCAAGGTTCTTGGCCCCGAGTCATATGTATAGGGGGCTGGCCCTTAGGGCTAGCCCCCTTTTCCGCCCAACCAAAACCAATGCAAACTTCAAATACAACCTCGAGCCATAGTAGGTTAAGAACTTCCACGCAACCCGGACGGTTGGGCCTTGGGGCTGCCAGCTGATAGACCCAGGGTCGAAACCTGTAGAGTCACAAAAAAATTTCCACTGCCAAATTTCTCCGACCTAGGGCCATGTGGCGGCCTCTGGGCCTGCCACGTTGCAGCCCCTCATTGGTCCGAAAAACCAAAAGTCAAACCAACCACGAATTATAGAATGCCACTTGCCAATTTCTTATTCGTCTAGATGGAATATTCCATGGAATATTTTGGGGAATATTCCAAGGAATATTCTTGAAATATTCTTTGGAATATTCTTTTTTTAATATTTCCAAAGTCAAAGTCAACCTTGGTCAAACTAGATTTTTTGAAGGATACTGAAAACTTCAAACCTGCATAACTTTCACATACAACGTCGGATTTGAGTGTCGTTCACGGTGCCAGAATCCCAACGATGAGGCCTATCCGGTCATTCAGGTTACAACCAATTCTGAGAAATTCCATTTTTGAGCATTTTTTCAACTTTGGACGTGATCACCTAATCAGTAACCGTAAACGGATGTTGTAGAAAATGTTTTTTTGACAATTTTGGCCAATTTTATAACACTAAAATACCTCCTTTATAACCTCCACTAAGAGGGTCTTTTCCTTGTAGTGAATATGCCACAAAATTTGCAAATTTCTCTCAAGTATTGATCTAATTCTCCTCAAATGTCATTTTCAGGACTTTTGGTTGTTCATCATGGAGTGGAGAGAGAGAGAACATGAAAAACAATATGCAGAATCTTTGGATGTTCCAGAAACTATGAAAGCATTGAAAAATTGTGGTGTTGGAGTGGGGTCCCCTAAGTCTGAGCTTTGAAGACATTTTTGATATATTTTTGTAAATATTTTGTAATTTTCTTCATGTGCAACAAAAGTCAAGGGGACTTGAGGCATGTTAAAGCCCCTCATGAGTTGTAATGGATAAAAAGGGTAGAACTAGGGGCCGCAAACACGATTTGTGGACCTTAGACGAGTGCAGGCTAAAAGTATAAATAGGAGTCTAGATCAAGTTAATAGGATAAGAAGTGAATGATTGATGATATATGTGACAGTGTTTTGATATTCTAGCGGATTTTTCTGGGTAAAAAGTCTCCTACTAGCCGTGTGGGAGGAGACCTTAGTCCTGCTGTGTGTTAACCCCGTTGGCTATGTGCATGGGTAACTAAAGGATTTTGTAAGGAAGATCTGAACGATTTATGAATAAAGAACTGTTGTTGTTGATATCTGAGTCTGAAATGCATCTGTTGTTTACTTTATGATCGTTTCTGCATGTTATTTTTTATTCCCATGTTATCTGTGTTTAGATCAATTACACAACTACTTCTTGCTTTAGATGAATGGCTATTGAATGGATCTAGTACTATTATGTTATAATATTATCTGTTAATTGTTATTACATGGATTGTGGACTTTTTTTTAACCTGCACGCAAGATATTTTGCATAATTGACTTGAATCTTTCTGTTAAGGGTTTCCTAGTTAGGGCTTCTGTTGTGTAGGTCTATTCATGTTTGTTATAGATCTAAAAGAACCCACATCACTTAATTATCTCTCAGGGTGTGGAAACCTGGTTCCAACACCCCCCCATACTGCTTCGGGTGAGACTTTGACTTACGCAAGTAGGTCACTGCCGGAAGGGCCAGTAGTAAGAGGGTTTTGTTGGTTAACCTCAACTCTGAACCTGGGTCAGGACCCCTCAAGCCAACAAATGGTTCCATTGTTGGGACCAAGATCATTTTGAGAGAGGTTGGGTAATGTGGAAAGGTCAGTGGCAGCCATTAAAGCAGGAATTAGAGGATTGGTTTGAAAAAAATATTTATGAGTTTTCCCTAACAGAAAAGAGAAGTAAGAAGTTGGCTACTAAAGAGTGGAAGAACAAGTATATTTTCATAGAGGTTCACGAGACCTTCTTCGTGACCTTTGCACATGAATTGCAAAAGTGGTCTTCAATATTAATAGAATTCCAAACTTGTTGGAAGGACGATAAGGTCATGCAGTGGACCCCTGAATTGATCCAATAGTTGGAAAAGACTGATAATTTCATCACTCGAACTGTAGATCACTGGGTTGAAAACATCTTGGGTGGGTTCATGACAGAATTTGCAGTAGATCAGTTTGTGTCATATTTTGAAGCTGAAAGGAGATTTTTCAAGGGATTGAGAGCCACACCGAGTGAATGACCCCTGATCAGATCGAGAGCACTATGCACAACAGAAAATATTATCGAATCAATCATAGAGGGGACATATCTGTATACATCCCTCTGAGAAAATCACATGATATATAAGAAAGAAAGGCTACACACGCTGAAGGTAGCCCTCTTACTACACCACCGTCGAACTCGCATAGGGGTTAGACATCTCCTACCCCACCACCACCCCCATCTGCGGAAGATAGGGCTGTGCATATGAAGCTACCCACCTTTAAGGGTGCGGAAGATGAGGATATGGACCGATTTTGGTTTTTGGCTAATGGAGTGTAGACTGTGCAAAATGTTAATACTGACATTTTCAAGAGATCACAGTCGGCTATGGAATTTGAACGTCGCGCTTTAGATTGGTCCATGGGATACCTTGCTCAAAACATAGATCCCATTATTCAGCAGATTAAGGATGCCCTGAAGCAGCAGTTCTAGAAGCCAAAGTCCTATTGGAAGTGCGTGATAGAACTAAAAGAATTTAAGCAAGGGCCAAAGGAACCGGTTTGGGAAGCTAACCAACAACTGAAGAAAACCATAAGCGAAGGAGGTGTACTTATGATGATAAGAAGCATAAATAATGGTTCATTTTCATGCTCTTGCCACATCTGCGTGGGCCTATGGGTCAACAGAAGATTGATTCTCAGGTCGAAGCCCTGGAAATTGCTATGAAATTAGAAGTTGTGCCTAGAGAAGATGCTCAATTTGTAGCGCTGCAAATTCAAAGCCAATTGGAAGCTATGAACTTATAAATTCAAAATTTATGCAGAGACCGGGTTAAAAAAGTTGGCATAGATGTTTGGTGCATACGGTGCAAGGGTGTTGGCCACACCAAAGATCAGTGCCCTCTGTTCTCAGATTACCTGCAAGCTAGGGGACCAAATTAACTACATCCCAGGGATGCTGGTCGGTCTAGTATCCCAACATTATGGTGCGTCTATTGTAGGGTAGTTGGAAAACACGATACTGACCATTGCCTGCGATTAGGAGCTTATCTTCCAGATCTAAAGCAGAAGTGGTGCATATTTTTCTCTTCAGTTGGTCATGATGAGCACCATTTCTGGACATTCGACCTAATGATAGATAATGTGAACCTTTACAGAGTGCAGGTCGACCCTTCGTCACTAACATCTCCCTCTGGATGGGGAGGATCCCCAGCAAGAGGAAGGGGAGGGGGGAGAGGTGGAGGCACAGGTTGAGGAAGAGGGAAATTAATTTGATATAACTGTGGAGATGATGGACACTATGCGCGTGACTGCCCAAAACCTGTGCGACAATCCTACAGGTACTGTAGGCAATTTGATCATGTAATTGAAAATTTTCCTATGTTAATGGATAAAATGTAGGAAAAGCAACAGACTCCTACACAAAACATAAAAATGCTTAAAGTTGAACCATGCGATGATGGTCCAAGTGTAAATGTAATTACACGCAGTGGTGTTGCCACTGGAGGAAAATGAGGAAAAGGTTAATGCAAAGCCACTGATCAAAAATGTGTCTGACAATAAGGAAGGACTCAACCTGCAAAAAGAAAAAGAGACTTTCATTGAAGCGAGGAAGGATTTTTCTACTGGAGGAGCATCCACATAAAGGTATATCATGGAACCTAAGTATGATGATAAAGTCAAACCATTCCTACAAGCATGCATTAAGCTATTGTGTAATCAAAAGGCAGTAGATAATCTCCAGGCCCTGATAGATAGTTGTACAGAAAAATAAGTACCTCGAATAGAGACTAAGGTCATGAACAAGATTTATAAGCACAAGAAGAGAACTGGTCAGGAGATGAGCATACTGTGGAGATTGGAGAGTATGAGAAGGATCAAGTCATCTTCAATCTGGGGTCTAATGCAATTGTCTTACCTAAGAAGACCTGGAAAAATATGGGAAAGCCAAAGATGGAATGGTCCACCATTTAGTTACGCATGGCTAATCAGCAAAAGATCATTCCACTTGGATGACTTCCACAAGTCGTGGTAGAAATTGCAGGAGTAAAGGTATGCACAGATTTTGAAGTAAGACAAATTGTGGATGATGCAGACCCCTACCCTATAGTGTTAGGACTGGATTGGTCCATTGATATGGGAGGCATCATCAACTTGAAGCGTAGAATCATGATCTTTGAGAATGATATAACGTGGGTGATAGTCCCACTGGATCTAGCAGAGGGGGAACGATATACAGAACCAGTATGTGTAGGGGATGATGTCAACTATATTTACAAGCTGATTGCACGGGAAAAATATTGGATCAACCCTAAAGTTGATGGGATTTTCAATTGGGAGATGGATAGCTCGTGTTTCTCAGACTCAGATAGTGATATGGAGAACTGGCAGAATCGGTTGCATGATATATCGATGTTGCGCTGCCTCAAGATCACGAAGAACTTCGAGTGCATCTCCTCAGAGGTAAGAGAACTACCCTTTGATGGTTCTAGTAGTGTCAAAGTATTTCTGGAAGCATTGGAAAATTCCATGCCAGAGGAATGAAGGTTTTGGGCGCTTGATTTGGCTATGCACGCAACTCCAACGCGTTGGTGGGAGACGCGCAAGGGAGATTTCTAGGATCGGGAGGAATGTAGAAAAATGATGAAATTATGCTTTGAACCTCCAGCTACCCCACCAACTAATATTTTTTATGGTCAAGGATATCGACGCAAGCGCTTCGCCATGTGAATGGAGGTATGGGATGAAAAGACCTAGAATGAGTGGGTTCATAGGCTTATTCATTCCTTGGGGCTAGTACCGACAACGTGGTACTTAGAAGCTGAGCTACTCCAAAGAACTCACTACTGGACTACGATGAATGAGGATTTCCTGGCAACCTTTAGCTTGGTTGGAGGCTCAAAGAAATTGGATGAAGCCCTGCAGGACATAGATGCTGTTGGAGTAGGGTCTCCCAAAGGCTATGAATTTTGTCCATTTTTGTATAATTTTGTATTGTTTAGTCTAATGCAAGGGTTTTGGGGTGGGTCAAAGCCCCTAACGTAGTGTAAATGGGTCAAGGGTAGACCAAGAATCCGCAAACCACAGTTTGCTGACCATTGGATGCGTAGGCTAAATCGTTATAAATAGATGAAACTTTTTTTAGTCATAAAGTAGGAATGAATAGAGATTGATCTAAAGTACGAAATGTTAGATCTGTTGTAGTCTTGTTTGGGTTAGGACTCCTCCTGGCTGTGTGCGCGTAGATCCTTTCTCCTGCTGTGTGTGAACCCTACTGGCTGTGTGCGTAGGTAGTAATTTGGGGAATGTAAGAGGATTTCTGGGTAATGATATAGATGTGCGGAAGTATTGTGGATATCTGATGTTATGTGGATCTGTCCTGTTATGGTTGTTGCGGACTTGAGTTATATGATGATGTATCTTTTAGTAAGCTGCGAACTGTCTGTGTTATGGTAATTGTATCTGTGATCTGTAATCTGCTACAAATATTATGTTCTTTGATTATAGCTAATAGTACGTACGTGGATGTGAGCCTGTTGTTTAGATATGATAAACTGTATTATGGTTATTTATTGAAACCCCTACGAATGACCTTTGGATATATAGATCTGATAGTTGCGGACCGGATTGACTTACCTGCTCTCTCCCAAGGTGCGGAAACCTAGTTCCAACGCCCTCCCATACTGCTTTGGGTGAGACTTTGGCCTGCGCAAGCAGGTCACTGCCAAAAGGGCTAGTAGTATAGGGGTTTGTTGGCAAACCTGAACCTCTAAACCTAGGTCAGGACCCCTCGAGCCAACAAATGGTTCCGTTGGCAGTACCAGGAGCATTTTGAGAGAGATTGGGTAATGCCAAGGCCATATTGGAAACCTGAAATAAAAGAAATCGATGAATGGTTTGAAAAACAAGTTTAGGAGTTCGCAGTAAAAGAAAATCACAGTAAGAATTTGACCATCGAAGAGTGGAAGAATAAGTATATTTTCATGCAGATCTACGAGAACTCTTTGTGACAATTGTGATCGAGCTCTAGGAGTGGCTTGCAAGGCTGGTCAAATTTCAGAAGTGTTGGAAAGACGAGCGGGTCACACAGTGGACCTCAGAACGAATCCTGCAACTAGAAGAGATCGACAGCGCCAATACTCGCATGGTAGATCACTGGGTGGATAGTGTGATAGGAGGATTTGTGACTAAATTTTCAGTCAATCAATTTGTATCCTACTCAGAAGAGGAGTGGAGGTTCTTCAAGGGTTTCCGGGGTAAGTTTTTGAAAAAAATTCCATTACTGATTAAGATCTTGTTGTGAAAAAAAAAGAATTTTGTATGGAGTGAATGAGCTCCTACCAAAGCGAGGGCACAAAACATAGTGGTAAGTACTACAAAAATAACCAAGAGGGGGATCAATATATATACAGTCCAGTAAGAAATTTTTCTACACATAGCCTTCCGTCGACACCACCATCGAGCCCGCATAGGGGTAAAAACTCACGCCCACCCCCACCAGAAGATGATATGGCTGCGCACATGAAGGTACCTATATTCAAAGGCGTGGGTGATGAGGATATGGATCGGTTCTGGTTTGTCGCAGGATCGGTATGGACTACACAGAACGTAGTAAGTGATGCGGTGAAACAGGCACAGTTATCCCTTGCTTTTGAAGGGAGCCATGGACTGGTGCATGGGATACATTGACCAACATGCGAATGCAACTATTGAGGAAATTAAGAATGCATTAAAACAACAATTCAAGAAACCTAAGTCCTACTCTCAGATAGTAAATGACTTGAAGGAATTCAATCAAGGACCGTATGAGTCCGTATGGGAAACAAATCAGCGATTAAAGAAAGCGATCAGAGAAGGAGGATTCCAGTATGATGACAGGCAACACATGGAGTGGTTCATTTCTATGTTGTTGCCCCACCTGCACGTACCTATGGGTCACCAAGCCATTGAAACACAAAAAAATTCCTTGGAGGTTGCCATGAAACTGGAAGCTGCACCAAGAGATGATACCCAGTTAGGAGTACAACAGATACAAGGCCAGCTAGAAGCAATGCACATAGAGATTCAAAATCTACGCAAGGAGCAAGGGACGGAAGCTAACCCCAAAAGATGGTGCATACGATGTAGGGTGAATGGCCACACCAAAGTTAATTGTCTGATGCTTGCAGACTACATCCAAGTCGGGGGACCCAGCCCGCTGCGCCCTAGGGAAGCTGCAGGACCAAGTGGGCCGACGCTATGGTGTGATGACTGCCACGTTGCTGGAGTGCGCGATACTAACCACTTCCCCCGCCTTGCCACATATATCCCAGAAGTAAAACAACAATGGTATAGGTTTTGTAGGTCTATAGGACATGACGAAAAAAACTACTGAACGTATGATCTGATGATCGACCAGGGAAACCTATATAGGGTACAATCAGACCCCTCATCACCTAGATCCCCCGCAGGTAGAGGAGGATCCCCGGCCAGGGTAGGGGAGGGGGACGAGGAGGAAGCGCAAGCAGGGGTAGGGGCCAATTAATCTACTATAATTGTGGGGAAATATGTCACTTTGCAAGGGACTGCACGAACCCAACTCGACAATCCTACAGATATTGCAAACAATTGGACCATGTGATCGAGGACCACCCGATTCTGATGGCCAAGGTAGAGGAAAAGAAATATAATCCTACACAGAATGTACAATGAGTGAAGGTGAAACCTCGTGAAGAGGAACCAAGCATTAATGTAATAACATGCAATGGTATGGCCACCAGAGGGTCTGTGGAAAGAGCTGAGACGGAGTCTCTAATCCGTAAAGCAGCTACTAAACCGGAAGGTGGGGGCTTCCAGAAGGATAAGGAGACCTCTGTCGTAGCTCTGTAAGACTGTGCTCAAGACGAGACACTGGCTCCAAATAGTGGAATCAAAGATGAGGTCAAACCATTCTTGTAGGCGTGCATGAAGCTGCTACGCAATCAGTAGGCTGTAGAAAACCTCCAAGCCCTACTTGACGATTGCAAAGGAAAAGCATACCCAATCATGAAGATTAAGGATGTGCACAAACTGTACGAGAAGAAGCGACGCACTGGCCGTGAAATGTGATTAACTGCGTAGATTGGTGATTATGAGATGGACCAAGTAATTATAGACCTAGGATCAAATGTGAATTTACTACCTAAGCAGACTTGGCAATGAATGGGAGAACCTAAATTGGAATGGTCTACTATCTAGCTGTGCATGGCTAATCAACAAAAGATCATACCATTGGGGAGATTGTCAAATATGGTCGTAGATATTGCCAGGGCTAAGGTACGAGCTGACTTTGAAGTCATTCAGATTGTAGAATATGCAGACTCTGACCCAGCACTCCTCGGATTGGATTGGGCCATTGATATAGGTGGAATTATCAACTTGAAGAAATGAAGCGTGGTGTTTGAAATAGAGGGAACTCGGGTGATCGTACCACTAGACCCTGTAGAAGGAGAAAGGTACACCAAACCAACACATGAGGAAGACGGGATGGATCACATCTATAATCTAACTGCGAAGGATGAAGACTGGATCAACCCTACGGCCGATGGTATGCCTTGCTGGGAGAAGGACAATGAATGCGTCTCTGACTCCGACGAAGAATTAGAAGATTGGAAAAAATGACTACAGGATTTATCTCTACATTGCATTGCTACGAATTACCAGGGACTTCCAGTATATTTCTTCCGAGGTAAGAGAATTACCCTGATTTGATGGCTCTGATAGTATAAAGGAATTTTTGTGAACCTTCGAAGCTAAGGTTCCCAGAGAACGAAGGCTATGGGCTCTTAACTGGGCTATGCACACAATGACTGTGAAATGGTGGGACACACATAAGGGGGGGTTCCAAGAAAGGGAGGAATGTCGAGATATGATGGTACTATGGTTTTAACCTCCAACTGATGTTCGCGTCAAGAGATTCCAGGGCCTAGGAAATCCGCGCGAACACTTGTTCACTTGGATGGAGCGATGGTGCGATCGTACTACAGAATAATGGGTTCACTTGTTTATTCATGCCTTGGGCCCAATTCCCACTACCTGGTATCTCGATGCGGAGCTACGTCAGCGCACTCCCCAGTGGACAACACTAAGAGGCGAATTCTTGGGTACATTTGGGTTAACAGGAGGATTGGAGGTGCTTGAGGAAGCTCTGCAGACTCTCAACACCGTTTTGATTGGTGAACCAGCCTCGACGCAGTAAGAGGAGGACCCATATGGGAAATACAGATTCAAGATAATGTCGAGCTCCACAAGGCCACCATGGGAGATTGTGATGCAGATCCGCGCAAGGTCTCAATCATAGAATAAGGGGAGGAACACATAGCTGCGGGACCTTCGATACATAAGGCAGCTAGTACGAAACCACTAAAACCATGAAGCATTAATGTCAAAACACCAGTACCAGCCAAGTAGGTTACAATTGAGAACTGCTGGGATGATGGGACAACAGGCAAGATTATGGAGCTAATCATGGAGTATCCAGATAATTGTTTAAGACCTAAGAAGGCCACGAGGAACTTGGGAAGTATGCACGTCACTCTCAACTCAGATGCGTGGCCAGAAGAATAGTGACCTTATCATATGCAGAGGGTGAGGGAGGAGATCGGTAATACACTCATTGCACCAATCACACAGGTAAAGCCCACGAATACGAAGCTATTGCGTGAGATCTTAGGACATATGGGCTACTATAGAAAATCCAGTCGGGGATACACACTGATCACTGAACTTTTGAAAACACTGCTTAAACATGATATTTCATTCAATTGGGATTACATGTGCCAAAAGAGCTTTGAAAAACTCAGGTACAGGATGGTCGCTACACCTATTCTCACTTCCCCCCATCAGGCGATGATATTTCATAATGATACTTCAAGAATCGTCCTTGAAGTAGGTAGTACACATCTTGGCACCAGGGACAGTAATCACACAATCACATGTACTAGTCGGACAATCTCGGGTGCGAAATGAAATTACGCCACCATGAAGAGGGAAGGGTTGGCCCTGACCTACGAGCTACAGAAGAATTAGCGCCCTCTGTTAGGACGCCACTATAATATGATTACAGATCATTGGGTTTTAGAACGCCTAAGGAATATGACTGTGTTGGGGGGGGGGGACTCTGCCGATGGCTGCTGCTTCAGGAATATGATGTTGAAATCATCATCTAGCCAGGAAAGTTGGGTACGAAGCGGGATCACTTGTCCTAAATTGAGATGGGTGAGGAAGGATTGCCTGATACACAGTTGTTTGCCAGCAGGGTTGTGGATGCGTATTTTACTGAGATCTCTCCGTTCCTAACCACAAGCATAGTACCTGTCGAATATTCGGTATGACAAAAGAAGGAGTTGGTGCATCGAGCGGTGGACTTTATCAACATCGCACGTCATGAAGTACTGCGCAACGATGGCCTGAAGTATGTAAACTATGAAGATATAACAGGGGGTCACTACGCAGGTAAGATGATGGCACAAGAGGTCTTGAAAGTTGGGCTAAGGCAACGCAAAATTTCAGTTGGAAGGAATCCCAACGGAGTGAATCCGGTGCGTCAGGAACGCAGGAGGATTTCTTGGAGCGCAAGGGTATGCTGGGATCGTAAGGGTACGCTGAGCACACTCCAGGTGCGAAAAATAGCCATTGAAATAGTCAAAGCAGGTAAAAACAACAAATTACCATTGGATGGAGCAGCCGGTCAATATTTAATGCAGCGATTTTGGGAGATTTTTTACTGTTTTCTTGATGCTAAGTCCCGTGTGAAGTCTACCCTACCATTGGGCGATACCCAAGGCTATAAAATAGGTAATATAGATCAGACACAGGTTCCGTATTGCTAAAATAGCTTGCACTTAGCCTGGTTGTCTTGACGAAGTTGTGTTGTAAGAAATTTTGTGTCACTAGCATCTTGCTCATGTCTGAGCGACCTACCCCCTTTGAAAGTAGCAATCCTGAGTTCATATTTCATGCCAGAATGATGGCCACGAACCCTGCCGAACTCTCGAAGCTAGTAACCTCAGTAGACCAAGACACTGAGGAAGTGGTGGAGGTTGAATCCTAAGTTGAAGAAATCCTCTTCACACCCAGCCCTACCACCAGGAAAGGAAATGAAAAAGCTCAGGGCTCAGGCAAGCCCCCGAAGCCTACGAAATGGGCCGCAGGAAAGCCATGTACCTCCCTGCGAAACATAAAATCCCTGAGGGCTACTTAGGAGGAGGCCCAACCCGCCGAGCTGATAAACTGGATGCCCCCCTTCATGTGACCACGCAGGGCATTGACGCGCACACCAAAAAAACTCGATGGCTTGATCACTTACCTGCAGATGTCGCTAACCCCAGGGGAGGTCCCCATCATAGGTGAACCTTTTGGTCACCTTCATGAAGTTAAGTTCGACAATCATGATTTGGCCAACTTTGAGGCCTTCCCTAATCTCGCACCCGAATTATACCTTGATAGAGTTCATGGCGCCGATGGGGTCAAATTTTTCCCCCAATCCTGGATACGTGGTTTGGCGGGGTTTGGGCTCCTAAATCTGCCTAGGATGCCCCAATTCGGACACTACAATGTAACAGACCGGCTCGCATGACAATTGCTCGCGCTAAGTCATGACGGATGCCTATGGATCCAAGACAGGATCCCCATTAATGGTGCACTCGTGCATCAGATTAGTGGTCTCCCCATGAACGGCCCCAACCCCCTGGAGTGTGTGGGTAAGAATATGAGGGGGAGACTGCTGAGTTCGTGCGCCAAAAGTATCATGTGGATCGTAATGCTCAGTGATTTATCATCAAGACCATCAGTGACCAAGGTACACAATTGGGCACCATGCTGTTAGCATGCAAAATGATGAGGAAGTGTCAGGTCACCTCTGTTCCAGCCTATGTCATTCGGTTATCTGGTCAAGGTGTGAAAGGGATATGTTTTAACTGGGCACAATATTTGTGTGATGAGTTTCTAACCAACTTTTATGAGTCCCAAGACTAGGGCCACGCCTTTTGTTACTCTTGGTTTGTTTTTCTTATAGAGTTGGTTGCTTGGGAAGCTCCTGCAGAGTCCGTCCTACCTGAGATTACCCCAGACATGTGCAAAGGGGCTCGCTATGCACACTTATGGGATTCTACGGATCTGCAACGACTCGAGGACAACCAGGTTTTCTGGGTCCTCTTTTAGAGTAGTGTGGCCGCAGCTATTAACTCCCGACCATAGTTGTCCCCTGCCATGTACAACAGATGCAAGGGCATTGCCGCATTTCAGGTCACTCTGCACAATGTTCAGATCAGAGCACACAAAGAGAAAGCCTGGACTTCGCTTCCTTACATGGTGATGGACAAAGAAATTGAAAACGTCATTGTGCTCTGGCCCCCTAACTGGAAAATTGGCTTCAAAACTGGTGAGAAGGCCGTTGGAAGCACTAGCACATCCCAAGTCAAACCCCCTGTCATCGTCCCAGATATCAGAGGTACGCCCAAGAGTACCAGACATGACGCCGGTGCGGCCACCCAAAAGGATGCGCAAAAGCAGAAGGACGTTAAGGTAGAGACCCAAATGGACTCATAGACCAGTTTGGGTATAGAAGGTCTGGATACAGGCGGACCTGCCTCCCCGCGCGGCATGAAGCACAAAAGCAAGCCGGTCATAACGTCCCACAAAAAGCAGTGATCTTAGCGAGTGGAACGGGATGAAACAGTCAGATTAACTCACGAAGACCTGGAACAAATCACTGATGTAGTCACTCTGGCCATGGAGGATAGATGGGCCGCCATAGAGGAACAAAAATGGGCCACGGTCGACACAATTCAGGCTGAGATGCGAGCGTTACAATTAAATATAGACACGTTGCAGATTAGTGTGACCCCGGTACACCCACCCTCCACCGTCAGTAGCGCAGCACTAGTTACAGATGTCAACCACCTATGTTCTATCCCTGGCACAGCTCTGGTGCTCAGTCCACCCAACCTAGGACTTCAAATCCCGGCCAGTACAACAGTCCAACTGAACTTAACTCGACTCCCCCATGAGGCCTTGCAGGGTCTCCACACTACTGTATTTCATGAAATCCACCATCGAGACCAACAAGTGCACCAACAGCTCGGCGTCACTGAACAAGCCATCCTTGAAAAGAATACTGAGGTGTGCCTCGCCACCACGAAGCACACAGAACTCGAAGACACGATTCACCGACTTTGTGCATATGTTCCCGCAGAGATCCCGACATCAGCCACCCCTCATGAAAAAGTAGAAAGTCTAGTCGTAGCCCTCAAGGCCTCCCGGGATGAAGTTCAAGTTGTCAAGACATGCATGGAGTAGTAGATCACAGATCTGCAGGCTAAGTTACAGCCTGAAACACCTCCAGAGGGTTCGAGCCCATCGAATTGCGTCGATCACCACAGATACGAATGTCATCACAGAGTAGATTGCGCAGGGATCCCAGCTACTAGAGACCGCCATGCAGCTATGGACAAAGGTCCAACGTGATCCAATCTTGCGAGGGATAAACCAGGACGTGTGACAAAAAGAAGAAGAGTTCGAGACAATCGAAGCCACCTTGCCCACTCTAGTACCTTCTCAGCGCTTGCAACGAATACGCACCAGTCAAGCGCTCTAAGCAGATATTGATGACCTTCGGTAAAAGAAGAATATCCTTGGCCACCGACTAAACCTGTGGGCTGATGAAGCTCTCAAACTTTCACAGGATGCAAATGTTGCTATCAAGCAGCTAAACCAAACTTTGGAAAGTGTCACTGCCGTAACTGAAGGACCGTTGTCCAAGAAGTTGGTCGACATTGCACATAATACAGCTGTCCAAAGCGAAGGTGTCCTGCCTACGTTAGCTGAGGTGATCAGAGAATTGCAAGCGCAGGTTGAAGCCCCACCGGCATAGTGACTCGGGACAAGTCACAAGATTGTGTTGGGGGACTGTTGGAGCAAGGTCTCCCAAAGGCTATGAATTTTGTCCATTTTTGTATAATTTTGTATTTTTTAGTCTAACGCAAGGGGTTTTGGGGTGGGTCAAAGCCCCTAACGCAATGTAAATGGGTCAAGGGTAGACCAAGAGTCTGCAAACCACGGTTTACAGACCATTCGATGCGTAGGCTAAATCACTATAAATAGATGAACCTTTTTTGAGTCATAAAGTAGGAATGAATAGAGATTGATGCGAAGTATGAGCCGTTAGATCTATGGTAGGGTTTTTTGGGTTAGGACTCCTGCTGGATGTGTGCACGAAGATCCTCTATCCTACTGTGTGCGGACCCTACTGGCTATGTGCGAAGGTGGTAATTTGGGGAATGTAAGAGGATTTTTGGGTAATGATATAGATGTGCAGAAGTATTGTGGATATCTGATGTTATCTGGATCTGGCCTGTTATGGTTTTTTCGAACTTGAGTTATATGATGATGTATCTGTTAGTATGTTGCGAACTGTCTGTGTTATGGTAATTGTATCTGTGATCTGTAATCTGTTGCAAATATACTGTTCTATGATTATAGCTGATAGTATGCACGTGGATGTGAGCCTGTTGTTTAGATCTAATAAAATGTATTCTGGTTATTTATTGAAACCCCTACGAACGACCTCTGGCTGTATAGATCTAAAAGTTGCGGACCGACTTGACTTACCTGCTCTCTCCCAGGGTGCGAAAACCTGGTTCCAGCACCCTCCCATACTGCTTCGGGTGAGACTTTGGCCTGCGCAAGCGGGTCACTACCGAAAGGGCCAGTAGTATAGGGGTTTGTTGACAAACCTTAACCTCCGAACCTAGGTCAGGACCCCTCGAGCCAACAGCCTCATTGCCCTTCCTTCCCACAGACAGAGGAGAGGCCTTAATTGCGCATGATCCTTGCGCAGTTTTGGAAGGCCAAAATTCCTAAAGAATAGGGATTGCATTCATAAGGAATTGCGTAAACAAGGAAGGTTGTTTAGAGGTTGAGAATTGGCTAAGTGTTGGTTAGTTTTGTCTATGAAAGTGTGAGACAGTTGTGAGAGTGCAAGAGAATCTTGTGAGAAGAGTGCATTGTAATTGTTTCATGATTCCACAGTGAATATACAATAGAAGATTGAGGGGGTTTGAGCAGCAACCTTTCCCCGGGAAATTATCTGTGTTGTGGTTTGATTTAATTCTTTCTTTGCTTCATGTGATTGGAGATTGTGTTTAATTTTCGTAATTGATTTGTAGAAGGATTCAATATCTAGCTTTAGTACATCATTAGATAGGATTGAATCCATTGATATAAATATGTTTGTATAATTTCTACATGGTATAAAAGCACAGGAAATCACTATAGTGGAGGATAAGCCGAGTTTATGACTGAATAGAATTCAAATTTGCAAAAGGTATTCTTGGTGCGACAGGCGATTCAGGATCGAAATGGCTTTCAATGGCTTGAGATTGGAATATGCACTCGAGGGCAGCTCTAACTATGTTGTGTGGAAAGACAATATGGAGACATTACTGGAGGACAATGGGTTGAAAGAATTCATTGATAATGATGTTCCCAAACCCGTTGCAGCAGATGTTGCAAATCTTGATGCTTGGCAAAAGAAGGTTGCAAAGGCGAGGAGGATCTTATTGGAGGGAGTACAAGACCACATTTTATCAAGTATCCATGGAAAAGCAACACCATATGTAATGTGGAAAGCTTTGAAATATCTATTTCAGAGCAGCAGTGGTCATAGAAAATTGGCACTGAAGGACAATTGATCTAGGTGGATATCGGTGGCCACCCACCTATCCCATTTGGACTCACAGCATCAATTCTTTCAGTTTTTCAGCTTCAGCACAACTTACTATTTTTAGCGGGTTTTCGGGTCCTACACTCCCGGAGCTGTTTTGGGGACTTAATGATCCAGGTGGATATTGGTGGCCACCCATCGAGTCCATTTGAACCCCCACCATCAGTTATTTCAGTTTGTAAGTTTTGGCACAACTTACTATTTTTAGCAGTTTTTCAGGTCTTGAACTTCTGGAGCCGTTTTGAGGCCCTAAACGACGCTTTTTGGAAAAATGGGGAGCAACATGTTTCATACACCAATGTTTCTCACTCAAAAGTTGTATTCATCAGATAGATCTTTCTAACGAGCTATTGAGCGCGTCAAACGGAGATCGGATGCCAAAGTTACGTCTCCGGGAAGTTGAAACACCAACTTACCCAAATGGGGCCCACAATTTTGGCGCTTCATCTCCTAGGGTTAGGTTTTTGGACGTTTCAGATTTTACATTGTTTCTCAACAATAAATAGGCCTTCAAGCCTCATTGTAACACAATTCACGGGGTTGGTAGCTGACACAACTCTTCTCAAGGATAAGCGCTACTAGTGCCCTAGCTCGCTTGTTCTTATCATGTCTGTATTGTAACATGGTTCAGGGGCTGGTAGCCAACACATCTCTTCTCAGAGATAAGTGTTGCCAGCACCCTAGCTGTTCATTTCCATTATGTCTCATTGTAACACAGTTCAGAGGCCTGTAGCCGCCACATCTCTTCTCAGATATATGCCTACCAGCGCCCTAACTGTTTATTTCAGTCATTTGTTTTATTAATAAAATGAAGCATTATTTCCGTTGCATCTCTGTATCTATGGCTATATGTGTATTCTGTTGCGTTCCTGCATAAAATCCGAATCAGTGGTATCAGAGCGGGTCTGCTTTTTCTCTATTTTTCTTTGCATGTCCCCAACGCAGCCAGGGTATAAGGAGTTCAACCTCGCAACCCCGACACCCCCCATGGCAGAAGGAAATAAAGATGAGGGAGCAGGAGATCCTATCAAAATCTTGTTCGAGGAGGTCCTCAAGAAACAAAGGAACGCGATGACAGATAATTTTTCCCAGATCCTTTAACGGCTTCCCACCGGTGGCACATCTACATCCAGCACGTCCGCTAATAGGTCTGCGACATCCTCCACAAATCCAACACCAAGTTCAGCAGAATTCCCCCCCCCCCCCTGCCCCCGTGGAGGAACTTAACGCAATGGAGAACATTTCTTCCTAAGGAGGGAGGAATGATCTAGGTGGATATCGGTGGCCACCCACCTATCCCATTTGGACTCGCAACATCAATTCTTTCAGTTTTTCAGCTTCAACACAACTTACTATTTTTAGCAGGTTTTCGGGTCCTACACTCCTGGAGCTGTTTTGGGGACTTAATGATCCAGGTGGATATTGGTGGCCACCCACCGAGTCCATTTGAACCCCCACCATCAATTATTTCATTTTGTAAGTTTTGGCACAACTTACTATTTTTAGCAATTTTTCGGGTCCTGAACTTCCAGAGCCATTTTGAGGCCCTAAACGATGCTTTTTGGAAAAACGAGGAGCAACATGGGTCATAGACCAATGTCGCTCATTCAAAATTTGTAGTCCTCGGATAGATATTTCTAACAAGCTATTGAGTGCATCAAACAGAGATCCGATGCCAAAGTTACGTCCCCGGGAAGTTGAAACATGAACTTACCCAAACGGGGTCCACAGTTTTGGCGCTTCATCTCCTAGGGTTAGGTTTTTGGATGTTTCGAATTTTACATTGTTTCTCGACAATAAATAGGCCTTCAAGCCTCATTGTAACACAGTTCAGGGGGTTGGTAGCCGACATATCTCTTCTCAAGGATAAGTGCTACCAGTGCCCTAGCTTGCTTGTTCTTATCATGTCTGTATTGTAACACGGTTCAGGGACTGGTAGCCAACACATCTCTTCTCAGAGATAAGCGTTGCCAGCACCCTAGCTATTCATTTCCATTATGTCTCATTGTAACAACTGTTTATTTCCATTATGTCTCATTGTAACACAGTTCGAAGGCCTGTAGCCGCCACATCTCTTCTCAGAGATACGCCTACCAGCGCCCTAGCTGTTTATTTCAGTCATTTGTTTTATTAATAAAATGAAGCATTATTTCCATTGCATCTATGTATCTATGGCTACATGTGTATTCTATTGTGTTCCTGCATAAAATCCGGATCAACGATCTCAGGAAAATCAAAATGGAGAAAGGCGACGCCATGCTGAAATATCTAACAAAGTTTGTCTAATGTCGGGATGAGCTTGGGAGCATCGACATTGCTATCGTTGATGATGACTTGGCGAGCCTAGCTCTTCTATTACTTCCCAATAGTTAGCATAGTTATCAGGACTCTATCAATGGAAGGGAAAAGCTACCAGATTGGTAATGACTTTGGTCAGATTTTGTGGAAGAAGAATTCAGGTTGAATACCAGGGATGGATCTTCATCTAAGAATGATGATGAATAAGGTTGTGCTTTTCTTTCCAATGTGAAGAAGGGGAAAGGAAAGAAATTCCATTCCAAATTTGAGTCTAGTAAAGATGGCAAGAAGTGTGACATTTCCAGAGTGAAGTGTTTTCACTATCACAAACATGGACATTATGCCACTAATTGTCCACAAAAGAAGAAGAACAATAAGGCTTCAGGATTTGAAGTTTTTGACGCTTTGGCCTTGCAAATTGAGCTTGACTTCTCGCTCATTTCATGCATGGTGTCAAGTGCAATGGGATCGCTGTGGTACTTGGATAATGGTGCATCCTTTCACATGACAGGAGACAAAGAACTTTTCAGTAGCTTGGAGGAGAAGGACCTCTAGATGCATATCGAAATGGGTGATGACAGGCGGTATTGTGCTACTGGGATTTGTACAGTTACCTTCTAGAGACAGTCAGGTAAAACCTTTCAATTAAAATATGTAATGCATGTACCAGGCTTGAAGAAAAAATTGGTCTCAATTGCAATGTTGCAGGATAGAGACTATGATGTTGTTTTCAGTGAGGGAAAATATTTCCTTCGACACAAAGCAACAGGACAAGCTAAGAAGATTGGGATTCATGTGAAGAATCTCTATAAATGATCAGAACTGAATCATGGACCTAAGTGATAGCTAAAAAATCAAAGTTTTTGGAAGTGTTTCGAACCTGAGCGACCGGTTAAATCTCGTCTTCTTGATTCCGGCGCCGTAAATGGTTCGAAAAACTGACACCGTATGAAGAAGCTATCATAGTTTGAAAAGTCTAGTAAACTGCAAATTTTGGACCTTGACCAAGTTTGACTTGGAATTTTGAGAAATTAAAAAGAGAATATTCTTGGAATATTCCTTATAATATTCCCCAAAATATTCCATTCAGACCAATCATATGCGGACAAGTGGCACCGTTTAATTGGATAATGGTTTGAACGTGGATTTTTTAACCAAACACAGACTGCCACGTGGCCCAGGATGGCGTGGAAAAATATTTTGGAGCCGGCCAAGTTTGAACACGTGACCACTGAGAAAAAAGAAATGTGCCTTACCGCCTACCCAATGGGTGTTTCTTACCTTGTATATGTGTCGGTTTGTTTTATTGTGCAATGGTTTTTGAATTGGGAGTTGGAGGGGCCAACCCCTCCCCACATGGCCAACGACCCATGACCTTGACCCAAGGGCATAGGCCCTAACCACAATATTTCTCCAGCTACAGTTTGGAACTGGTCACATGGAAAATTTTCAAACTCACAACGTTTGTTGTTTGTAACTGACATTTAGTAAAACCGTAACACCCGGTGGATAACACTTAAAACCATTCACATGTCGTTGTAACACTGCAACAACAAACGACTTCTCTGGTGGTTACGGCTAATTAACCGTGGACATTTCGACCATGTGCCCATGTGGTGGAAACATTATTATAACTATTAGCTCGGCAGTATATTTGGATCGCCCACCAAATTTTGTGGATTTTCCGAATTTAACTAGAGTTAAGTCCAATTCTCCACAATTAGTGGAGCTTTTTTGGGTGTCATTGGGCAAAATGACTCTAGGCTCTATCTTGAGCTAGATTCGACCAATTTTGGAGTGACAATAGTCAATTTTGACTATCTCCAACATTAAAGACTCATTGGTGAGGGTTGCAGAGCCATCAGAGGACTTTTGAGTAGGTTTTTTCTTCAGTGAAGTTCTAGGGGTCACCAGGGCCACCATGGGCCAATAGCAGTTTGAGGCCTAGCCATTGCAGCTAGAGGCCTTATTCAGAAATCCAATAGTAAATTTTGGATGTTTCAGATTTTCTGGAACTAATGATGTGGTTTTCAGAGCCTGTAGAGGACTTTTGAAGGCTGAGATGCTTCAGTGAAGTTCCAGGGGCCACCAGGACCATCAAGTGCCAACAACAGTTTGAGGCCTAGCCAGGGCAGCTAGATGCCTTATTCAACAAACCAAAAGTCATTTCTGACTATAATGAACATTATGAATCCAATGGAGGAGTTTAAAGAAGCTTTTGAGGACTTATAGAGGTCGAGAACCCATAGAGAATTTTTCTTTGACCCTAGAGCTAGGGGTGCCACTAGGTGTTGTAGGCGAAACCGAAGCAGCTAGAGGCCAAGTTCAGCAAAAAAATAGTCTATTATGACTATTTTTGACATTTTGAATCCATTGAAGGGATTTTTAGAGTCATTTGAAGACTTCTAGAGCTCAAGAAGCTACAAGGAAGTTTTAGGTAGCCCAGGGAAAACCGTGAAGGAAGGCCTAGTTTGGGGATGCAGTGCTCATTTTGAGAAAATGATCAGTCCATTTTTGGTGTCTGATGTGTGATGGAGATAGTAGGTGAGGTTTCAGGGATAGAAAAATCATTCTGAAGGAGTTAGTGCCATATAGAAGCTCAGGGTAGCTCAAAGCACAGATAGAAGGAATCAAGTCTAAGGGAGCCTAGATCTGTTTGCAGAGTGATGACAATAATGAAAAGGATATATATGGTATTCTAAGCCCATTGGTTCAGTTCAGTAACCATTGGATTTAAGTGTGGAACTTGTAAAATAAAATTTTCCATAATCCCAAAGATCCAAGTCAATATGACAAAAGCTCAAGGAGACGTAGCCCACGATATTCGAGTGAACTCCTAGATTAAAATTGTTGTTATGTGTGGATGTTTATTTTCTGCATTATATTGTTGTTACACATGTTTAATTTCAGCAAAATAAAATGGACTTAAGACACTTAAACAGTTAAAAATCATACACATGTTTCTAGCATAAATTCCGCAAAGGTCAAGTATAAGCTAGATATTTTATCTTTTTAACTGAGTGGGAGGTTTTTGAAAAGAATAACAAGTTATCCAACCCATTTTCAGATTAGGTTGGTATTAGAGCACTTTTTTCTTGATTGACAGAGCAATAGCTTTCTTGTTTGACTTGAAAGGTGTTTAAACAGTGCAAAGAATTTGACTGTTTGATTGTTTGCAAACTGATTGTTGCTTGAGTTTGCTAGAGGTGAAGGGAAAGATACTGTTAGCTAAGTCTAGAAGAGGACAAGAAGGAAGAAAGGGCTGAAGGCATCTTCCTTACCCAAAGGACCTCAAGACCACCCTTGAAGCACAAACCCTTTTGTCTATTGTTTGTTTGTAAATGGCTGCTTGAATAAGAGCTTGACTCTACAACCATTTTGCTTTGAAGCTTTGTCAATTACTTTGAAAGCTTTGGAATTTTTGATTGAAGTTATTTTGTTCATTTTCATAATGAAAAATTCACCAAGTGAGGTTTCCAAATCCTCCTCATTCACAAGATTCTTCGATGAAGACATGAAGTGAGACTTCTACATCTTGAAGGACATGGTGCAAATTCTGTTTGAAGATATAAGAGAAAGCACTGGACTTCGTGAGAAATTGTTTGCTATGAAGCAAGAGAAAGAAAAAATTATTCAAAGATTGCAATATATGGAGATGCAGCTCCATCAAGCCTAAGAGGATTTGACCAACAACATGCATGAAGCAGAGGTAATTCACTCAAATTTGTCTTCAGTTACCTCTTTAGAAAGATGTGTTGGTTCATTTGAAAAGCACACTAGAGGTATAGGGCAAGTTAATGTTTAAAATGGGCTATGAAGGCAAGGGTTTAGGCAAGAGTGCATAAGGCATGATTGATCCTATTTTGGTTGAGGAGAGACCTAAGAAATTTGGTCTTGGTTATGTTCAATCTTTTGGCGAAAACTCCAAAGCCATGAAGGCATGTGAGGCAACTTCAAAGAGAAGTTTTGTCACAAGTTCTAAACCAGAAACATGTCAAGTTTGTTTTCAAGTTGATTTCCATTGTTTGAAGCCTATGTTGCAGCAAGAAGATTGTAGACATGTAGCTTATGGCGAGTATGTGAATTCGAACAGTTTTTAAGACATAAACACTGATGTTAGTCTTCAAAGAAAATTTGGAGCCTCTACAAGTTCATCTCCTCAAGAATTTAAAAATGATGGACATGCAAAGCAACATGCAAGGTATCATTCTTCCCATAGTTAAGTTGATTATGTTTCTGCAAGGCATGAAAATTATGCATGCTTGAAAGGAAGAAAGTGTTGTTATGCATTTTGTGGTATGTTTAACCAGGATGTTTTGAGATGCTGGAAGAGGATGAAGGCATACAAGAAACACTTGAGGCAAAGGAAACTTGCAAAGAAGGTGCATAAGACTTGCACACATTGCCATAAGAGGGGACATATTGTTTCCCAATGTTGGACATTGCATCCAACTAATTTTCCCAAGCATTTGAGACAAGAGGACAAAAATACTGGTGAAATTGGAACCAAGGATTCCATCATTGATGTGAGAACGAATGTTTCACATGAAGAATATTTGCAGCAGCAAAAGTCGTCGTGGAAGTGGCTTGGTAAGAAGTGGTTTGACTTCTTGACATAGTAAGACATAAAATCATTTGTACATATGCAAATTTCAGTTATGTATGCATGTTTTATGCTTTAATCTCACATTTATTTGATCCACCTTGGATCGATGATCAAGGAAGCAATTTTCAACTACCTTCTGTAATTTCTCGCCAGAAATTTCTGAGTGAGTGCAAGGAAGACAATTCTTGACATAAGGACAAGTGCATCCAAGAAGGGAAGTGTCGACTACCTTCGAGTTGTGGTTCAAAGGCACTAGCCGTGCAAGGAAAGTGTATGGAGGCTGAAAAGAAGAGGGTTTTGTACTCTCATCTACTGTAAATATCAGTATATCATTCTTTTGGGGTCCAAAGATTCCCAATGGGGAGGTGTGATCAGAACTGGATCATGGACCTAAGTGATAGCTCAAAATTCAAAGTGTTCGGAAGTGTGCTGAACCTGAGCGATCAGATATATCTCGTCTTCCTTATTCCGGTGCCGTTAACGGTTCGAAAAACCAACACCGTACGAAGAAGTTATCGCAGTTTGAAAAGTCCAGTAAACTACAAATTTTGGACTTTGCCCAAGTTTGACTTGGAATTTTGGGAAATTAAAAAGAGAATATTCCTTAGAATATTTCCTAGAATATTCCTTAGAATATTTTATTTGGACCAATCATATGTGGACAAGTGGCACCATTTTAATTAGATAATGGTTTGAATGTGGATTTTTGAACCAATCATAGGTTGCCATGTGGCCCAGGATGGCGTGGCAAAATATTTTGGAGCTGGCCAGGTTCGAACGCGTGACCACTAATCAAACATGCCTGTGCCTTACCACCTATCCAACGGGTGTTTCTTACCCTGTATATGCACCGGTTTGTTTTATTGTGTAATGGTTTTTGAATTGGGGGTTGGAGGGGCCAGCCTTGAGGGCCAGCCCCTCCCTAGATGGCCGACGGCCAATGATCGTGACCCAAGGGAATAGGCCCTAACCGCAATATTTCTCTGCCTACAGTTTGGAACTAGTCACATGGAAATGTTTCAAACCCACGATGTTTGTTTTTTGTAACCGACGGTTAGCAAAACCGTAACACCCGACAGATAGCACTTAAAATCGTTCACATGCCGCTGTAACACTGCAACAACAAATGACTTCTCCAGCGGTTGCGAACAATTAACCGCAGACAATTCAACCATATGCCCACGAGGAGGAAAAATTTAATATAATCATTAGCTTGGTGGTATATTTGGAGCGCCCACCAAATTTTTCGGATTATCTGAATTTAACTGGAGTTAAGTCCAGTTCTCCACAATTAATGGAGTTTTTTTGGGTGTCACTGTGAAAAATGAGTTCAGGCTCTATCTTGAGCTAGATTCGACCAATTTTGAAGTGCCAATAGTAAATTTCAACTATCTCCAACATTATAGACTCATTGGTGAGGGTTGCAAAGCCATCAGAGGTCTTTTGAGTAGGTTTTTTCTTCAGTGAAGTTCTTGGGGCCACCAGGGCCACCATGGGCTAGTAGCAGTTTGAGGCCTAGCCAGTGCAACTAGAGGCCTTATTCAGAAATCCAATAGTCAATTTTGGATGTTTCAGATGTTATGGAACTAATGGTGTGGTTTTCAGAGCTTGTAGATGAATTTTGAAGGCCGAGATGCTTCAATAAAGTTCCAGGGGCAACCAGGGCCAATAAGTGCCAATAGCAGTTTGAGGCCTAGCCAGGGCAGCTAGAGGTCTTATTCAACAAAAAAATAGTCATTTATGAATGTAATGAGAATTATGAATCCAATTCGGGAGTTTATAGAATATTTTGAGTACTTAGAGAGGTCTATAACCCACATATAAGTTTTCTTTGACCCTAGAGCCAAGGGGTGCCACTAGCTGTTGTAGGTGAAACTGTAGCAGCCGGAGGCCAATTTCAACGAAAAAATAGTATATTATGAATATTTTTGACATCATGAATCCATTGAAGGGATTTTCAGAGTCATTTGAAGACTTATAGAGCTCGAGAATCTACAAGGAATTTTTAAGCAGCCTAGGGCAAACCATGAAGGAAGGCCTAGTTTGGGGATGCAGTGCTCATTTTGAGCAAAAGATCAGTCCATTTTTGGTGTATGATGTGAAATGGATATAGTAGCTAAGGTTTCAGGGATAGAAAAATAATTCTATAGGATTTAGTGCCATAGAGAAGCTTAGGGTAGCTCAGAGCACTGAAAGAAGGAATCAAGTCTAAGGGAGCCTAGATCTATTTGCAGAGTGATGATAGCCATGATAGGGATATAGATGGTATTATAAGCCCATTGGTTCAACTCAGTAACCATTGGAGTTAAGTGTGGAACTTGTAAAATAAATTTTTCCATAATCCCAAATAGCCAAGTCAAGATGACAAAAGCTCAAGGAGACGTAGCCCACGATATTCAGGTGAACTCCTAGATTAAATTTGTTTATACGTGTGGATGTTTATTTGCTGCATTATACTGCTTTTACACATGTTTAATTTCAACAAAAACAAATGGACTTAAGACACTTAAAAAGTTAAAAATCATACACCTGTTTCAAGCATAAATTCCACAAATGTCAAGTATAAGCTAGATATTTTATTTTTTTAACTGAGTTGGAGGTTCTTGAAAAGGATAACAAGTTATCCAACCCATTTTTAGATCAATAAAATTGATGTATATGGTTGCATAGCATTGATGGGTAAGGCGGACAAAGTGGTGAGCCGGGACGAGGGTGAGTTATGGCATAGGAGATTGGGCCATCTACACCACGGAGCCTTGAAGGTCATGAAACAGATTTCTATGGGTCTTCCCAAGGGTACTGTTGCACAGTCAGACACATTCAAGGGATGTACTATGGGGAAGTATGCAAAGTCCACTTTTCATGAGAATGAGAACCGAGCTTCAGAAATCCTTGAGAGAGTTCACTCAGACCTATGTGGACCATTCTCTACTGCTTCAACAAGAAAGCATAAGTACTATGTGATATTTGTTGATGATTTTTCTAGAAAGTGTTGGATCTACTTCATGCAGAAGAAAGATCAGACGTTCTCAAAATTTCTTGAGTTAAAAGCACTGGTGGAGAAAGACACAGGGAAGCATGTGAAGGCTGTTAGGAGCAACAATGGTGATGAGTGCATCTCTAATGAATTCAAGAAATTCTGTAGCAAAGAAGGAATTCAGAGAAAGTTGATTGTGCCTCATAACACACAGCAGAATGGGGTCGCAGAAAGAAAGAACAAAAAAATTGTGGGTGCACCATGAGCGATGTTGCATGATCAGGGCCTACCATTACATCTGTGGGTGGAGGCATGCAACACAATGGTATTTGTGCAAAACTATTTTCCTCATCGGATACTTGGCATGAGTACACCAGAGGAGGATTTTACTAGTAAGAAACCAGATGTTTCATATTTTAGGATTTTTGGCTCAGATTTTTATGTGCATGTGAGAAAATAAACCAGGAAGAAGCTTGAACCAACAACTGAGATTGGGATATTTGTGGGGTACGCTGATACTCCCCACAAATATCGGGTGTACTTTCCAAACAATAGGATGACTATTGTGAGACGGGATATAAAATTTGATGAGGAGAAAGCCATCCCTTGAGAGGGAGCTGGATTTGCATGCAGAGGAGGAAACCTTGGTTCCAAAGAATGAACCTCAAGATGTGGAGAAACCACATGCAGAGGATCATGGAATGGCAGAAAACGTTCATGTAGAACCATCCACTAGAAATGGTAGAAGGTGCACCATGGAAGCTGATAGTTTGAGACTTGATGCAGTAGAGAATGTAGGAGCCCCTACTTCACTGCGTAGACAGAGACAGTCTCCATACAATTTTACTGGACACATGGCTCTTATTCGCAATTGTATTGTGATGGAACCATCTTCCTTCGAGGAAGTAGTGCAACAACCAATTTGGGTTGACGCTATGGTAGAGGAGTATGACTCCATCATCAAGAAAAGTGCATGGGAGGTTGTCCCAAGACCGGTCGAAATATTAGTGGTTGGATCTAGATGGCTCTATAAGGTGAAGAAAGCAGCGGATGGGAGTGTGGATAAGTACAAGGCCAAATTTATGGCTTGGGGATTCTCACAAGTTGAGGGGATCGACTATGAGGAGAATTTCACACCAGTCATGAGGTACTCTTCCATTAGATCTATCCTTGCACTCCCAGCATAGATGGAGTGGCACATTCATCAGATGGATGTGAAAATTGTGTTTCTAAATGGAGTTATTGAGGAAGAAGTGTACATAGAGCAACAAGAATGTTTCGAGATCTTTGATAATGAGTCGTATGTGCCGACTCAAGAGAGCACTGTATGGGCTGAAGCAAGCACCTTGTGCTTGGTACACTCGGATTAACATCTATTTCACTGGGTTGGGCTTCACCAAAAGTGAAGTTGATGCAAACTTGTACCAGATTGTGGTTGATGGTAAGCTCTTGATTATCGTACTTTATGTTGATGATATAATTTTGACAGGTGATGAGCAGCTGATAACTTCATGCAAGGAGTATCTTGCAAGGGAGTTCGAAATGAAGGACATGGGACTCCTTCACTATTTCCTTGGTTTGGAAATATGGCAGCGAGGTGGTTAAATTTTTGTTTCTCAAGGAAATTATGCCTAAGAAATATTGGGTAAGTTTCACATGGAGAGCTGTAAACTCATAGACACTCCTTTGCCAAGAAATTGGAGGAAAGAGCATGCTACTTTAGGAGAATTAGTGGATGCCACTGTCTACAGGAAGCTAGTGGTTTCACTAATCTATTTGGTGAACACCAGACCAGACATTTGCTATGCAATTAATCAACAGAGTCAAGATATCGTTAAGATGACCAGGCTCTTTTGGAAGGCGGGGAAGCATGTCTTGAGATATCTTAGGGGCACTACAGAGTATGGATATGGTACAGACGGACAGAGGGAGTGAAGCTTCAGGGCTTCACGGATGTAGATTGGGCAGGCAGTCCATCAGACAGAAAGAGCACATCAGGAGGGATATTTAGCATAGGATCGACAACAGTTTCTTGGTACAACAGAAAGCAATGATCTGTGGCACTCAATTCAACTGAGGTAGAGTACATGGCAGCAAGTCAAGCTGCATGTGAGGCCATCTAGATGAGAAAGATCCTGGTTGGTTTGTTTGGTTCTCATATGGATCTGACTGTGATACATTGTGATAACCAGAGTTGCATTAAACTCTCGGTTAATCCAGTATTCCACGATAGGTCCAAGCACATAGACATCTGATACCACCATCTCAAAGATTGTGTTCAGAGGCGCATTATGTTACTTTATTATATTCCCACATAAGACCAGGATGCAAATATTCTGACGAAGGCGCTCGCCAAGAGAAAATTCTAATACCATAGAGGCAGGATCAGGGTGGCAGATAATCCCTTTCTTGTTGAGAGGGAGTGTTGAAGTCCAACAAGAAATTTCAACACACACATTAGTGCCGGACCAATAGGTCCTAGAGATACATTAGTGTGAAGGCCAAATTAATTAATTAATTAATTTGGTGCAGTGTCTAATTTAATTTTCCCTTAGTTAAATTAGACAATAAAATGTAATCTTATCTCATGATCACTTGTAATAGTTAACTGAGTGTGATAAACTCAGTTAGCTCATGTATTTCGAGTTGAGGGTGGCTGGTAAGGCATGCAGAGTAATTCTATTAGTTATGGAGTTTAAATTGCGGTTGGTGCATTAGTTTAATGTGTGAGTAATCAGTTAACTCAGTTAGGTGAGTTAGAGTCAGTTGAACTAGTTGTAACTGTTCGTTGCACTACTGAGAGATCAAGTGAATTAAATATTATTTAATTCATAATCAGTGATTTTCCATGCAACTGATGATTTACTATTAATAGTTGCATGAATGTCAGTTCCGGTGGAGACCCAGTTGAGACATTAAAGGTTGTTAACTATCATTTGTATGATTAGTAGGTTGCCCACATGCAACCAAACACCCATTGGATTTTCCATGATCCTTGCTCAGTTTTGGAAGGCAAAAATTCCTAAAGAATAGGAATTGCATTCATTAGGAATTGTGCAAGCAAGGCAGGATGTTTAGAGGCTGAAAATTGGCTAAGAGTTGGTCAGTTTTGTCCAGGACAGTGTGAGACAGTTGTGAGAGTGCAGGAGACTCTTGTGAGAAGAGTGCAATGTAATTGTTTCACGATTCCATGGTGAATATACAATAGAATGTAGAGGTATTTTGAGCAGAAATCTCTCCCTGGGAAATTATCTGTGTTGTGGTGTGATTTGATTCTTTCTTTACTTCATGTGATTGGCGAATGTGTTTAATTTCCTCAATTGATTTGTAGAAGGATTCAGTATCTAGCTTTAGGACATTGTTAGATAAGATTGAATCCATTGATATACATATGTTAGTATAATTTATACATGGAATTACTGCCCAATCTGCATTTGTGAAGCCTTGCAACTTCACTCCTATGTTCTTTTGTACTAAATTTGGGAAACCAAGATAGGAACACAAATCAGAAACCTCTAACTGATTGGGCAACCAAGAAAAAGTGCACTCCATTCCCTGGAAGCATATAAGAGTTGAAAAGACAAAAACATCTAAAAAACTAAGAAAGAAGAAACATCTTAATGTATTTGCTTTATCTACTAATGTATTTGATTTGTATGCAGTATCTTTTGTAATTACAAATAAATATGAGGAGAATGTTTGCATTGTTTATTAAATGCTCATTTCTCCCTCATAATAAATGATGATATTGTTTGCAAAGTCGTTATGTTATCCTCTTTTCTTTGTTATGTGATTCTCTGAATCAGTTTTCAGATCTGTAGGTAGATCAATTGGTATTGGAGCATAAGATCTTGGAATCCATCCACCTCTTCAAATAATTTTTTTTTAGGCTCATATGTTTCAATCCATTCGGTGGATGAAAATCATGCCTCCCCGTCAATATCCCTCAACTACGGATTCACTAGTCCCTGAATTATCCATGCCTCTTCAAGATTTAATTACGTTGTATCAACAACGACACTCTCCAAGGAAATTGCAACTTGATATGCACTTTCAACTACCCAAATTATCAGGCCAAATGAATGGCGAGGTTGTCGATTCTTGCTATGCAGTCTCTCAAACTATTTCATAATATGTCCAATGCTATAAGAGGAAATGAAAATTCAAATTACCAGTCTACATTTGGAAGGCCTAGCATAAAAATGGCGGGATACTCATCTTGAGAATATGTCCTTGGTTGTCTAATTTGGATAACCAATAGAGACTAGATCGACACCTATCACATCTTGGGATAACTTTTGCCAGGCCTTAAGAGAATTCTTTTATCCTCCAGGATATATCCAAAATCTCCTTTCCAAATGGTTATAGCTTCGAAAACTACCAAATAAATGAGTGCAAGTTTACGTTGATTTCTTCTACAAGTTGCACATTCAAATCCATATCTTCGATCCATAATAGGTACTAATTATAAATTTAATTATGGTCTTCTAATGCTTTTTCACCAAGAATTTGATTTGTTTGATAATATTTCATTGGAAAAGGCCTTTATTCGGGTCCTGGATGTGGAACACAAAGTGGGTCATAAAATCTTATCTTCTCAAGCCAGAAATGATCCATCTCCCTTTGGCTCTTCTAATGTAGCCTCTGCCTCATCCCCCACACCTCACAATACCCCCTGGTGTACATTTAATAAGACCGAATCACATGCTTCTGCAGTTTATAAAGTACTGAAAAATCTACGCCATAACAAGACTCTTATTACATAGGTCAAGCAACCAAATGCCACTACCCCTCTTGTAGATATTTCTCTCGAAAACCATACCAAAGTGGACCCCTCTCTCATCCTCATGGCTGATAATGCAACAAACACCTCTATTGAACCTCTGTTTACCCATAATTGTCAAATCAAACATGAGTTAGCCACTCTTATTCTCGACAATGGGAGTCAAAAGAATCCTTTGGCATAAGACTTGGTTCAATGCCTTTGCCTTCTCACCACTCCACGCCCACACCCTTATTAGCTTGGCTAGGTACAAAATGATGGTCCTCATCTTACCATATCCTAACGATATTTTGTAACCTTTGTTATTGTCCCTTTCTGCGATATTGTGGTATGTGATGTTTCTCCTCTCGATTGTGTTGATTTGTTACTGGGCATTCCATACCAAGAAGCTCGACATGTTGTTTATCATGTTAAAGATCACCAATACCACTTGCAGCATGATGACCGCACCTATGTTATCACATCCTTAGCTAGCACATCAACCCAACCTTCTACTAGCAAATATGCCACTAAGAGAGTCAATTCAAACCAATGTGTTTCTTTGTTCTTGGTTTGCCATGTCAAGCCAGACAAACTCACTAATTTGGTCCCTCATAGAATGGCTCCTCTATTCCAAGAATTTTCATATGTCTTCACCCAACCCACAGGGATTCCTCCAACACACTCTTTTGCACACAAAATTGATCTTATTCCTGACGCTTCCTTACCCAATACCCCATCTTATCGCCTCGCTCCTTGAGAGGCCGCTGAGATAAAATGACAAATTGAACAATTGTCAACATTAGGTCATATTCAACCTTCATCCCTGCCATGTGCATCTCCAACCTTTATTATTCCAAAAAAGAATACTTATGAATGGCGTCTCATGACAGACTATCGGGCCATTAAGAAAACCATTGTTAAAAACCGCAACCCCCTACCTTGCATTGAGGATTTTTTGGACCACTTACATGGGGATTATTTCTTCACAAAGATGAATTTGACTACAGAATACCATCAAGTTCACATGCATGCAACCAACACATGTAAAATTGCTTTCAAAAAAAGAATTGGGCTATTTGAATGGTTGGTCCTGCCATTTGGACTAATCAATGCATCGACCACCTTTATGAGATTCATTAATGATGTTTTCAAGGCACACTTGGGTAATTTTGTGGTCATTTACCTTGATGATATTTTGGTATTCAATAAATCCTAGGAAGACCATATTCAACATGTTCACAACATACTTGAGTTATTGTGAACACGTTAACTTCAGGTCAAACAGAAGAAATCCTATTTTGCAAAAACATCAATTTAATATTTCGGATTTATTATTGACATCACAGGGGTTCGCTAAGATCCCTCTCAGGTACAAGACTTGTTATAATGGCCAAGACCTTCCAATTCAAATGACCTCAAGAGCTTCATGGGTGGTATTAATTTCTATAGAAAATTTGTCTCCCATTTCTCACAGTTGGCTCACCCTTTGCACTAGTTGTAAAATCAAGAAAAATTTATTTGGAATGCCAAATCTGAGTGACAATTTTCTCAACTCAAGAATGCATTATGCTCAACCCCTATTCTTCATTTACTGGATATGAATCAACCATTTGAGTTGGAAACTGATGCCTCTCAATTATCCATTGGGGTTGTTCTTAAATAAGGAGGCCACCCCGTGGCCCACCATTCTAAGGCACTTGCGGATGCTAAGCTCATGTACAACACATATGACAAGGAATTATATAGTTTAGTGCAAGATTTCAAGCAATGGTGCCATTAGATTATTTTCAAAGAGACCATCCTCCATACAGATCACCATCCCCTGATATTCATCAAATCACAACACAAGATTCAAGAGCAATGCCATATAAAGTGGGATACTTACATTCAACGATTCCATATGGTGATTAAATTTAAGAAGGGGACAACAAATACAATGGTTTATTTGTTTAGTCAACCACCTACTCAGGTCCTACATATTCTAGAGGTGCGTTGTACTGCATAGGATGCCTGGAAAGATTTGTATGCAAAAAATCTAGTCTTTGTTGAGATATGGGAAGCTCTATAACAACCTACAATCATAAACCAAACTCCATTTTTTGATTATACCATTTGTGATGGTTAGTTCTATAAACTTAACCAACTATGTGTACCACAATTTGACGATCGTCTCCTCTCATCCATGAAGCAAATGCCTCTTCATGCGGAGATAATTTTGGCACAATCAAGACCATTATCAATATTCAATGCCACTTCTATTGGCTTGCTTTACCCAAGCAAGTGGAAAAATTCATTCACGCATGTTCTCTCTATTCACAAAGAAATTCCTCATACCATAAGCATGGTTTGTATCAACCAATACCAATTCCCTCTCGTCCTTGGGAATCCATTTCCATGGAATTTTTAAGTGTTCTTCCTACTAATTTCCACAAACATGATGTTATTTGGGTAGTGGTTTGTCATTTATCCAATATGGCTATCTTTCTTCCTTGCCATAATACTACCTCTACTATTCAGACCGCGGATCTCTTCTTCCAACATGTTTGGCCACACTTTGTTTTCCAAGTAGCATTATTTTTGATCATGAATCTTGTTTTCTTAGTACATTTTGGCACACTATTTGGTCTTTATTTGGTTTCCAACTTCGTTTCTCCATTGCCTTTCACCCTTAAATAGATGGAAAATCCGAAGTTGTCAATCGTACTTTGGTTCACTCACTTCGCAATTATTTTTCCATAAACAAATAATGAGATACATATTTGCACATCATTCAACATAGTTACAATAAGGAAATGCAATCCTCAACTGGTTTCTCGCCTTTTTAGGTTTTCTTTGGGTTTCAACCAAGTGTGCCCTCTGAGATGCCACTGAATATCACCCTTTTTGGGTCTGCACATCAACAATAGGAACAAAAATCAGCTCAACATTTCATACACTCCATATCTCAACATCAAACTCAAGTACATGTTTCTTTGTAGGAAGCCCAAGATCGTGCCAAACAAAGGCATGATAAGCATTGAACACCTTTTCCTTTTCAACCTGGAGATCATGTCTGTCTCTTGTTGGACAAGCAACGCTTCAAGGGCCACCACCATAAGATGCACCCTCTGTGATATGGTCCATATATTGTTCTGGAATACATTGGTGACAATGCATAATGCTTGGACTTACCTTCCTAGCTTGGAATCCATGATGTGCTGAACATTAATATAAAAATCTATTTGACCCACCTCTCCTCGAGGAATCTATTATAGTTCGTCAATTGGTAGATAATATTCCAGATTTTCAGCCTCCTCTACTTAAAGATACAATTATTGACTCTAGGAAAAGGAATACACACCAGTGGCCTTACTTCTCATATTTGGTTGGTTAAAAGGGACACACACTAGCACAGGAAAAATGTATGACTATAGAAACATTACAACACACTTTCCCTCATTTGGTGGAGGAAGAAGGGATGCTTCCTGCTCTAAATAGGGAGGAATTAGGCAACCAAGACAGGCACACATATCAAAAACCTATAACTTACAGGGAAACCAAGAAAAAGCACACTCTTTTCCTTGGAAACATCTGAGAGTAGAAAAGATGGAAACATCTAAAAAACTAGGAAAGAAGGAAACATCTCAATGTATTTACTTTATCTACTAATGTATTTGATTTTTATGCAATATATTTTTGTAATTAGAAATTAAAAATAAGGATAATGTTTTCATTTTTTATAAAATTCTCACCTCTCCCTCATAATAAATGATGATGTTTGTTTCCAGAGATTTTCTGTTATCCTCTTTTCTTCGTTATGTGATTCTCTAAATCAATTTTCAGATCCGCAGGTAGATCAAAAGCCCAAATTGAATGGTGCCTCTGAGGTGCCATATAACACGTTTATCATCCCTCCAAAATAATTTGGCCAGTCGAACCATGGCTTGGCTCAACTGGTTGACTACATAGCACGTGTCTAGTTGTGTGTTCACCATATACATAAGTGAACCCAACAACTGCCTGTACATGGTAGCATCCACTTCCTCTCCTGAAGTGGCATCTTCCTTCCTCTTGTTGGTCTCTAGAGGAGTCTCCTTAGGTTTGCTTGCATCCATGCATAACTTCTGAAGTATCTCGTTGGCATACTTCCCCTGTGAGACAAATAGTTCCCCTTCTCTCTACCATACTTCCAAACAGAGGAAATAATGCATGATTCACATGTCCTTCATTTAGACGTCTATTGCAAGGTCCTCCTTTCAATACCTAATAAGTTGCTCATCACCGGTCAAAATCAAGTCATCAACATATAAGACAATAATCAACAATTTACCTTCTACCAAAATGTGGTAAATGTTTGCATCTGCTTCAATTTTTGTGAAGCCAAACCCAGTGAGGTAGGTATCGATCCTAATGTACCAAGAATGGGGTGCTTGATTCAACCCATATAATGCTTGCTTGAGTCTGCACACATGCGAATCTCTATCAAAGGTCTCAAAAACTTCAGCTTGTTCAATGTACACCTCCTTTTCAATAACTCCATTGAGGAATGTTGTCTTCACATCCATCTGGTGGATCTTCCACCCCATCTGTGCAACCATAGTAAGAATTAATATTTGGGAATAATATCTTTCTATAGGAGCTAAGGTCTCTTGATATTCAATCCCTTCTACCTGAGAGTACCCCTTGGCCACAAATTTATCCTTGTGCTTCTCTATGCTTCTGTCTGCTGCATGCATTACCTTGTAAATCCATCTCGAACCCACCACTGATTTTTATACTGGTCTTGGGGCCACTTAAACATTGTTTCTGGCAATGGAAATATATTCCTCTAGCATTTCATCAAACCATACAGGTTGATGTACTACTTCCTTGAATGAGGTTAGTTCTATCTCTATTAGCTCAGTCATTAGAGCAATGTAGATAGTGTACTGACCTGGTGACCTGCTATGCTTGCGTTGTAATGTGGGTGCTCCGCATTCTCTCTATCATCCTGTAATAATCTGTCAGCTTCCCAGGTTCATTTCCTTCCATCCATAGATGTCTCTGCTTAAGTGGTTGTCTCCACTCTTTGCTCCTCTTCTAGTGACTGCTCCAAAAATGCTTAAGGTTCTTCCTTTGGAGTAAAAATCTCTTGATCTGCATGCAACTGAAGCTGCCTCTCAAGAGAACACTTCATATCTCTATGAAAAACTTCCATCTTGAGAGATGGCAAGTACACACAATAGTTGTGAGGTGTATCAGTGTACCCCACTAATATCCCCAACTCTGCTATCAACTCTAGCTTTTTCCTTGCTTCCTTGGAGACATGGAAATATATCGATGCTCCAAAGATCCTGAAGTGTGACACATCTGGTTTATTCTTGGAAAAATCTTCTTTTGGTTTAATCATCCCAGGAATCTGATGAGGACTCTTGTTCTGAAAATAGACCGTTATGTTTCATGATTTGGCCCACAAGTGCAGAGGTGGGACCTAGCCATGCAACATCGTCCTCGCTGCTCCCACAATATTTGTGTTCTTACTCTCAGCAACCCCATTTTGTTGTGGGTTATGAGTGTTGTTAACTCCTGTCGAATGCCTTCCTTTGCAAATTTTTTTTTAAACTCATTAAACACGTACTCACCACCATTAACACTCCTAAGAGCCTTCACTTTCATGCCAATTTATTTTTCAACAAGTGCTTTAAATTCAACAAATTTGGAGAATGTATAATCTTTCTTTTACATGAAGAAAATACAGTACTTATGTGAGAAATCATCTACAAATATAACATAATATTTGTGCTTGGAAGTGGAGGCTATTGAGAAAGGTCCACAAGCATGAGAGTGGATCCTTTCAGGGATTGCAAGCACCCTTCTATCCCGATCATTGAAGGTGACTTTTGTGTACTTCCCTAAGGTACACCCTTTGCATGTATTTTGCAGCTCTAGTGCTCCTTTGGGGAGGTCTATGGTGATATTTTGCATGAACATAAGAGCTCCATGATGTAAATGGCCAAGTCTTATATACCATAATTTGCTGACATCTTGGCTCTGCACCTTCTCTACCTTTGTGCTCAAATAAACATAGTCTTCCACATCTAGCCTATAGAGGTTCTTCACTTGAACCCTGATCTTCTTCACTTGTCCCATCGTGATGTGTCTTAGGAATGCCTTCCCTTTGCTTAATATGACATCGTACCCACGAACTTCCAATAGAGTGACGAAAACTAGAATCTTCTTTAGACCTAGTACAAACATCACATCCTTCACCCTGAGAGGGGAGCTCAAATCCCTCTAAAAGGTGACGTGTTGATCCCAGTCGCATTGTACTATCCATCATCTCCCATATCAATGTGAATATGGAGATATTTCTCCTCCAAGTCACTAAAAGAATATTTTTTCCCCATCATATGGAACATGGCACCATTATCGAGATATCACACGCTTCCCATCATTGTGCTTGCCATGCATGCAATGAGAGTAAAATCAAGCTAGAATTGTGAAGCCAAAGTTTCACCTACCTCTCCTCCTAAGGTATTCTTTCTTGTCTTCTTGTGTGGACATTTCGTGGCATAGTTCTTGAATTCATGACAGTGAAAGCACATGATTTTGGATAAATCTTTCTTCTTGCCCCTTTGACTAGATTCTACTTTGGATTGGGATTTTTTCCCTTTATTTTCCTTTCTAGCTAAGGCACAGTTCTCCTCATCCTCGACCTTGGATGAATTCTCGTCTCTATTTCTCCACCTTATTTCTTCCTGCACTAGATTGGATCATAGCTACTTGTAGCTTGATAGTTTACCATTTACTAACTCTTGATAACTATTCTAGCTCTTAGGAAGGCCAAAAAGGCTAGAGCTGTTATGCAGAATTATGATCTACATATAAATCAAATTCCCTAAGTGTGATGCTAGGCACAGATGAAAGACTTTGCTATCACTTTCTGTAACATAAATAGACACAGAACAATAAAAGAACCTACTTGTGATCCAAGAGCTTCTTCTTCTCTTTCTGTCGCTTTTGCTATCGCCTTCAATCCAACTCAAATCGCCAGATTGATTCCTGCAAGCATAAATAGAGATCAACAGACATATTGCAATATATAGATGCCTATTTATATTAATCACTTAAATCATTTAAACATGAAACATATATACCATTCAAGAGTCCATTGAATGAGAAATAGAAACATAAATATATACATATATGGGAAAATGAACATCAATATTTATTAAAGAGTAGAAGGGGGAGGTTACAACCAATGATCGATTTGATGTCACCAGCTCCAGCTTCATCCCAGCCTCATCACATCCAACATCACACTAACAACATATCACTTCTTTCAATCTCTCAATTGAGAATCCAACAACATTTCTTTACCAAAATTCTTCCTTCCCTAGCACTACGATCTGTGATCAATTTATAGGGCAACTGATGGTAGTTTCTCAATGAATGAATTTCTAATAATAGGAAAGACATGTTTCCAAGTTCATAGGTGTTATATGGAAACTTGGATTCGAAGTTTGACACATATGGACTCTTCTAGAAGGCACTGGCCATGTGGAGATTCCAGAACAATGATAATTTTGCTCCCAATTGACCAACGCACTCTTGAATGTCAGGAAGTGCATTGCAGTGCACCCTTGAATGGAGGGAGCTACATATGCAATTTAGTTAGTCCCTTGGGAGGCAACATTGGTGAGCTCATAAGTGATATAACATATTCTTCAAACCTTGGAAATCTTACAATAGAAGCCATGAATGATTTGTTCTTCTCTTAGGGCATATAGCAACTTAAATGTAAGGGGATGATAGACCCTATTTAATTGGTCCTAGGAATGATGTCCAGTTTGACCAGGTCATGGGGGATGATGCCCAAATTGACCTATAATAGATGCCCCCTAAAGCAGAAAGTCGAAATAATAACAATATTTTGAATGAGATGCTTTACAACGTGATGAGCTGGAACTGAAGCGGAGTGGTGACCTGCATCAATCTTACACTACATTACATCATGATATTTTCATCTTGATCATGAATTTCTAAGGGAGGCATTCCCATGCTCAACAAAAACTATTTAATAACATGTACATAGTGTAGAAAGTCGTCTACATTGGAATGTTTCCCAATACAAACATGCCTATAGATATAGGCCCATGCTCGGATGTCGATCTATATGTAAGGTCACCATACAGATAATGTGTACAAAAATCCTTAAATCGTAGCCTGGATGGTTGAAAATAGATACGGGGTCTTCTTATCTTGTTCACTTGATCATTCAGGTACAAGTCTAGCCATGCAAATATGTGATTTGTAGTCTAACATGGTAAGACATTGTTTGATTACCAGCCAATGATGTGAGCTATTAACAAACTTGAGAGAACCAACATTGATGTTAATGGCTCTCAAGGTACTGTTAGCACCCTGCAATCAGCAAGATTGGCAAAAGTCCGACTGCAGGGAGAACATCGTTTCAACCACTTTGGGATTCTAGGATCTAGCCCTCCTGAATCCAGAGAGGGATCTCTCCAATTAGGTGCAAAGATGGATTTATCTTAAAAAGCTTTTAGGTAATGATATTAGGCTAGTTATGAAGGCCGAGGGTTTTGTTTTTTTCTGGATGGTTGAGCATGATTATTGTTTGAGTGGAGAGTTCTAAATGGAAAGAGTTTCAAAGGTGAGAAGTTGCAAGCAATCAAAACAATATTTAGCCAAAAAGATAGATAATCACTGGTTTTAGTCCATTGGGCTATGGAGTCATAATAGGGTTTAATTGAAACAACAAGGGGAAAGAGTGGTCCATGGGGCAAGTGATCTATGTCTAAGGATCTCTTTAAAGTTTGATTTATGGAATGAAATGATACAACAAGAAGGGGAATTTAAACAAATTAATAACAAAGAGTAGCCCAAGATTTGGTAAGTACTTTGAAACTAGCCAGCTTTTGACATACACTTAAGAAAAACATAAAAGTAACCCAGGATCTGGTAAGTACTTCGAAACTAGCCAACCTTTGATACAATTTCAATAGAAAACATATAAAAACAAAGGGAAACTTTAAAAGCAACTGTTGGAGAAGAAACTAGCGGGTAGGGCTCAACACAAACCTCTCCTAGCTCTACTTTACTTGGTAAACTTTCAAGACAAACACATAAGATAACAAAGAATGGTCTAAGATCTGGTAAGTACTTTGAAACTAACCAACTTTCAACACATTCGTAGGGAAACTTTCAGGAAGTCTTTGGGGATAAAACTAGGACTAGGGCTCACCATATCTTCCTTAGTTCATCTCTACTTAACATAAACTGAAAATAACTTTCAAGAACAATATTTAGCTAAGACAATAGGACGAGGGAACGCCAACATTCCTAACTTCTTAAACTGAATTAAATCATTATTAAATAACACAATTTGGAAGAAAACATTTAGATAAAACTTATCAGTCAGAGAAGGGTACTGATATACAGTAAATCCTAACTCTATGCTTGCTGTTCATTATCAGGGAAGATGAAAAAAGTGAAAACATAAATAAAATAACGATTTACAATAAGAAATAACATCACTGTCGACATAGACCAGGATCCCATAAATCAGCTTGTATTGATGCTTCAAACTAGTTACACCTTTAAGTCCAGTGTTTTAGGTTAGCAATCATCTTCACTTCTCAGCCTAACTAGTCTATCACAAGCAGAGCTTCAAGAGCCTGTGAACACTATTTACAAGTAGAAGTCTCAAGCTCAAGTACATTTCAAAGTTCTACAACCAACATTTTCTCATCTTCTATAACAGTATTTATAGAAGAAATGAGGAGGTGGGAGGGGGAAAAGATCTCCCAAGGAAATTAATACAAACTTTAATACTTCTCAGCCTTTGAGGGGTTCAATGGAGAAGTTTACAGATGTTTGTCTATATTAATTGTTTCACATTTAAGATTTAAGCTCGGTGGGAGCTTTTGTTGACTTTTAAGGCTCTATGTCATGTTGTAGTAACTCTGCTTATATTTTGCATTAAGTTCCTTAGCAGAATTAACTATTTGGCTACGCTGAGGCTAATATCTTCTTTCTAATCATTAACTTCGGCCTATGTTTGAATGCTTTGAGGCTACAGGTGGCACTGGGGAAGCTGAGAGGAATCAATTGGCCTCTGTTGTGGCGGTGGAGGCTTTTCTGTCTAATAATCCTCTGATTTCCCTTTAATGGTGTTTAATTTAATGGATTAGGCTTCTGATAATCAATTTTAGTCGTAATCCATCAAAATATGGAATTCATCTTCAATCTTCAGTTCTGCTGCGTTTTGTCCTTTAACACTGATACTCTTTTAATTTGATTCTGTGTGTCTTGTTGATGTGCAGGGCTGCACAGGGCTCATATGGCATCAATGCCCATGAAGCATTGATGAGACATGAAGGTGAACCCTGAGAATGGCTTTCCCTTTTATGAATCAGAGGCATGGGAATCGTCATCCCTGGCCTTTGGCTTTTCTTCAATATAATGGAAAAACCATTAAACACCTGCAAAATACAAAACTAATTAAGAAATCCTGCGTTATTGGGTTTAACTGCTTCGGAGGCTGTGGGGAGGAGTGTGGCCGTTGGATGGCAGCATCCAACGGTGTAGATCTATTTGCGGAAGGTCAAAAGGAAAACGGGGGAAAAATTAAGTTAGAACCATTGATCTATAACTAACCATGAAGATCAACGGTCAGGATTAGAAGTGAGACAATAATGCGAAGGGGTCACATTATTTCGAAAATAGAATAAAATGCAAGAAAATGGGTTTTAAAACCCTTTGGCGGAAGAAATTGCAAAGAAAATGATATTGGGGTTTCGGGAGGATCGTGGGCCGTCGGATGAGATCGTCCCACGAGATGGATGATGGAGATCTGCATTAAAAACCCTTTGGAAGAGGTGAAGGGCGATATTGTAAGGCCAGATTAAATCTGGACCGTTGATCTGCAGAGATCAACGGTGGGAGTCGCGCGTGATAATACACAAGGGAAAAGAGGGAAAGTGGTTTCGGGGAATGAAACAACTGTTTTCGCGTGAGAAAAAGGCGGGGAGGCGGTTTTGCCTTTTTGAATGCGATATGCGTTCCCTCCCAACACGTGGCATCAGAAAACAACTTTTATCATGTGATTTTTGAAAATTATCCTCTGCGCTTAAAGTTACACGACTTGGAATGTGGGCCATTAGATCTGGGACCTCAGTGGAGTGTAAAAACTCTGGTAAACTTGATAAATATATATTATTAATGATGAAAGATGAGATGATTACAATGAGGGATCACCTAGGCTTTAAATATAGCCTCAAGGTGTCCCTTGGCGAAGAGGCATGATCTTTGATCATGCCTTTTCAGTTAATAACCTAAGATAACTAAACCTAATTAATAAATAATAAAATATACATAACACTCAGATCTAATGGTGGGAAAATGAGCGCAATATGGGATAGACGTGCAGGTTATAAGAGGAAGAGCAGTTTTAATCTGGGTCGTAGGATCTAAGATGGACGACCGAGATCAAATCTTGAAAAAGGCAGGACCCACAGGAGGCAGGCCTGTCGGGTTAAATATGAGCCGTTGGATGTGAGGATCAACGACAGAGATTACATCTGGGGATCCAAAGGAAATAATACAATAGCGGAGGAAGGGTTGATGAGAGCTGTTGATCTGCAAAGATCAACGGTCGAGTTTTACTGAAAAACATTATAAGCAGGGCTACATAAAATTTAACCAAAGTCATGAAATGCGATCTGGACCATCCGATCTGGACACGTGGATGGTCCAGATGCAATCGGAGGCAAAGGCAACGACGGGGCAAAGAACTTGGAGTGCGACGGAGCGATTAGTCGTGGGCCATCGATCTGCAGATCAGATTGATGGCGGGGAAATGAATCGGGAGATGTCAATCGGAGGTGGAGAAGTATTTAACGCGCTCGGCAAAAACTTGCGATGTGATCATGTGCATGCCGTTTGATTGGCTTAAGATCAACGACGGAGATTGTTTTAAATTATGCTCCGGCGGAAACCCTTAATACTTTACGAAAACCCAAATATTAAATAAAAACAAAGGTTTATCGGGGTGGGATGTATACATATGAAATGGCCTGCGCCCAACTGTGGGGCTGCTGGTCTATATGAAATATAATAGGCTCGGGGCGTATATAATAAAGGGCCAATCGCAATCAGAACTTCGAACTTGGTCTCTCAATCTACCCATTTGGATTTTTGCGATGCGATTGGCGCTTTGGGACTTTTAACTCTTGGTCCCGGGCGCAAGTTATATGGAGTGAAGCGGAGGGCGGAGTTTATGCAATGGGGCATTAATCGCATTGGAACTTTTGATCCGGGTCTTTCAATCTACCCATTTATATATTAAAAAACATTGCATGGGCGCGTTTAGACCAAACTTAGGAAAAAGTGGGTTTATGACTTTACAAAGGAAAATATCAATTAGAGATGGAAATATATAATGTTTAGCGCCCGATTGCGGGCCAAAAGGTTATATGAGGTGGTTATAGGATCAGGAGTTATGTAATAAAGGGCTTAATCACATCAGAGGTTTTCAGATAAGAATTTAACTTGTGCGCTCTGATTTTTCTGATGCGATAAGCGCCTGAATGGCTAGTGCTTGGTTCCAGAACCAAGGCATATGGAGGGGAAGTGGTTAGGAATTTAGCCCAAGGGGCTTAAAACCCTTAGTACAAAAAATGTATTTTTATGAATTTTTCAGAATTTTCTGATGGATTTGGGAGTTTCGGCAGAGTTCAAAAAAGGAGTTTTAAACTCTGTAATGTGGATTTTATGAAGGGGGAAATGGAAAAGAGGAAAAACAGAGGAATTTTATGAGGAAAAGAGGAGGCAAAATGAAGGTTAGTTTTGAGGTGGAGGAAAAGGAAAAAATGGTTGTACAACAGTCTTTCTCTTCATGGGAAACAACATAATTTTTGAGTTTGGAAAAGGAAACAACAGTGAAGATTGAAACAAGGGCATGATGTCTTCAAGAGTCTTCAAGAGATAACATTTTTTAGTAATAAAAATTGTTTCTTGAAGGCTCAAAAATGTTTTAGCCACCTTTTGATATAACAAATTTTATAGGTGGCTAACTGTGGCTCCACTTGGAAATGGTGCCTTCTTGAAGGCATGAAGAACTTCAGACTTGCATTCTCTGGGAGGCTGATCAGTGCCTCATCCATTGGGCTGCCTTTCTCTACTTGGATGATCTTCTTTGCTCTGAAAACATATTAGCAACCATAAAAACAATGGATATTTCATCAACACAAGCTTTCTACCTACCCAATCCTACTGATCTAACATTTTTTCTTCTTTAGAGTGCACTTGGATTGGAAAACTCTTTTTACAACATTTTATTCTTTTTAAAGCATAAAATTGATCTAATTATACTACTTATTTCTCCATGAAATCAGATTAAGCAGTTGAGTTCATATGCTTCTCTACCTAATCCACCAATCTGTTAGGATTAAACAGTCTAACAGATTTTTATTCTCTAATTTCTAAAACAGAAATTCAAAAGCATACAAGTCAGGATTGAACAGTCTAACTTGATGCTGATCTATGGCATAAAAAACAAGCTGCACATAGATATTATTTTGTAGAAAATTAAAACAAAATGGAAGAATTAAGATCAGAAAGTTACAAAGCACTTCCTTCATCTTTTTAGAGCTCTGCTTTTACTTCTGTTTGAGTTGTTTTTCCTTTGTTGACTGGTTCAGATTTTGAGCTGATTAGAACCAGTTTTACCTCTGTTCTTTACTCAAGAAATAAACGGATTTGAGTCATCTCTCTTTGGAAACTTAGGTTCATATTTTGAGCATGTTTGAACCTTTAATTTCTAGCCTAAACTACCTACTGATAAGCCAAGATTAAACTATTTTGCAAATTAAATTCACTAACCTATCAGCAGACAATTTAAATCTAATTAGTCATGATTAGGCTGTATGACTAACTAGGAATGTGTTTTTCAGGAGTGGCATTTAAGCTTGCACACTTTCAGATTTGTTTCTCTTTTTTGGTATGGGGCTGTACCTCTATTATTTTTACAATCTGCCCTCTTTTCTTTCTTTCACTGTTTTTTTATATATGTTTTTTCTAACTTTGAATGTAATGGTGGATGAAATATTTATAATGGAAAAAAAAGGCTTTCAGAACATAATATGGATCAAGAGAAGTAATGTTTAAGCATCCTGCCATTGACAGGACCCCCAAACAGTTCTGCTCCATTCAAATCTTGTAATAAATAGGCATTATTACCAGCAGTTGAATGAATGAGATAAGGGCCAAGCCATAAGTTGTCAAATTTTCCATGCTTGCCCTTGTCTTCCCTCCTTGAGTCCCACTTTAAGACTTTGTCCCCAATAATGAAATTTCTGGCCTTTGTTCTTCTGTCAAAAATCTTTTTATTGCTGTCTTGCTTTAGTAATGCTTTGTTATAAACCTCCTCTCTGGTTTGCTGAAGGTGAATAGTCTGATTTATCCTTCTGATCATATCATTTTCTTTAGACTGAACCTCTTGAATCAACTTCATAACTGGCACACCAAGGATGGTTGGAAAAATTGCATCAGTGCCATACAGAAGCTGGTAGGGTGACATTCCAATAGATTTCTTTATTGTCAATCTGTCAGCCCAAAGTGCATGAACAAGCTTTGTGTGCCAAGACTTCTTGTTGTCCTCCAACAGCTTCTTGATTATGTTCAACAAAATTTTGTTTGAGGATTCTGTAAGTCCATTATCTTGAGGGTAATAGGCTGTGGAATGCCCCAATGTTATTTGATACTTGTGACAGAATTCAACCATCTTCTTTGATCCAAATGATGCTACATTATCAATGATGATCTTGGTAGGACAGCCAAATCTAGAGAGAATATTAGTCTCCATGAATTTTATAATGACAGAATCATTGGCTTGCCTACAAGGGATGGCTTCTATCCATTTAGTGAAGTAGTCTATGGCAATGAGAATCCATCTATGTTGGGCAGAAGATGGTGGATGGATTTCTCCTATGAAGTCAAGTCCCCATTGTTGAAATGGAGCTTCAACAGTGATTGGATGCAGAGGTAGGGGTAGCAGCTTTCTTTTGCCTTCAAAAAGTTGACATTTATGACAGTCAATTATCATCTTGTGTACATCAAGAAAGAGAGTAGGCCAATAGTAACCAGCCCTCAAGATTTTGTTGGTTGTTGTCTTCCAGTATAAATGGCCTCCACACTCTCCTTCATGGAACTCGTGCTTAACCTTCTCTGCATCATACTCAGGCAAAAATTTAAGCAATATACCACTTGCATTTTTCCAATAAAGACATTTATCTATAATGCAATAGTTTACAACTTTCAATTCCAGAAACCTTGCCTTTGTTTTTTTCAAACCAGGAGGTGTATTCAAATTAAGAAAAACATAAATAATATCAGCATACCAAGAGGAATTCATAAAATGGTCTTCAATAATGGGAGTTGAGATTTCCTCTTGTTCATCCAAAGCATTAATTATATTAATATCAAGAACTTCAAAATTGGATTCAGCCATCAATCTAGCTAGACCTTGGCCTTTGATGAGTTTAGTGGGTTTTATCTCTAGATCATATTCAAGGATAACAACAATCCACTTACCTCTCTTACCGTCTGGGTCCTATGTTAGAATGTCTTTCACAACTGAATTTGGGACAAAGGCAATGACGTGTGAATGCAAGATGTATACTCTAAAGTCTTTTAAAGCTTTAACCAAGGCAAACGCTTGCTTTTCCATAATGTTATACTTCAAAGGGGCATCCCTCAAAGCCTTGCTAAAGAATGCAATACACTGCTCTTGTCCTTGTGGATTTTTTTGTAAAAGGACAGTAGCTATCATATGTTCTGATGCAAATGAAAAAATATTAAAATCTTTTGAAAAATCAGGACTTATTAGAATTGGTGTTTTGGTTAACGTATGTTTCACCAGCTCAAAGGACTTCTTTGCTTCCAAGGTCCATTTTACCCCTTGCTCCTTCTTCAGCATGTTTGTTATATTCCTAAGGAGCTCAGCCAAGTTGGGGATGAACCTTCTCAAAAAGTTAATCTTCCCTATGAAAGATTGTAACTCGATGTTTTGAGGATGAGAGATTTGAAATATGGCCTCAATACTCTTTGGATCTATCTTAATACCCTCTTCTGAAATAATGTGCCCAAGAAGTTTACCTTCTTGGAGACCGAATAGTGTTTTCTTAGAGTTCAAATATATCCCAAAATTTCTGCATTTCTCGAAAATTTTTCTTAAATGTTCTAAGTGCTCTTCATCCATTTTTGAAAACAAAGTAACATCATCAAGGTATATAATGATGAAGTAGCCCAGCTCTTCTGAGAATGCTATGTCCATGGCTCTCTGAAAAGTTGCTCCAGCATTCATTAGACCAAAGGGCATTTTCACATACATGAAAGTGCCCCATGGGTAAAAGATATCTTTAGTTGATCATCACGGTCGACTAAGATTTGATTGTACCCTGAATAGCCATCAAGTAAAGAAATTCTTGTAGACCCTACCACCCTTTGTAAAATATGATCCATCTTAGGTAAAGGGTAGTTGTCTTTCAATGAAGCTTTGTTTAAGTCTCTAAAGTCTATACAAAGCTTGATCTCTCATGTCTTCTTCCTAACTGACACCAGATTAGACACCCACTCAGAATATCTAATAGGGACAATAATACCAGCCTCATACATTTTCTTGATTTCCTTCTCAACCAATGGCAGTTGTACAGGGTTTATTCTGCACAGTTTCTGTTTGAATGGTTTTTGGTTTTCTTTGAGAGGGATTTTGTGCTATATTATTTTAGTGTCATAGGAAGATCTTCGTAACTCCATGCAAAAACACCAGAAAAATCTTTAAACAACTCTACGTATTTGAGTTTAATGTGAGCTGGTAAGGTCTTCGACAGTTTAATCATCATAGGTTTTAGTTCACTGCCTAAATTGCACTCTTCCACTTCAGTCTCTAAAGGCTCCAGTTTTGGCTTCTTGGCCACATCGTTGAAATCAAACAACTCTTCTAAAGGGGCCAGACCCTTAGGAAAACTCTGATCATTGGACTGTAGGGTTTCTAACTCCTTTGTTTCTAACTCTGCAGTCAATTTTGTCTTATTTTCAAGTTTTCTAGCCAGTAGATATAAATCAGCAAGCTCAGGAGACGGTTCTTCTTCACCAAGAAAATTTTCTTCACTATTGCAATCTGTTTCATAATCTGAATCTGAACTGTGCAATTCAAATTCATTTCTGAATTGCATGAAGTGTTCTATTTGTTTGTCTCCATCGAACACTTGCCAATATATTTCGTTATCAGGAACGACAGGTCTAAATTTAATTTGAGTTGTGCATTCTTTGGTTTCGTATGGCGTTAAGCATGTTCTAGCTGCAAAGGCTAAACTTTGGGCCGCAATATTTCTTTTTCTTGGGACAAAAATTAACTGGGACTCCTCCATCCATGACATCGTTATGATAGGCCCTAAGTCTTGGGTGATTTGCGTTGTATTCTCCATTGACTTGCATAATAATTAATTCAGAATCCCCATGAACTTTAATTCTCTTGGCTCCTAACTTTTTCAACAAATGTAAGCCTAAAAGTAGGGATTCATATTCCGCTATGTTATTTGAACACTGTAAGTTTAATCTACAGGAAATTATTTCTGTGTGGTTGTTCTCAGTGTTGCAAATCGAGACACTTACACCAACATTAGTTCTAGTGCACGACCCGTCAAAGCACATACTCCACAGAGGACTATTTTCGGTTACATCTGGGGTACTGTCCTCTTCAACTATAGTGCTTTCGGATGCATGACTTGTATTTCAAGACCAGTGTTTGGTTTTCTAAAGTTTTCAAATGCAGCAAACTGTTCTGACACTTCTGTGGTGTTCACCTCTTCCTCTCTATCGACCATTAATTCGTTTAAAGTGACTTGTTCACTGAATGTTTCATCGTTAAACAAGATAAAAGAATCGAGGCCTGTATTTACAGAATACAGAGGAGATTTTTGAGGTCTTTCTTGACTAGTAACCATGTACTGCATATGTGACTCCCTGTAAAGTCTTCTTTATTGATTAAACACAGGGATGGTCCCATAGGTCATGTCCACCTACATAGTCCCTTGTAACTTAGCCCCCCAAGACCTAGATAAAAACATGCCATACTTTGGGGGTACATCAGCCACAACAATATCCATGACTAAGCATTTGGCTGGAATCTGTGCTAAGTTAACGTAGAGGTATTTGATTAATACTAAACATTTTACTCTGCTTGAGTCAAAGGAGTAAAGGTCTTTATAAGGCTTGGTGATTTCTAGACCCAGGCTCTCCATCACTGCTTTAGGCATTAAATTATGAGAGGCCCTTGAGTCATGCATAGCGTTATGCAAAATCTTGTCATGAACGTTTAAACTTACATAAAAGGGGGGAACATGTCCCTCTTGGTATCTACCTTCAATCTTTGGACCAAAAATAAGCTCTGGCTGGTCATCATTAAAATTGACTGTGTCATTATTATCCTCTATATTAAAAGCCTTCAAAATTTGGGTCCTATATACATTTTGGGCAGCTAACTCAGTCAGGGGAACAAAGATTTTAATCTTTGAAATTTCCTGCTCCAGGCAGAAAGGAATTTGATGCTTTGAAGTGCTTGTCTTAGCCTTATTAACTGCCACTATGTCAGCAAAATCTGTCTACTGATTCGGTCTATTTACATTTGACAAAATGGTTTTAACAGGAGTACTAACTGAAGTGTTAGAACCACTAAGGTATGCATTCTGTTTATCATTGTTTTGAGTGCCTTTCTCTCTACCTTTATCATAATTTCCAGCTACTATTTTGTCCTTCTGTTTGACAAATTTGGGTTTGTTTATAGTGCTGCTTTGTGAAGATTTTTCAGAGGTTTTGGTGTTGGGATTTTGTTGACGGGTTTTGCTTCAAAGGTCATATTCCCTTTGAGACTCTATGATGACATTCTCCATGTCTTGATAATAACTCTCAACATTATGTCTTTTGTCATCATAAGGTGTTTAAAGACCTTGTTTTCCATCATAATGAATCTCAAAGTCATCATTATCTACTCCCAACATATTTATATCATCATCCTATGTTATTTCATCTATTTCCTCAACCTCACTCACATAGTTTTGATGGAAGGGAGGAGTGATCTGTTGATCATCTTCCCTAGGTCTGTTTGGAGGTTGGTTGCTTCTAAAATTCTGATTTTGATTCTGGTTCCTGTATTGAGGAGCAGTTTGGTTTTGACTTGCTTGTGCTCTCTCAAAGATGCTCATTCTCTTCATCATCTCCTCCATCATTCTTTCCATCTTTGAGCTGAAAGTAGAAGGGGTGGGCTCCTCTCTGAAGGATACTCTCTTCTCATTTTTCATTCTCGCTCTCTTCTCCATTAAATTAAATTCCATAGCAAGAGCCCCTTTTTGCATATCTTCAAGAGTTTCAGGGTCTCTCTCTCTCAACTGATAGGCCATCTCGGGGTCAAACCCTTCAAGAAAATTGTTTAATGCAGAGCCTTGTTGAGGTTTTAGATCAGGGGGAAGTGCATTATACACATTATTAAATCTAGTGCAGTAAGCTTGTACACTTTCCCCAATGTTTCTGTGGAGGTTCTTGTAATCAGAAAGGATTTGAAGAGGATTCTTCTTCACTTCCCATTTGTTTAAGAATGTATGATGGAAGGTTTGGAGATCATTGATACTATGGGGGGTTAAGCCTTTAAACCATTTTATTACTTCTCCCCCCAGGCTCTAAGCAAATAATCTTAGTTTGACAGATTCGTCGTCAATTTCATTTCTTTCAAAGTAGTCATTCATTTTATCCACGTGTTGTGATGTAGTTGTAGCATTACTAGCATCATCTAATGGTATTTTGGACTGATAGTCCTATGGAAGATTGACTAATGGTACAGGAAAGACTAAGGGAGCATACCATGTTGCCATGATATGTAGTGGAGGTGGATTTACAAAAGGTGGAGTAAAAAAAGGGAAAGTGGGCTGAAGTGGAGTGGTTTGAATAGTAGATGTAGGGTGAACTGATGTGGATGGACCAGGAAAAGATTGCTGAGCTGATCTTGGATGAGAGACACCTAAATTGTGAAGGAGGTGTGAATCAGGTGGTGTTGTTTCTCTACTACCAGGATGTTCACTTGTTTCAGGAGATGAAAGTGAAGACTCAGAATCTAGCTGATCTAAATCACCAAGAGACCTAGTTCTAAATGGATTTCTTAAGTCTACTTGTGATTTTTGTAGAACTGCAAGATTTTCAAGAAATGAATTAGCTCTCAAGGGTGATCTGAAAACAGTTGAAAAATTTATATTAGGAGACTTCCTAAGGATACTTTCTGGGTTATCAACTATCTCAGGTGGATCTGGGTCAGGATAGGCTCTAGTATGAATCTTTCTAGGAGCCACTATGCTGTGTTTTTAGACCTAACTAAACAAGAAAAGTTTGACCAAATATGACAATCTTTAAGAGGTTAACTAATCTGTTTTACACAAATTTTAATCCTACAGTCTTCTAACTGAGTTTGAAAGATATTACAACGATAATGGTTCTTCCTAGTGGAGTCTTAAGTCCTGTTAAGGATTGTGGAGTTGCCAAGTGGAAGTTTTTAGCTCTTTTGGAGGTAAAAGGTTTTATGGTCCACCACCATGTTTATTGAATACTAATCTGAAATATTTTTGGGTTTTCTGAGTTATTTTTCAGTCCTATTGGTTGTTAAGAGTGTCCTAAATATGTTTCAAAACTTAGCTAAGGTTATGAGACAAAGACAATCTACTCTTATGGCTAAGCTAGCTGATCTTTCAAGGTTAGATAAAGTCTTATGAGAATCCTAGGGTTTGCCTAGATTGTCACTGATTTAAACAAGTTTCATCATGATTACCATTAGTTTGGCAGTGCTTGAAAAGGCTGATTTTTACTCACAAGGTTTTAAGAAGTTTTTAAGGGAACCTAAGATGAAAATTCGACTAAGTCCCCAGCGGAGTCGCCAAAAATGTTGACACCCTGTAATTAGCAAGATTGGAAAAAGTCCGATTCTGGGGAGAACATCATTTTAACCACTTTGGGATTCTAGGATCTAGCCCTTCTGAATCCAAAGAGGGATCTCTCCAATCAGGTGCAAAGATGGATTTATCTTAAAAAGCTTTTGGGTAATGATATTAGGCTAGTTATGAAGGCCGAGGGTTTTGTTTGTTTTTGGATGGTTGAGCATGATTATTGTTTGAGTGGAGAGTTCTAAATGGAAAGAGTTTCAAAGGTGAGAAGTTGCAAGCAATCAGAACAAGCTTTGGCCAAAAAGATAGATAATCACTGGTTTTAGTCCATTGGGCTATGGAGTCATAATAGGGTTTAATTGAAACAACAAGGGGAAAGAGTGGTCCATGGGGCAAGTCATCTATGTCTAAGGATCTCTTTAAAGTTTGATTTATGGAATGAAATGATACAACAAGAAGGGGAATTTAAACAAATGAAGAACAAAGAGTAGCCCAAGACCTGGTAAGTAGTTTGAAACTAGCCAACTTTTGACATACACTTAAGAAAAACATAAAAGTAACCCAGGATCTGGTAAGTACTTCGAAACTAGCCAACCTCTTATACACTTTCAATAGAAAACATATAAAAACAAAAGGAAACTTTAAAAACAACTGTTGGAGAAGAAACTAGCGTGCAGGGCTCACCACAAAGCTCTCCTAGCTCTACTTTACTTGGTAAACTTTCAAGACAAACACATAAGATAACAAAGAATGGTCTAAGATCTGGTAAGAACTTTGAAACTAGCCAGCTTTCAACACATTCTTAGGGAAAATTTCAGACAGTCTTTGCGGATAAAACTAGGACCAGGGCTCACCATATCTTCCTTAGTTCATCTCTACTTAACATAAACTGAAAATAACTTTCAAGAACAATATTTAGCTAAGACTATAGGAAAAGGGAACGCCAGCATTCCTAACTGCTTAAATTGAATTAAATCATTCTTAAATAACACAATTTGGAAGAAAACATTTAGATAAAGCTTATCAGTCAGACAAGGGTACTGATATACAGTAAATCCTAACTCTATGCTTGCTGTTCTTTATCAGGGAAGATGAACAAAGTGAAAACAGAAATACAATAACGATTTACAATAAGAAATAACATCACCGTCGACATAGACCAGGATCCCATAAATCAACTTGTATTGATGCTTCAAACTAGTTACAGCTTTAAGTCCAGTGTTTCAGGTTAGCAATCATCTTCACTTCTCAGCCTAACTAGTTTATCACAAGCAGAGCTTTAAGAGCCCGTGAACACTATTTACAAGTAGAAGTCTCAAGCTCAAGTATATTTCAAAGTTCTGCAACCAACATTTTCTGATCTTCTACATCAGTATTTATAGAAGAAATGAGGAGGTGGGAGGGGGAAAATATCTCCCAGGGAAATTAATACAAACTTTAATACTTATCGGCCTTTGAGGGGTTCAATGGAGAAGTAAACAGATGTTTGTCTGTATTAATTGTTTCACATTTAAGATTTAAGCTCGGTGGGAGCTTTTGTTGACTTTTAAGGCTCTGTGTCATGTTATAGTAACTCTGCTTATATTTTTCATTAAGTTCCTTAGCAGAATTAACTATTCGGCTGCGCTGAGGCTAATATCTTCGGCCTCTGTTTGAATGCTTTGAGGCTACAAGTGGCACTGGGGTAGCTGAGAGGAATCAATTGGCCTCTGTTGTGGCGGTGGAGGTTTTTCTGTCTAATAATCCTCTCATTTCCCTTTAATGGTGTTTAATTTAATGGATTAGGCTTCTGATAATCAATTTTAGCCGTAATCCATCAAAATATGGAATTCATCTTCAATCTTCAATTCTGCTGTGTTTTGTTCTTTAACACTGATACTCTTTTAATTTGATTTTGTGTGTCTTGTTGATGTGTAGGGCTGCATAAGGCTCATATGGCATCAATGCCCATGAAGCATTAATGAGACATGAAGGTGAACCCTGAGAATGGATTTCCCTTTTATGAATCAAAGGCATGGGAATCATCATCCCCAGCCTTTGGCTTTTCTTCAATATAATGGAAAAACCATTAAACACCTGCAAAATACAAAACTAATTAAGAAATCCTACGTTATTGGGTTTAACTGCTTCGGAGGCTGTGGGGAGGAGTGTGGCCGTTGGATGGCAGCATCCAACGGTGTAGATCTATTTGCGGGAGGTCAAAAGGAAAGCGGGGGAAAAATTAAGTTAGAACCATTGATCTATAACTGACCATGAAGATCAACAGTCGGGATTATAAGTGAAACAATAATGCGAAGGGGTCACATTATTTCGAAAATAGAAGAAAATGCGAGAAAATGGGTTTTAAAACCCTTTGGCGGAAGAAATTGCAAAGAAAATGATATTGGGGTTTTGGGAGGATCGTGGGCCGTTGGATGAGATCGGACCATGAGATGGACGGTGGAGATCTGCGTTAAAAACCCTTTGGAAGAGGTGGAGGGTGATAGTGTAAGGCCAGATTAAATCTGGACTGTTGATCTGCAGAGATCAACAGTGGGAGTCGTGTGCGATAATACACAAGGGAAAAGAGGGAAATTGGTTTCGGGGAACGAAACAACTGTTTTCGTGTGAGAAAAAGGCGGGGAGGCGGTTTTGCCTTTTTGAACGCGATATGTGTTCCCGCCCGACACGTGGCGTTAGAAAAAAAATTTTATCACGTGATTTTTGAAAATTATCCTCCGCGCTTAAAGTTACGCGACTTGGAATGTGGGCCATTAGATCTGGGACCTTAGATCTAATGGTGGGAAAATGAGCGCGATATGGGATAGACGTGTGGGTTATAAGAGGAAGAGTGGTTTTAATTTGGGCCGTAGGATCTGAGATGGACGGCCGAGATCAAATCTTGAAAAAGGCAGGACCCATAGGAGGCAGGTATGTCGGGTTAAATATGAGCCGTTGGATGTGAGGATCAACGACGGAGATTGCATCTGGGGATCCAATGGAAATAATACAATGGCGGAGGAAGGGTTGATGAGAGCTGCTGATCTGCAAAGATCAACGGTCAGGTTTTACCGAAAAGAATTATGAGCAGGGCTACATAAAATTTAACCAAAGTCGTGAAATGCGATCTGAATCGTCCGATCTGGACATGTGGACGGTCCAGATGCAATCGAAGGCAAAGGCAATGGTGGGGAAAAGAACTTGGAGTGCGACGAAGTGATTAGTCATGGGTCGTCGATCTGCAGATCAGATCAATGGTGGGGAAATGATTTGTGAGATGTCAATTGAAGGTGGAGAAATATTTAACGCGCTCGACAAAAACTTGCGATGTGATCATGTGTAGGCCATTTGATCGGCTTAAGTTCAACGGCAGAGATTGTTTTAAATTATGCTCCGGTTGAAACCATTAATACTTTACGAAAAACCAAAGATTTAATAAAAACAAAGGTTTATCAGGGCAGGATGTATACATATGAAATGGCCTGGCGCCCGACTGCAAGGCCGCTGGTCTATATGAAATATAATAGGCCCGGGGCGTATATAATAAAGGGCCAATTGCAATCGGAACTTCAGACTTGGTCTCTCAATCTACCCATTTGGATTTTTGCGATGCGATTGGTGCTTCGGGACTTTTAACTCTTGGTCCCGGGCACAAGTTATATGGAGTGAAGCGGAGGGCGGAGTTTATGCAATGGGGCTTCAATCGCATCAGAAATTTTGATGCAGGTCTTTCAATCTACCCATTTATATATTAAAAAACATTGCATGGGCGCGTTTAAACCAAACTTAGGAAAAAGTGGGTTTATGACTTTACAAAGGAAAATATCAATCGGAGATGGAAATATATAATGTTTAGCACCCGATTGCGGGCCAAAAGGTTATATGAGGCGGTTATAGGATCGAGAGTTATGTAATAAATGGCTTAATCGCATCGAAGGTTTTCACATAAGAATTTAACTTGTGCGCTCTGATTTTTCCGATGCGATAAGCACCTAAATGACTAGCGCTTGGTTCCAGCACAAGGCATACGGAGGGGAAGTGGTTAGGAATTTAGCCCAAGGGGCTTAAAACCCTTAGTACAAAAAATGTATTTTTATGAATTTTTCAGAATTTTCTAATGGATTTGGGGGTTACGACAGAGTTCAAAAAATGAGTTTTAAACTCTGTAATGTGGATTTTATGAAGGGGGAAATGGAAAAGAGGAAAAATAGAGGAAGTTTATGAGGAAAAGAGGAGGCAAAATGAGGGTTAGTTTTGAGGTGGAGGAAAATGAAAAAATGGCTGTACAACAGTATTTCTCTTCATGAGAAATAGCAGAATTTTTGAGTTTGGAAAAGGAAACAACAGTGAAGATTGAAACAAGGGCATGATGTCTTCAAGAGTCTTCAAGAGATAACATTTTTTAGCAATAACACTTGTTTCTTGAAGGCTCAGAAATGTTTTAGCCACCTTTTGATATAAAAATTTTTATAGGTGTCTAATAGGTACTGCAATACATTTCGTAAGGCATGAATAGATGATTTGATGTTGAACACCAAACAAAATATTTCGGTCAAAGGTCCGGAAGTGAGGATCTTGTCAATGTTATAACAAGCCTCATGGTACTGGAAGTTGATGTTTCTAATTAAACTTCCTGGATGATGATTTGATGTCGAGAGGAATCCACTTTATCACGAAACGAGAGTTACTGATTTTAGAGAGAAAATGTGGCTTGATATAGCAATGTTCAGGGATGACTCTCATGAGAATGAAGGTTTATGAGTATTGCATAAGGATGAGTATTCACTGGATGACTTCTCCTTAACATATCAACGACACTGAGATGAATTGGCAACATTAACCCAAAATTGAAGTGAAGATATGATGAACCATAGGTATGAATGAATCGTCAAGAATATTACCCAACCCAAATAGCCATGATGATGGAGTGAAGTGTCATGTTCAAGAGCGACCTGCTACCGTAAAATTTCTATTCAGTTTCCCAAATTTTCCCTGGTAATTTGTCGACCAGTACCTTGTTATTTTTTAAAATGCTTGAGGAGGATAACATATGATTGATCTATAATTCAACCCTTCGGGAAAATATACATCGCTATTTAATAATTTAACGAGTCTAGCGATAAATGAAACTCGATCCTTGACATGATCGACAAGCCCATCACTATTTTATTTTTTAACGAGCCTAACGACAGTGACATCTCGATCATTTTTCATCTTTAGAGAGTTTGAAAAAGAGGACAAAAGGAAACTCCATGAGTCCTTTCTTGTAAAGTTTTCGCTCAGATCCAAAAAAGTGTAAAATAATATCTGAGAGAACCTCCTAGCCATGTTGGACTAAGGTTTTCCTTTTTTCATAAATAATCTATCTCATTCCAGAAAAGGGTTAAACTTATACTGAGTAGATGTCAATTGATTTACTTTTACGAGCTGAAAAAGACAAGTGCTTGACAATATTTTCACATTATTGGAGTCTGAAAAGAACTAAAAGAAGACTCCAAGGGTTCCTTTTTCGTTGTCATCGAAGCTCGAAAAAGAGATAAAAGTGTGCTTCAAGTCCTTTTTCGTTTTTATCAAAGATTGAAAAATAAGGATAAAAGTATGCTTTGTGGTCAATCATTCTTGAAATAAGTGTGCACGATTAATTTGCTATATCAGTTGCAAACATGTCCAGAACAACATCAAATGGATTAAAAATACTTGTTTCATGATAAAAAAATGAATAAAAAGCATAAGCATAGCAATAAATATGATTTACAAATAATCAAATGACTAATTAAAAGAGTTTTACTGTTCATTTTTACCATTTGAGAGTTACCATTTTCATTTTGGACCTCTGAACCTGTTTTTGCCCTCGAACTTCAACTGTTGATTCCTATCGATTCTATGGTCGTTTTTACTCACCGTTTGATCCAGGTTGGTGCCATAAACCTCCTATTTCCTCTAGTAGTCTTTTTTATTTAATTTCATTGCAATTTTTTACGGATTTGGGCCCCTTAGGGTAAATTTATTTTCAAAAGAGGGAAACACACCCTTGGATGTCGAAACCTACATTGGAATGCACCTGAAATGAAGGCTAGGTGCATATGCAACACATTGTCTCTTGACCAAGGCTGCATTGGGCGCAATTAACATTTTTTATTCTTGCAGTGTGCCCAAATTTTGTCTATTTTTTTGCATGAAATAGGGTCCTAATGAGTCTTATGGTTTCATTTCAGGGATTCAATGGACCAAAATGACAATCACTTGGAGGGAAAGAGAGCATGAATAACAAAACATGATTGCCTTAAATGATCAGGGTACTGTAAGTGTTGTGCAGGTAAATCCCCTCTGTTGACAGAGGCGATCCCTTTAGCCCTAGAGTGGGTTTAGCAACAAGGGAACAAGTTAGACTTTTAGAATCCTAGATTATAAATGAAAACGAGTTAGGATAGATGGCCTACCTTGGTCCAACGTTTTTGTTTTCGTTTGCAGTAGAGATCTACTGATCTTTGCCTTCACACATCGTGGTCTTTCAGTGGAAATGTCCATGTACCTGCACAAGGATCAAGTGAGTGGTGACAACATACAAAAACATGTTTTCATTCATAGCTATTCAATTGGTCAAGGAGAATCAAAACACTTTTCATATTATCGAACACAAAATTGGAACAAAAAAAATAGTCTTGTATTAAAGATAGAGAGAAGAATTTTACAACCAAAAAGCCTTGACGTTGTAGCCTCCTTTGATGGGTTCAGTCAAACACGTCTCAAGCATTCGTCGGGGATCAGACTTGGTGAGGAAATGGGCCTAAAATTTCTCTCAACAATGGATTCATCTCTACTTTATTCTCAAACCGGCTATAATAAGGACTGTTCAACTAGCTGAAACTATGTGAGAAGGATGTATTTATAGGAGAGGAGGAGGTGGTTTGTGATGCCTCATAAGGTGGAAGGGAGGCCTTATCCTTTGGGGATTTGCTCAAATGTAGGAAACAAGAAGCCAAATTCAGGACTTCAATGTTATTCAGTCGAAAAAACCATGATGAATCTGCTTTCGAAGTGGTTAGGAATGGAAAATTCGCTTCTATTTTTAAAAAATTTCCAAAAACAGCATGGCACGGGCAGTCCATTAAGACAGAGTGCTAATGGGTGCGAGTCCCAGTGCTAATTTCTCTATGGGCGTGAGGCCATAACTGCCTACTAGAATCGACCCAAAATCATATGTTTTTGAGAGCCTGCTCTAGGAATGATCAACAGAGGAAATGTTCTTCACATGCCAAGGGATGCAATGAAACTTTTTACAAGGTATGATAATACACAAAAATCATTGAAATGGTCCTCCAATTTTCAGGATGGGGATTGCAGGGATGGTGATAAGATTCTGTGTAACATATGCCTCCTAAAGCATGAGGTCTGAGAGATAGGGAGGAGTGAAATGCTTTATGAGAACGTGTTCAAACTAAACACTGTCATCAAAAGACCTGCAAGTAGAAGTACAATTGATATCTATGATAAATGAATATGTGGCATGAGCACAACCATCCATAATAGAGCACATATAAAAATAAGATCCAAGGTATGGATGCAGCCATCTAGCAAGAAGTATCAATAAATAGACTCAGGTATGGTCGCAACCATCCAATCAGAAGAGTCATGCATATAGTCATGATAAACCAAATTGTCTCACAGCCTGGATTTTATCAGACAAAACCTAGGGTCTTGTGCTCCATCTCGACCTGAACAAGTACAAATTCAAGCATGCGAATGAGTGAGCTGAAGTCGAACATGCAAGAAAATCACCTGATTACTAGCCAATGATGAAAGTTGTTAACAGGCACGAGAGAAACCACTAATAATGACAATGGCTCTCAAGGTACAAATAATACAATCCGTGAAATGTGAACAGTGATATGGCATCAAACACCCATGGAATCACTCAATCAAAGGCCAATGATGAGGACCTGTCGTCGAATGCGAAGAACTTGCCATTGAGGCATGCAATCTCAAAGGTACCAGAAGGGAGTCTCTACATCAGCTTCCTGGATAATGAGCTGAAGTCGATAAGAAGTGACCTGGCCGAATGAGGGCCATAATATTTCCCATTTCATCGACACAAGACAAAGGAATAAGATGATAATGAATCAAGACCAAACAGAGGACTAGAGGTTGAAATCTTCAGAAGGAAACTTCTCTTGAACATATTGGTGACACGACTCCGGAATTTGGTAGTATTTGACATCAGGGGATTTGAGGTCATGATGATGTGGAAAAGAGCAGATGAGAGGTAAAAACAGTTTACCCAAACCCATGGAGGCAAAAATGATGAAATGGGATGTCCCCAACCCGACACGAACGCAGATGAGTGTCATGTTCAAGAGCGACATACTACCGACAAGACTGAGAACTAGTGCCATTTCCCCCCACCATTGCTGGCGAGTACCCAAATTATTTTTGGAAATAAGCTTGAAGGGGATAACATATGCTTGTCATATAAGTTTGTCCTTTGGAAAAATCCATCCTAGTACATTTTACGAGCCCTAGGAAGGAGGAACTCGGTTAGGTCATGGCGAGGATTCCCAATGTCATCTAAGTTTAACGAGTCTGACAAAGGAAGAACTTGACATATTTTCATATTTAGAGCGTTTGAAAAAAAAAGGAAAAGAAAACTCCAGCAGGTCCCTTTTTATAGGTAGTCTCTGTTGGGTATACGACCAAAGTCCCACATTGACTAGAAGTGGGGAGGATCATGGGTATATAAGGATGGACAAATATCTCCATTGGTATGAGGCCTTTTGGGGTAAATCCCATAAGCAAAGCCATGAGGGCTTAGGCCCAAAGTGGACAATATCATACCATTGTGGAGATATGTGGTGTCCAAAATCCTTACAAGTGGTATCAGAGGCATGCCCTGAAGTTAGCGAAGTGGATGAATCCTCGAATGCCGAACGAAGGTGGTGGGCCCCGGTAATATCACGATGGGATCTATGGATGAGCTCGGTTAGAGAGGCGGTATGCTCCGGATTCTTCATGGACGTGTCCTGGTCCCAACACGGTGAAGAGGAGTTGACCTGGGATAGAGCAAGCTCTCGAGTCAGGTGGTGCTCCATGTAAGGCATGTGCTTCCAACGCATTGGAGCGGAGAATCCTGGTTGGTAGAGAGTGGACGGATGGATAATCGTTTGAGGGGAGGCTCGATGGTCCTTTGTTCGAGGGGAGGATTGTTGGGTATACGACCAAAGTCCCACATTGACTAGAAGTGGGGAGGATCATGGGTATATAAGGATGGACAAATATGTCCATTGGTATGAGGCCTTTTGGGGTAAAGCCCATAAGCAAAGCCATGAGGGCTTAGGCCCAAAGTGGACAATATCATACCATTGTGGAGATATGTGGTGTCCAAAATCCTTACAGTCTCACAGATCCGAAAAGGTAGAAAACGATATCTGAGAGAACCTCTTAGTTACGATAGGATAAGGTATTCCTTTTTCGTAAATAATCTATCCCAACCCGAAAAAGGGGTAAACTTATATTGGGTAGATATCATTTCGCAAATTCAACGAGTTCAAAATGACAAGAGTTTCAAAAATATTTTCAATTTTCGAGAGTCAGAAAAGAGCTAAAAGATGACTCCAGGGGTGAATTTTTCATGTTTTTACCAAGTCTGAAAAAGTATAAAATACAACTCGTTACTTCATTGTCATCATGTTGAGGACCTATTGCTACACAAGAAACACATGTAAAACCCATTTTTCAAGATAAAATCGCAAAATAATCGAAAAATATGCTCAAAAACCTAATTAGGGTTATGAAAAGTTTATAAAATTCCAAAAATAGTAAAAATAAATTACTTTTCATTTTTACCTCTTGTGAGCACTTTTTACCTTTTTTTCACTGTGATTTTGTGGATCTGACAATTGATAATCTAGGAGGCTAATCATGAATTCATCTTTTCCAGGTAAGAGCTCATATCCTTGCCTACATTTTGATGTAATTTTCATTTCCTGCAATCCAATTTTTAGATCTGTGGGGGGATTTTTGTTCAAATTAGCGTGCAGTGGTCGGCGCGGGTTTCGGGCATGGACTCACGCCAACCTACCTTGAATCCAAATGGACCGTGGCCACGAATTTTGGCTTATAATTCAACTAATTAGCCCGTTTTAAACACTTCAATAGCAAATAGTTTGACTAATTACAACCACATTGATGTTTTTGCAGGTGTGTGAAAGCAAAATGGTGATCGAATGCAAGGAGATAGAACATAGTGAAGAATGTGAGCAAGCCTTGGGCAATGTAAGATGCATGGACATTCTCAGGGACTGCGGGCTTAAAAAATTCTTCATGGTACCATGTCTCCGAGCTCAACTGGAGATATTACAGTATCTGATCAGTGTATGGGAAATTGATCAGGAGAGATTCATAATTCACGACCAAGAACTAGAGAGTGAGGTCTCAGATGTTTAATTCATCATTGGATTACCAAGGAGGGGGGAAGTACCAATCCCGACAGGTACCCGACCCACAATGGAAAGCATGAGCATGGTCATTGACAGAGTTTGCCGAGGGGCGAGGAAAGGATCCAAGAGCAGGAAGGTGGATATCCAAACCATTCCTGATCTGGCACTAAAAGTAGTGATGCACACCATAACGCAAGCTGTTGGATCTCAAGCTCCACATGAGGCCACAAAAACATAGTTACTTCTTGCAGTAGATTGTATGGCACCAAATCTCTACAACTGGGCAGAGGCGGTAACGATCAATATGAAACGCCAATAGACAAAATGCAAGAATGGTAAGCTGAAATAGTTCGGCTATGTGTCCATCTTGGTACCATTCATCTTAGAACGGTGACCAATTTTCCAACGTCAAGAAGTGTTCCTACACCACCAGCCCAAGAGCCACAGATGGTCTGTTGGGCGGCTTTGATGCCAAGATCAGGAGTCAGTCAATAAATGTCCTAGAGACTGGAGTTATTTGAGTGGCTCCGTCAACAACTGATTTTCATGGAGGACTGGCCCTATTCTGGCACGAAATTTATGGGTGATGCAAATCTCCCACTCCCAGCAGGTGAGGATTAGGATGAAGCATTGGGTAAGACTCATTTTTTTATTTTAATGAGTATTACGTTTTTTATTATTATGCATGTTCTGATGTTAATCCATGTATTTGCATATGTTGGCCCAGAAAGCCCTGCAGTGATGTCTCCAATAGCATGGAGGATTCCTCGTGATTTTGATGTGGCCCCTCATGGTGAGGGAAGCGAGGAGGAGGAAATCGTACACAATCTGGAGGGACTCACTAGTAGAATCCCAGACTATGCGAGATTTAATGATGTTCCTCGCGCGTACCAGAGGCACATTGTAGGGGTGTCAAATAGTGTTCACCACTTATTGAGGTGGCTCATGTGGGTAGTGACATGCTACCATGATCATCATGCTGACTAGACACCTAGGTTTTTATTTCTGCATATTTTTTGAGAGCCATGATGTCTCAGGATGTAACCAAAACATACATATTTTCTGAACTTATGATGCACGTGGATGCAAACACTCGAAATATGTATATATATGCCTATTTTCCTGTATGAATCTTATCATATGATGATGATGTTTTAAAAATTACATAAATGTCTATCTAATACAATATTGGCTACTGTATCAATTAACACATTCATTTGTCTAGGAATATGTTGATATGTGATGCAATCAAAATTTCTTTCTAGTAAACAAACACACAAATACAACCTTAATATTTGAGGATTTCTAACATCATAATGCCCATTAAGCTGAAGAACAACAAGCTGAGAGTCTAGGTTAACAATCAATGCACGAATGTCAAGAGAAATGGCCTCAGTTAAGAGTTTAATGACAGCACTATATTCTGCGACATTGTTTGTGGTTCATCTTAGACAAATACCTTGAAGGTCTATCAACTCACCATTAGGATTATAAATCACCCAGGATGCAGAAGAAAAATTCTAGGTACTATAGGAGGCACCATCCACAAAACCAACATAAGGAGTGACATACATCTGCAAAATAGGCAATGACACAATAAGCAGGAAAATCGCTCGCAAAGCACACCAAGCCAAAAATGTACAAAAATGAAAAAAACACCTATGTACAAAAGAAATATGCACGAGAAACTCATGCATATTATTTTTTGAGATACAACCCATTTATGAGCTGATCCAGAGGATAAACTTCATAATCAATTAGCTCATAAGCCCCTTTCTGCAAAATGCACTTAACAATATAGGGCCCATGCCACATGGGTTGGAATTTTCCTGCCCCCAGCTTATTGTCAGCTTGGTCATACAGGAGGATGAGGTCTCATTCTATAAAGAAATGGGGAAATGAGCTTTGACCCACTTTTTCTGTGCTTCTATGACAAGAGAAGAAAAGAGGCAAGTTTCATCAAGCCTCTCTAAATATCGAAGACACTCTTCTTCTGGTGAAGTATTAGGCAACAATTCAACAACTATCTTGAGAGAACGGATTTCACATTCAATCAGAAGGGTAGCTTCCAGACCATAGACAAGATGGAATGGAGTGAATCCGGTCGCATCCTTCACTGAGGTTCGTTAAGCCCAAAGAGCTGAAAAATTTATGAGATGCCAGTTTGACTTGTGCATCCCAATCGTACGTTGAAGCATAGTGACGAGAACCTTGTTCACGGCTTCAACCTAGCCATTAGCTTGAGGGTAGTACGGCGTTGAGCTGTCATGACGCAAACCCAACTTAGAAGTCAACTTAGCCATCATTTAATGAAGAAAATGAGAACCATGATTGATAACAATGGCTTGAGGGACACCAAACTTAGTAATGACATGATTGACTAGAAATTGTGCGGCTGTCTTACCGTCAGCTGTAAGTGTAGGCATTTCTTCAGCCCATTTCGTGAAGTAGTCAATGACTATGATGATATAAGCATGCCCCCTGATCGAGTGAGGGTTACACGTCATAAAAATGGTGCCCCACTTCGCAAAGGGACCAACGATAATGACAGGATGGAGGTGTGTGGGTGGTGCGCGCATCTTGCATTGGTAAATCTGGAAATCATGACACTTAGGGACAACAACAATGTAGTTGTTAAAGATGGTGGGCCAAAAATAGCCAGCAAGAAGAATCTTCTGTGCAGTAGCATATCCAGACATGTGACTGCCACAGGTTCCGGAGTGGAAATCATTGAGGATCTTTTCAGCCTCCTCGAGAGTCAAATACCGACGAAGAATGGAATAAGCTCCGATGCGGTAGAGAGTATCTCTGACTATGCGATAAGGTTGTGAATGATGACGGATGCGTCGATGAGCATCCTTCATCAACTTATATCGGAAGGTGGAAATCTGAGGATATACGATGATATCACCGTACGAAGGATCGAGGGTGCTAATAACAAAAAATGTGTCATCTAGAATGCGTTCCTCGGAACCAGATGGAGTAGAATCAGAAGGGAGAGAGAAAATAAAATTGGTGAAAACCAATTATTTATTTGATTTGGCAATAGTAAAATCCAAATTTAACTCTTGGAGGATAACAATCCATTTCGATTATTTTCCCTGCAGCAATTGACAAGTTAATATGTAGGTCATGGGGTTGGAATCAGAAATCATGGTCACTATGCGCAACAAAATATAATGACGAAAATGTTGAACAACTTGAAAAAAAGTGAATGCCATCTTCTAGAAATGTGCGTAATGTGTTTTGGTATTGAGAAGATTGCGACTGAAATAGTAAATGACATGCTCGTCACCATTATCGTCGTCTTGCACCAGAACCATGGCAATAGTGCTAAACGCGGTAGCCAAATAGAGGGAGTAATCACGATGATAATTGGGAGGACACAACAGAGGAGCATTGATCAACAATGTCTTCAGTGCATCGAAGGATTTTTGGGCGATTTCATCCCAGAAGAATGGGACGCCTTGTAGTAATCGCGTAAAACCTTTGGCCACTTCAGCATAATTTGGTATAAAACAATGTAGAAAATTAGCTTTCCCCTGTAGACTCAGCAGCTGATGTAAAGAGGAAGGAGAGGGGAGATTAACAATCACTTCAACTTTGAGGGGATGAGACAAATTCCCTATTTAGAGATGATAAACCCTAAGAGGCTACCAGAATCAACACAGAAAACGCACTTATGTGGATTGAGCTGAATGTTATAGCATCGAAAACAAAGAAATATTTGACGGAGATGATCCAGGTGGTCTTTACACTTAGTTGAATGAGTCGGAAGGTCATCTAGGTAAGGTTGAACAATGCTCTTGATATCATGGAAAGCATATGACATTGTTCCTTGAAATGTAGCCCCAACATTTTTAAGACCAAAAGGGAGCTTATTATAGGTGAAAGTACCCCAAGGACAGATAAAGACGGTCTTGTGTTGATCGGCCGGAAGAATTTTTATCTAGTTGTATCCAGAAAATTTGTCCATAAGGGAAAAGATCTCATTCCCAGCCCATTCATCAATGATCTGGTCAATAAAAGGAGTGGGACAATTATCCTTAGGGCAAGCATGGTTGATATCACGATAATTGACACAGACACGAATAGTACCCTGCTTCTTATCCACAAGAACAATATTAGAAACCCATTTTGTCAAGGGAATTGAATAAATGAAACCAAATATAAGAAGCTTTTCAATTTCTCCTTTAATAGCAGTCACCTTTATAGAGTGCACAGGAGAAGACGATGACGAACAGGATTCGCACTAGGATAAGTAGGAATCTCATGCACCACTATACTTGGATTGATGTCGGGCATTTCTTCACAAGACCAAGAAAAAACGTCGAGAAAATCGCGGAAGAGACTACCATAGACCTCGATCTCATTAGGAGAACAATTCACCCCAATATGGATATTCTCAACAACTCCCGGTTTGACGAAGATGTTGATAGGCATCATTTGTGTGATGTTTCCCAAGATACCTTCTGTAAAGACTTCATGTGTTAGGATAGGCGTCTAAAGCGGATGAGAAGGAAATTGAGAAACAAATTTCTCAAGACAAGTAGACATGGCCCCAAGGTTAGGCATGAAAGAGGAAAAATGATGACTATCATCCCAAGGAGGATCCTCAAGAGACATAGTTTCCACGATGGCCTCATTAGTGGGAAATATCTTGTTTAAGGGATCGGGCAAATCCGAATCGTCGAGCCAAGGGGATTGAGAATAAGTGTCAAGAGACATAATCAAAGGAGCATGATCAGAGGATGGAGGAGCTGAAGCCGAAATAAGTTCAAAATAATCAATTTCTACTGGGCTTAACAACATTGAGTCACAAAAAGAATCAATCTGCTTGGGCGAAGGGATGACCCATGGATCATAAGACCTAGAGATCATGTTAACCTGAGTGGTGTTGGGTGGAGGAAGAAGAAAAAGACCCATCAGGTAGGATCTTTGAAAAGACCCAGCCCTATGCTGTCATAAGGTGTACGAACACGATCTACATATGGGACGTTTCTCTCGGAAGACGAAGAAGTGAAAAAGGTCAACTGATCGACAATGATGATCTTTCCTTCATGCAAAAATCAAAAGACACGAAAGAGAGTGGAAGAAATGCTCAGCATGGCATGAGTCCAACTGCAACCAAGGAGAAGATTGTAATTGAGCTTGGGGTCAACGACTTCAACCTCAACGTTAATTGTTTTCCCTTCTAACATAATAGGCAAACTAGCAAGAACACCAAGAGGGCGAGATTCCCTTCCATCAAAAGCTTCTAAAGAATTTGGGGATGAATTGAGGGCTGGAGCACCGATGGCTTTCCAACAAGAAGATGACATGATGCATGTAGATGCACCCTCGTTCATGACCACCTGATGGATATTCTTTCCATTAATCCCAACTTGAATGTTCAGTGCAAGCTAGTGAGGGAGACATGGGATGGAATTTTCCAAATCGAAAGTGATAAGGCTCGAATTGGCTAGATTAATCCCTCCGATAGCAGATAACAAAGCCTTCCATTGAGATAGACAACTCTGAAGTACTTCCAATGCAGACATAGCAAATGGTGCCTGAGCCAAATCCTCAATAATACTGTAATGTTGAGTAGTGCGGGTGTTAGGATTGTAGGAAGACTTACGAAGTACACCTTTGGAAGGTGGCCATAAAACAGAATTAGTACTGGGACTTTCAATCTGAAGAGGGCTAGAAGCAGGCGGGGGAGGAGGACCATCAACGATTTCCTTCCCTACTACCTAACGCGGTTCGGTATAATATTTTGATCGGGTAGCAATAGAAATGGATGCAGGACCATTCATCATGAAAACCTGAGAGCCAAATGGGGCAGAGGACTAAGGTTGCTCCACCAACTGGGTTTGCTGTGATGGGAAAGGCTCTTTAAGAACAGTGAGAGTGCCCTAGATGCCTTTGAGCAGTTGAATCACCTTGGCCTATTAGGGACAATATTTGGTGTAATGCTCTTCATCACAAATTAGACAAGGATACTTCTATTTTCATTGTGAACCATCATCAGCATGAGGTTTCTAAGAATCATGTTTCGAGTTATCGGATTTGGCCTTACCGTTACCCTTATTTTTACCCTTGGAAGTTTTATCCGCTGGATTGGACTGGATGACATTCACTTTCACGGTTTTACCAGAATTTGGAGGTGGCTGAGAAGCAGTATCATTGGAAGGAGTAGATTTTTGCTTCACAGGATTTGGAGAAGACTTCCACCAATGATACCATCTACGGATGGCGTCACTAGTGCTTTGGAAGTGCCAGACTAAGAGAACACGAGATCAAGGTACTGGGCACGAGCGATGGCTTGTTCCTCAGTAACACATGCCCCCATAGAAATGTCCTTAACAATCAGAGCAACGAAGGAGGTAGTGAACCAATCAGTTAGAAGTTGACTAGGAATCTCAAACTTGATCAGATGACGACGACGCCTCCATTCATGAATATGATCAAAGATACGAGTAGCTAGATCTTGTTTCAAGGATGTGAGGAGGTGCGACCTAGTTTCATACTGAACTGGTAACTAAAAGTGTGTGAGAAATTCCATGGCTAAACAGTTGAAATATTGGAAGATGCTACGGGAGAGTTCAATGTACCACTTGTCAGCGGCATCGGTGAGAGTCCTCTAGAAAAGATGAAGTCAAATGGAATCATCAACCCAAAGGTTAGAGGAACAAGAAATATGGTATTTCATATCATGTGCTTGGGGTCTTCTCCAGACTTGCCCTCAAATTTGGGACAATCGCCAGGAATTTTAGTCGGAACGAGAGGCCAATATGAATTATGAAGGATAGGATCATTCATCAAATTCGACACATCAGGCAGTTCCAACGTAGAAAGGAAAGGTAATTGTTGATTGAAAGGCATTTTAGGTCATTGATAAAGACCAGTATTAGGATGCCACCCAGGTTGAGAGAAATTATGCCCCCATATGTTTTTTCACGGAGGATTCTGGCCATAGGGGTTATAAGGCTGATAGTTCTGCCCATACATGGGTTGAGGACCAGGATATTGATTCTGAGTATACCACTGAGGTCCTATTTGAGAAACATATGGATTTTTTTGCGAACTGTAAGAAATTCCCTGAGGTGCATTATACAACACTGGAGTTTGACCTTGAGGAATGTACGCAGTGCCCTGAGGTGCACTGTATACCATTTGGGATTGACCTTGAGGAATGTAAGTAATTCCTTGGAGTGCACTATATAACACTTGAGATTGACCTTGGGGAATGTAAGTGGCGCCCTGAGGCTAAACGGGTTGCCCTTAGGGTGCAGGTTGACCAGGATACAGTGGTTGGATATGCTGTCCTTGCTGAGCAGGTTGGCCTGGATGCTGTGAGCCACCAAATTTTCCTTGTGGAAGAGGTTGGCTCGATGGTTGGGATGGGCTAGGTTTCCACTAAAGACGAGGTTGACCTGGCGTAGGACTGTAGGGTTGTCCTTGTTGTACAAAATTTTGGCCTTGCTGAACGTAAGGCTAGTGATGTTGCACAAAAGGTGATGTTATGGGAGTCGTGGGTGATGCCCTCGATACCGAGATAAACGAGCTCCCCGAGGGAGTTGATGTATCCAATCATATTGGGTTCTGATACAATGATGCAACGCCATAAATGATCTGACCCAACGTATGATAACCGCGTGGGAGAGATATTAGCTGTGAGGAAGGTTGACTTGAGACATAAGGAAAATTATTTGAAGGGAGCTGATAATATCCTGTAGAAACGTAAAGCTCTTCACTACTAAAGGGAATCAAATAATCCATGTCGGATGAAGCCATGTTATCGTTGAAAAGGCGATGAGCAGTAGCAAGTAAAGCAGTGGCCAGTAAAGATGGTTCCGAAGTAAGAGGAGGAAACTCTTCCTTATTCCCAAAACTAGACCAAGCATCCTGAAGTTTCCAATTGATATCAAATGGCTCTTCAAGAGGAGAACGGGTAGCGAGAGGTAAGATACTCGGAAGAATAGACTACCAGTAATTGACAAACATAGTAGGTTGTGATTCTCCGGAAGAAACTTTAGGAGAAGGATCACCACTAGGAGGTAATGAAGAGGACGAAGAAACTGGTGGTTCCGCCACCGTGACTGTGTCTCAAAATAGAAGAGAACTGAGAAGACCAATTCGAAGCTTCAAGATAAAACACTAAGGAATTACTTAAGAACAAGCGAAGAAAATATCTTTAACGGGCATGTGATCGTAGGCAATTGATTTTATGAAATTGAAATAAAACTCTATCGTTTCATATTTTAAGAGTCAAGAAACAGGAAAAAGGTGACTCTAGTCACTTTCAAGTTGAACGAGCATGAAAGGACAAGTGTTTGATGATATTTTCAATTTTATAGAGCCACAAAAAGAACAAAATGACTACTCGAGGAATCTAAGCAAGAGGGTGTACCAAGTTTCCGTGAACTGCAATATACACGTTGGTGATCAAATGAAAGAGAAATGAACAAGGACTTAACATATGTGTAGGTAGTCTCCCCGAATGCTATGTTCGGTGTATCATGGTTACAGGGCAGCAGACTCAGATTCATATGGAGAAAGGATTGCAACCTATGAGGGTCTCCCTTTATATACTCGACGGTACGGGGAGCACAAGTCTGTGCTAGCACTGTCTAATGCCAGATGGTGAACGACAACTACTAGGTTTAACGACGTCGGAACACGTCACTAGCCTAGACCTCTAAAATATTTGCATTAGGTTTCAATGCTTCCTTAGGTTGATTGAACTCATTTTAAAGTTTATCTTGAATTAATTTTGCGATTTCAGGGCCTTACTGAATGTGATCTCAAATTTTTAATGCACAACTATATGCAAAAGAACATTTTCCATTTTCAAACTAAGAGAATGCAGATGAGCTAATAGAGAGGGCTTTCGCAAGAGAAGTATTTTAGGATTTATATATGGCTAAGATTCTTTTTGATCTTCAGCAGCACATACAGGGGTTGACCTTCGGGATTTCGGATTACCGGATCGAAGAGTTACCCATGCGACTACAACGCCACACTATTGGCATTCCTAACCGCTGGATGCGGTTACTGTGTAGGATAGCTAGATCAATAACATGTTATCATGAGCATCACTAGTTTAATTTTGACATGTTGCATACATTTTGAGGTCATATGAACAATGTGTCTTGGGCACAAATTTTGTAAAAACCTATAGCTATCTATCTATTTGATTTCAGTGTTTTTCTATGTTTATTGTGAAATCCTATTCAATTATGTGAATGTATCTTTACATGTGTCACAAATGTCAGTTTATAACATAATTCACTAAAGAATCAGTTAATGTGTTCAAATTTCTTGAAATGTGTTGATATTGAATGAAATCAAAATATCTTTCCAAAAGTCAAAATCTTAGGAACATACGATGCAGTGTTGGATTTCTAACAGTATAAACACTAGTAATTTGTAATAACACAAGTTGTGAGTCTAAACTTATGATGATGTGGTTAATACCAAATGAAATGGCATCAAATATAAGTTTGATCAATGCGCTATACTCAGCGATATTTTTTGTAGATTGACCGATACAAATCCCTTGAAAACTCACTAACTCGTTGTTCAGAGCGAAAATGGCCCACGCTGTAGAGGATATATTCTACGTACTATGACTAGCACGATAAGCATACCCAACAAATGGTTCCAAATATTCAGACATCTGTGATGAAATGTAAAGCATATTACTAACTTCAAGAAAAATATTAAAAAAAAACTAAGATAGTAAATGCAAATCAACAGCATATATACAATATAATACAAAAAATTACTACGCTCATGATAAACAATCCATTTTGGGGCCACGCCAATGGAATTTGATCGTAATCTACCAACTCGTAGGCACCCTTATTAAGAACTCTTTTTCCAATATAGGGGCCATGCCATAATGGATCAAATTTTTCTGTACCTATTACATCGGCTTCCTGATCATAGAGAAGGACCAGGTCACCCTCTGAGAAAATGCGAGGCTGGACATGCTTGTTGTATTGTGCCTTTATATGTCTCTTATGCGCTTGATTGGCCAATTGGGCTTCACAACGCATTTCATCAAGATGGATGAGGTTAAAAATATGTGCTTCTTCAGCAGAGCTATCAGGTAACAAGTTGATTGTGAGTTTTAACGACGGTATTTAACATTGGATTGGCAAGATAACTTCTAGACCATACACCAATTGAAAGGGGGTAAATCCGGTTGCGTTTCTCACTGAGGTTCGGTACGCCCACAAAGTCGAGTATAGGATCAAATGCCAATTTCATTTATGAACTCCTATCATTCGTTGAAGCATTCGTTTATTAATTTTGCTAATAGCCTCAACTTGTCCATTTGATTGTGGATAATAAGGAGTAGAACTATCATGCAAAATTCCTAATTTGGTAGTAAACTCATTCATCATATGATTGCGAAAATGAAAACCATGATCTGTTATTATAGCCCGTGGGACCCCAAACCGTGAAATGACATGATAAAAGAAAAAAATGCAGTTGTTTGTCCTGTGTTGTTGAATGTAGGCATTGCTTCATCCACTTGGTAAAGTAGTCTACTATGACAATAATATAACCATGTCCCTTGGATGAACGAGGGTTACAGGTTATGAAGTCAATGCCCCATTTTGAAAATGGTCCCCCAGAGACAACATGATGCATTGGCACTAGCGATTTGTAGATTTTACGATCAAATATCTAGCATGCATGACAACTTCTGACCGCGAGGATGAAGTCACGGAATATGGTAGGCCAAAAGTAACCGCGCGTGGAGTATCGTCTGCGCGGTAGCGTATCTAGACAAATGTACACCACAAGCCCCAACATGACAATTGTTTAAAACCTGTTCGACCTCCTGATGAGTGAGGCACCTTATTAAAATTGTATAGACACCACGACGATAAAGTGTATCCCCGATGATCAGATAATATTTGGCTTGGTATCGAATACGTCGCTGGTCAGAGTGAGAGGTATCAGGCCAAAAATTATGGGTCTGGAGATAAATGATAAAATCCCCATACCAAGGATCAGATGATTTGATCAGAAACAGAGACTCATCATGAATATATGGTTCTGATGTAGTAGCAGTATTATCAGAGGGAAGGTCATAGAGAAGCTCAGCCAAAACTAAAGACTTGTTTGACTTGGATTTGATGAATTCCAAATCAAATTCCTGCAAAATGACAATCCATTTTGAATACTTTCCCCCCAGCAATTTATGTGATAAAATGCAAGTCATAGGGTTTCTATTCGAAATGAAAATGGCCTTTCGGAACATGATATAGTGGCGAAATATTTGAACAGCTTGAACAACTACCAAGGCAAGCTTTTCTACGTACGTACTTCACTTCTGTATCATTGAGATTATGACTCAAATAATAGATCGGATGTTCTATCCCATTTTCTACTTGGACCAATGCCATAGAAATGGTTGTATCAACTGCGAAAATATATAAGAAATAATCACTCTGATAATTGGGGGGATACATTAACGACGCTCAGACAAGTGTATCCTTGACAACACTAAAAGAAGCTTGCAAAAATTGGTCCCAATGGAAGGGAATCCCCTTTTTCAAGAGTCGAGTAAATCCTTTAGCCATTTCACCGTAGTTGGGTATGAACCTCCTTAGGAAGTTATCCTTTCCCTGAATTTTTTGTAACTGAAGGAAATTTGATGGCGCAGGAAAATCAAGAATGGCCTGTACCTTCAGTGGGTTGATTCGAACTCCTTCTTTTGAGATGACGGATCCTAGAAAACAAACAGAACCAACACAAAACACACATTTATGTGGATTGAGGCATATTTTGTAGTGTCGCCAGCGTAAAAATATAGCTCTCAAATGCATCGGGTGATTAGTTCGGTTTCATGAATGCACGACTAAATCATCTAGATAGGGTTGAACAATGTGCTTGATGTCATTGAAAGCATAATCCATTGCTCTCTGAAAATTTTTCCCTGCATTATTTAAACCAAAGGAGAGTTTTTGATAAACGAATGTGCCCCAGGGATAGATGAATGTTGTCTTATATTGGTCCTATGGGCGGATATTGATTTGAATGTAGCCCGAAAATCCATCCATGAATGAAAAGATTTCACATCCTGCACAATCATCAATAATATGGTCAATAAAGGGAGTGGGATTGTTGTATTTTGGAAAAGAAAAATTGACATCTCGATAATCGATGCACACTCTAATGGTTCCTTGTTTTTCATAACAAGAACAATGTTGGAAACCCACTCAGTTAGCGAAACAGGGTAAATGAAACCAACACGCAAAATTTTTTCAACGTCTGCTTTAATGGCAACATCCTTCTTCGGATGAATAGGACGAAGGCATTGACGTACCAGCTTGACATCAGGGTACATATTAATAGTGTGTTCAATGATACTGGTATCTATGCCTGGAATTTCCTCGTAAGACCAAGCAAATACATCACAAAATTCATGAAAGAGAGAGCGATATGTTTCGAGTTCTGATGGAGAACAAGGCACGCCGACATGAATGTTTTCTACAACGCTGAGTTTTGTCAAAATATCGATAGAAATTGTTTCTTCAATATTTGATAAATTTCAATTTGAATCGATTGCATTAATAGGAAAAGAATTAGAAAATAACGTTTTGATAGATGGGTGATATAGTTCACTAAGATCATTTTCTTCATAATCCTGAAGATGGGAGAGATGATGATGATCTTCCCATTGTTCTCCTTCCGACATCTAGTTTCTAGAATATTCTCATCTGTCAAGAAAGTTGAGGAAAAAGGATCAGATGGAGTACCAAAATCTAATGAACGATCAAACCAAAGCCATGTAGATTGATTGTTATGCTAGCTCAATTGGGTTGGGCGGCAGAAACGCATCCAACGTAACAATTTCAGAATCACCCGTAATCTTCCTTAAGCCAAATGGAGTGGAAGATATCATGTAGCAGGTCTCTATGCTTGGAATTTCTACCGACGTCATAGGTGGCGGTAATGCAAAGGTTCCCATGAGAGTGGAATCCTTTAAGAGTCCTACACCAATGTTCCGAAATGCGAGTTGGGGTGTGTGAACTAACAGAACACTTCCAGTTACCCGGGAACTAGAGGCAAATAAGGACAGATGATTGATGACTGTGATAACACCTTTATGTTGAAAGGCGATCATTCTAAAATATGTAGAGACGATCGCAGTCATAGCATATACCCATGGCCTTCTGAGTAAAATATTGTAGTCAAGGGGTCCATCAACGACCTCAACTTCAACATTCACTGTTTTCCCCCCTAGTTCAACATGCATGTTATTAATAATACCGTAAGGCTTATATGTACGTCCATCGAAAGCTTTCAACATCATAGGCGATTGAGATAGGCACGACGAACCAAGTGACTTCCAGCATTTTAGAGACATAATACACATAAATTCTCCCTCTTCAATAATAGTACAATGAAAAAGGTGATTGAGAAAATTTACCTAGATGGAGAATGCCAATTATGCTGGTAATTGTGGCACATAGCCCGTATGATTAAAGACTACGAGATTGGAATCTGTCGGATCAATTGCACCAATTGCCGACAACAAAGCCTGCTTCTAGGAGGGACAATTTTGTAGCACCTCAAGAGCTGATATAGCTGAAGAGGATTGAGCCAAATCTTCAACTATATTATAATTGTTAGTAGCTCTTGCTCGAGGATTAAATGTCGATTTATGAATGACTCCCTTTGGTGGCTTGATTGTCAATTTCGGAAGCAATTGGCGGTACCGATTCCATAGACAGATTTGTGGTCGAGGTAGTAGGTTGATTAGTAGCTTGACTATCGTAATATTTATTACGCATTGAAAACAAATCATCAGTCGACGGCTTCGTGAGAGACAACATAAGCACTTGTGAACTATTAGTTGGATCCGTAGCAATCAAATTTATGTTCGGATTCAGAAATGGATCTGTCAACACAACCAACGCATGTGAAGTATTAACCAATTTTAAGACTTCGGTGCGGCGAGGACAATCCCGAATTTTTTTTTCCTCATTACAGATTATGCAAGGGTAACGAGGTTTCCGATTTCTAGTCAATTGATTAGATGATCTTTCCTGGGGGGTAGAAGTTTTATTTTTCTTTGATTTCCCCTTTTTCTTACTTCCGGGTTGCTTGTCACTTTTTCCCTTGTCAGATGACACGGTATGGATTTCGGAAGAAGGCGCAGGATCAGATTTAGTAGAGTGATGTGTGCTTGTAGTATTGATCATACTGTCTCCGGCATGAGATCGCGGCACGTTGGGAATTTTATCATAGAGTAGGCCAGACTGAGTGTAAATAAAGTCTAAATAATGGGCATGAGAAATGACCTACTCTTTAGTGCTGACACCACCCTTAGCCACATAATCAGTTTTAGATGGTAGCAGGGAATTAATAAACCACTTATCAAGGAGTAGATCAAGAAAAAATGTCTTAACCATTCTACGACGACGACGCCACTCATGAATATGATCAGAAATGTGAGTAGAATTAGTCTGTTTAAAATTAGTCAAGAGTCTCGTTCCAACTTCATATCGAATGGGTAACTGGAAGTGGTTCAAAAAGAAAGTAGCTAGGGCAGTGAAATTATCAAAGGAAGCTCTTGGAAACTCAATGTACCATTTTGCAGCCGGACTAGTCAGCGTACGTTGGAAAAGACGTAGTCGAACAGAGTCATAATTTAGGGAGTTAGATGAACACCACAAATGATAAGTCATAAAATGAGTCGAAGGGTCTTCTCCAGGGTTTCCATTGAACTTAGGAATATCCAGGGGTAATTTATGAGGTATTACTGGCCACTAAGGAGCATAATTGATTGGGTCATTGGTGAGCTAGTTTAAATCCGGTAACTCTAAAGTTGCAACAAAGGGTAACTGTCGATTTGTAATGTTCCCACTTAGCCTTAGCTAAGAGGAACATTCAATTTTGTTTTAATTTATGTTTCATGAATAAATAAATAAAGGAGGACATCCAAAACTCCTAAAAAGTCTGAATAAATCAATGCCCATGTGAACAAAGACAAATCAGGGCCATGTAAATAATCACTTGTAGGTGTGAAAGAGGTTTGAGCTAAAGAATGGGTAACCCTTGACCAAATCAACAGCGCTGTCTAGGTTCATTACATCTCCAAAAGGGACAACACAGTTCTAGAAGGAAGCCTCTCATGTGAAAATGGCTAACTCATCAAGATGGTTTAGGGTTTGCAAAAGCTTTCTCATCTTATAAAAGGAAAATGAGGGCAACAAGAGAAGGTTGTTGATTGATCATATTTCTGATTCGACATATTCTCTTACCATATGTATGTAGGCCATGGCTCCTCCAGGGAGTGATATTACATGTAGATCTCATGGCATTGGTGAGGCCAATAAAAATTCTAAATCTGGTCACTCCCTTGAGGAGCAAAGGGAGATTCTCTATCATGATGGGTGCTTCCCAAAGGTACCTAATTTGGGTATCACTTTCAGCCATGTCAAAGCGATCCATGCAGCAAAGGTGTGGTGGGAGTACCACTTACCACACTCAGATCTACTCAAGACAAGGAGTGCATTGCGTTGGTATCTTATGTGGGATTGTGACCCACCTCCTCAAGTGAAATTTTCAGTTTGCATATATGTAATTTTGCTTCCATACATAGATGATATATTGGTATTGTTTATGGGTTTGTATGGGCAAAGAGTGGGCACTGTATATGTACCACATGGGATGGAACTCCATCTTGTACTTCATGATACATGTTTTAGATATGACATTGCTTCACCCATGTTTATTTCTGTTGAGTTTTACACTCCTGAAGGGATGGACTATGCCCCTATCATGTTAGCCTTGGAGGAGCAATTTTTGATGTATTGGCTTAATGAGCACTTGGCCCATGATGAAAGCTTGATCCTTGATGGTGCCATCAATGGAGAAGGAGAAGAACTACAGCTCTTACCATATCAGTTGCTTGGGGACAAGCAACATTTTGGAGGGGAGGACTGTAATGTTCCCACTTAGCCTTAGCTAAGAGGAACATTCAGTTTTGTTTTAATTTATGTTTCATGAATAAATGAATAAAGGAGGAAATGGAAAACTCCTAAAAATTCTGAATAAATCAATGCCCATGTGAACAAAGACAAATTAGGGCCATGTAAATAATCGCTTGCAGGTGTGAAAGAGGTTTGAGCTAAAGACTGGGTCAACCTTGACCATATCAACAACGCTGTCTAGGTTCATTGCATCCCAAAAAGGGACAATGCAGTTCTAGAAGGAAGCCTCTCATGTGAAAAGGGCTAACTCATCAAGATGGTTTAGGGTTTGCAAAATATTTCTAATCTTATAAAAGGAAAAGGAGGGCAACAAGATAAGGTTTTTGATTGATCATATTTCTGAGTATTTGTCTGCTTAGAAAAATACCATTCTCTGCTGTTTAGTGGAGGATTGTATTTGGAATTCCTATTCAGGGATTTCACCTCTTCCTTTGAGGATTCTTGGAGGAAAGTTTGCTAAATTGAACCACTATCAAGCTTGAGGCCAAGCTCTACTTACATTGGCAGCACTGATCCATTGAGGGTTTTGCTGTCTCTGCAAGTTGCAACAAGTGGGGATCTAGATTTGCAGAGATCTAGTGTACTTTGGAAGCCTCTTTCCATGGAGTGGGTCCTTTGACCTCCTAGAAGAGTGTCTCATTTATTTGTGCTTCAGATCTGCAATTTTACAGTAGTTTTCTATGTCATTTGAGCTACAGTGATGTTCCCATGAGTAGATTGCGTTATTTCTGCATGAGGGTTTTCATGGTGTCTTGCTCATAGTTTAGATCAGAGATCTCTAGTGCTGGGCTTTGCCTTCCACCTGGTGATCCATGGATTAGCTTGCTGATCTATGTTCTATTTAGATATGATCCATTGTAATGAAATGTTATATTTAGAAATTTATTGCAACAATTTCCATATCCGCAACTTGTTTCTCAGATCTACTCTTATTTATGCATGCTTTTGCCAAAATTCCAAGTGGATCTTGAAGATAAGACTTTCTAGATTCCAGATCTGAAATAGATATAATTTTTTGTCCACATATCTATCCTAGATCTAAGATGTAACTTCTAGCTGCCGAAGCTCCTTAAAAATAAAGCTGTTGAGCCATTTCTACAAATGTACATGTGTTATAGCTCTCTTTTATGAAGATTCTTGCTGTATTGTCTCATGCATTCTACTGTAGAGTGAAAGAGCTTAATAATAATGATGATTTGCTGTTGTATTACTGAAATATAAACCTCCTTTTTTATCTCCACTGAATATCTGATAAAACTGCGCAATTTCTGAAGTAGTGTTTGCATTTGGCTGCAGCCTCCCTCTTTGGGTGCTTTTTAGCTAGTCTAGTTTTTGGGAGATCTGTTTAATGTATCTAAACTGAATTTTTTTAGATGAAATTACATATATAAGTCCCATACAACATAAATAAGAGGAACCAAGTCCTGATCTGCGTTATGTTTTCATATTTTTACTTATACAACATTTCTCTTGAGCACCTTGTTGAAATTCCTAAAAAAGGATCATTACAGTGTTATCAGAGTTCCAATCTTGGCATAGCCTATGATTGCCTTGGAGCACCAGTCATGCTTCATTCTGAAGAAGAGGATCCTCTCACTGAGAGGGAGAGGAGGTACCAAAATAGAAGTCATAAAAATTATGACTACATCACTGATGACCCTGACAAGGGTCAAGACAAGGGGAAAGCCCTTGAATATGTGAATGATAAGGAAGTAGAGGAGTTTGAAAAAAATCTCTTGGAGACTATGCAAGATCTTTCCAAGGAGATAAAATAGATGAGGGTGGATAGAATGAGGGAATATATTGTGAGATTCCATCAAGGAGAAAGTTCTGACATGTCTCATTATGGGACTGGCCAACCTGTGAGCTTGCCACAAGCTCCACAGGCCTCAAAACGCTCTACTATGCCTACCTTCTTGGCTGTAGAGAATGAAAGACCGCAAGAGAAAACCTCCCTGGAAGGTTACTTTGTGGAATATGACTCACAGAGTCAGAGATTCAAGGATAACTTGAGTTTCCAAGAATTTTTCCATCTCAAGGACCAGAGGAGACCATGGCAGCAGTATAGAGATGGTGGTTTCTTTCATGGGAGACACCAAACTATGGGTAGATTCTTTTTTTCCCAATTTTTATGGATCATCCTCTTGTTCTGCCAAAGCATGGGTGGAAAAGCTGGATATCTATTTCCAGTTGAACAAAGTCCCCGAAGTAGAAGCCATCAAGATTGCTGCGTTGCACTTTTAGGGTGAAGCCCACAACTAGTGGTTCCATGGGCTATCTACATTGGTACACAAAAATGTGTCTACCTATGCTGAGTGTACTAGAATAATGGTGGAGATATTTGACCGGAAGGATCTCGAGGCACATTTTATAAGCCTTGCAAAGCTAAAGCAGACAGGAGATGCAGAGGCCTATATCTCTGAGTTCCTGAGATTATCAGTCATGGTCCCTAATATATCTATAGCAAGGAGAGTCTACATGTTCATTTATGGCCTAGAGGAACCTTTGCATGGGTTGGTTAAGTCTACCAAGCCCATCACTTTGCATGATGCCATTGAGAGAGCTAGAGATGTCCAAGATGCCTTGCCAAGAGCAAAGGAAACTTTCCAAAGCAAAGCCCCTCACTCTTCTAAGGGGAAAGAAGGGAAAGCTGCTCCACCCAAGGAGAACTCACTGAAGAAACCTCTTGACATTGATCTCTGGAGGGAGTTGAGGAAAAAGAGATTGTGTTTCACTTGCTAAGAGCTATGGGTACCGACACATAGATGTGTTGCTGGAAGGGCACACTATATAGAAGTATTCTCAGATTTTGAGGAGGAAGATGGGAATGATGGACCTAGGAGGGGTCACAACAATGATGATGATGAGGAGGAAGATCAATCACCATCCAGAGATGAAGGGGGAGCCTTTGCTCTAACAAGTGGGACTCTTGCCTCTTTGAGAGGAGTGCCTAAGTACTTGACCCTGAAAGTACAAGGCTCAGTCATGAACCAGAGAGTGTCTATTCTGATTGATAGTGGGGCAACCCACAAATTTATTTATGCTCACCTTGTGTAGAGGAGAGGAATCCCCAGTGACACTTTTGATGGGTTTTCTGTTTTGGTCCCAGGAGATAGAACCATGCAATTCATGCAATATGTTCCATCACTTTCTTTCACTATGGGATCATACAATTTGGTGGACCACTTCTTTGTAGTTGACATACCAGACACCAATATCATCTTGGGTGTCCAGTGGTTGATTACCTTGGAGAAGGTTACCACTGATTGGAAAGCCTTGCAGATGGAGTGGGTGGACTTGAAGAGTGGGAAACCACAAATAATTCAAGGCATGCACACTTATCCTACACCTAATGTTTCCACACAAAAAACAGAGATGGATTTGTGCAGTGGAAGCAAGGATCTCACAGTTCCTTCTCTCATGTTTATGAGAATTCTGCAAGGAACATTTTTCCCTCATGGCAAGCCACTTGGAATATCATTAGATTCTGATCATGTGGGGGAAGCCTCACAAAGTGTTGCTCCAAACATAGATCAAGCAAGGATTGGAGCAATGAGAGAGCAAGCTACAACGCTATGGGAGGAAGGAAAGGGGAGGATTAGCCTCCCAACAAAAAAAATTGGCATGTGTAATTTCAAAGAAGCAATCGGCAACAAGGCAAGTGCCACCATAGATTTATCAACAACGCTGTCATTGTTGAGCTATGTGGATCCATATTTGAGATCTCAACTCCTTGTGGAGTACTCCAAAGAACTTCACACCAGGATGATATTAGATGGCATGAAGCAAGGGGGAGGCTATTTGGTCCATGGAGGGGTCATTTATCATCTTGGTAAAGTATTCTTGTCTCAAGCCTCCAAGCTTAAGCAAGAGATACTACAAAGAGCACACAAAGAGTTCCTTTCCAGCTATATGTAGTTAGCAAATATCTACACCCTAATCATGAGGAGTTTTGATTGGGAGGGTATGAAGGAGGAACTACATCAGCACTTACAAGAGTGCAATAGTTATGAAGAGTTGGGACAGCTAAAGGAATCTATGCAGGAGTCATTTTAGCCATCTCTTCCTTCTCTTAAAAGAGGAGAAATTACCATGCCCAACTCCATGTGTGTGGGAGACTTGAATGGTAAAGAATATGATCTTATGGAGCACGTTTATTTTTCTGAATTGACATATTCTCTTACCATATGTATGCAGGCCATGGCTCTTGCAGGGAGTGATATTACATGTAGATCTCATGGCATTGGTGAGGCCAATAAAAATTCTAAATCTGGTCACTCCCTTGAGGTGCAAAGGGATATTCTCTATCATGATGGGTGCTTCCCAAAGGCACCTAACTTGGGTATCACTTTCAGCCATGTCAAAGTGACCCATGCAACAAAGGTGTGGTGGGAATACCACTTAACACACTTCGATCTACTCAAGATAAGGAGTGCATTGCATTGGTATCTTATGTGGGATTGTGACCCACCTCCTCAAGTGCAAATTTCAGTTTGCATATATGTAATTTTGCTTCCATACATAGATGATATATTGGTAATGTTTATGGGTTTTTATGGGCAAAGAGTGGGCAGTGTATATGTACCACATGGGATGGAACTCCATCTTGTACTTCATGATACATGTTTTAGATATGACATTGCTTCACTCATGTTTATTTCTGTTGAGTTTTACACTCCTGAAGGGATGGACTATGCCCCTATCATGTTAGCCTTGGAGGAGCAATTTTTGATGTATTGGCTTAATGAGAACTTGGCCCATGATGAAATCTTGATCCTTGATGGTGCCATCAATGGAGAAGGAGAAGAACTACAACTCTTACCATATCAGTTGCTTGGGGACAAGCAACATTTTGGAGGGGAGGACTGTAATGTTCCCACTTAGCCTTAGCTAAGAGGAACATTCAATTTTGTTTTAATTTATGTTTCATGAATAAATGAATAAAGGAGGAGATGCAAAACTCCTAAAAAGTCTGAATAAATCAATGCCCATGTGAACAGAGACAAATTAGGGCCATGTAAATAATCACTTGCAGGTGTGAAAGAGGTTTGAGCTAAAGACTGGGTCAACCTTGACCAAATCAACAGTGCTGTCTAGGTTCATTGCATCTCCGAAAGGGACAACGCAGTTCTAGAAGGAAGCCTCTCATGTGAAAAGGGCTAACTAATCAAGATGGTTTAGGGTTTGCAAAATATTTCTCATCTTATAAAAGGAAAAGGAGGGCAACAAGAGAAGCTTGTTGATTGATCATATTTCTGAGTATTTGTCTACTTAGAAAAATACCATTCTCTGCTGTTTAGTGGAGGATTGTATTTGGAATTCCTATTCAGGGATTTCACCTCTTCCTTTGAGGATTCTTGGAGGAAAGTTTTCTGAATTGAACCACTATCAGGCTTGAGGCCAAGCTCTACTTACATTGGAAGCACTGATCCATTGAGGGTTTTGCTGTCTCTGCAAGCTGCAGCAAGTGGGGATCTAGATCTGCAGAGATCTAGTGTATTTTGGAAGCCTCTTTCCATGGAGTGGGTCCTTTGACCTCCTATAAGAGTGTCTAATTTCTTTGTGCTTCAGATCTGAAATTTTACAGTAGTTTTCTATGTCATTTTAGCTACAACGCTGTTCCCATGAGTAGACTGCATTATTTCTGTATGAGGGTTTTCATGGTGTCTTGCTCATAGTTTAGATCAGAGATCTCTAGTGCTGGGATTTTCCTTCCACTTGGTGATCCATGGATTAGCTTGCTGATCTATGTTATGTTTAGATCTGATCCATTGTAATGAAATTTTATATTCAGAAATTTACTGCAGCAATTTCCAGATCTTCAACTTGTTTCTCAGATCTACTCTTATATATGCATGCTTTTGCCAAAATTCCAAGTGGATCTTGAAGAGAAGACTTTCTAGATTCCAGATCTGAAATAGATCTAATGTTTTGTCCACAGATCTTTCCTAGATCTAAGTTGTAACTTCCAGTTGTTGAAGCTCCTTAAAAATAACGCTGTTGAGCCATTTCTGCAAATGTACATGTGTTATAGCTCTCTTTTATGAATATTCTTGCTGTATTGTCTCATACATTCTACTGTAGAGTGAAAGAGATTAATCCTAATGCTGATTTGCTGCTGTATTACTGAAATATAAACCTCCTTGTTGATCTCCACTGAATATCCGATAAAACTGCGCAATTTCTGAAGCAGTGTTTGCATTTGGCTGCAGCGTCCCTGTTTGGGTGCTTTTTAGCTAGTATAGTTTTTGGGAGATCCGTTTAATATATCTAAAATGATTTTTTTTAGATGAAATTCCATATATAAGTCCCATACAATGTAAATAAGGGGAACCAAGTCCTGATATGCGTTATTTTTGCACAATTTTACTTATACAACGTTTCTCTTGAGCATCTTGTTGAAATTCCTTAAAAAGGATCATTACACGAATAAGGTCAGGTTGAGCATAGCTAGGGTATGATGGAATTTCTTGGGAAATAGGCCTTTGAGCACCATCATAAGGAATCTATTACTGGTAACCCAGATAGGGGTTGTTTTGATAAGAAAACGCTTGAGGATTCTATTGACCAAAACCTGGATATGTTACTTGTTGAAATGAAGGCTGTGGAATTTGCACTTGTGGCTACCAAGGGGTATGTCCACCAATAATATAACCCAAAATAGGATATATTGGCTTTGGTTGTGGATAGGTATAACCTCGTTGCAGCTGTGACATCCCATAATATGGTAAGCCAGATTGTGAATAACTGATTCCGAATATAGGTGGTTGTTGTAAACCACCCGAACGAGTTGGAGTCTGAGGGCCCAATACTTGAGGGTATTGGGTTGAGGGACCTGCCTGAGATAGTTGAGATAAAATATTTTGATTCTGTAACAGGGGTAATGATATATTAACAAGTGGATTTGATGTGGGTGCAACAGGTTGAACCGGTTAATACGAGTGTACAACCGTTTGTGATTGGATGGGAAGAGTGGGCTAACACTGAAAAACATTCATTCCGACATTAGGATGACAAAATAATGATGGAGTGCTATAAATATGGGTGACCATATTTTCCCCCCCAAGATGAGATGTATAATAATATGGAAAATATATGGTTCTCCAAATGTAGGGAGTCCAGTTGAAATTGTACTAGATGGAATATACCCAGATGGACCAGCTTGATACTGCCCTGATGATGTGTATAATGGATCAATCCATTCAGTAACGATGACATTTGTGATGTCCATGGGTTTGAGTATGCACCAGAGAAGGTTCCAAATAAAGATTGGTAACCAGGTGGGATGGAAGCGCCACCATATAAATGTGACTCCGGTGAAGTTGTGAACATCGATAGGGTAGTGAGAGAAGGTGTCGTCACAATTGGAATAGATGGTCCAGCCCATGATGTTGGCTCAGGCATGGTTATTCGACCAAATGTATACCCTATTGGATTTATAGGAACTTTAATAGACACAGAATCAACAAAAGCAGAGGAAGGTGATTGATGAAAATACTAGTATAGGTAAATCTCCACCCCAAAATGAGTTGGAGTTAAAGGTGTTCATCTTGTGGTATTTATTCAATCGAAATTAAACTAGGTGGAAGGATTTCGCCTTTAGGCCTAAAGTATATTTCAAGAGGTTGACTGCATGATATGGGAAAATCAATGGCTACAATAGATTGTGGGGTGATCAATACATGAACAACTTCTGGTCGTTCGACTTCGGGATGCAAATGTTCTGGAAAAAAAGTGACAGGATCTGGATCAACTTCCTATTGAACAACGTCAGGTTCAGGAGGTATGTTATCACTGATTGGATGGATTGTGACCATAGATAGTTGTGAGGACTCCGTATCGACAACAGTAGATGAACCAGGATTTGTAGAAACAACTTGTGCCGACTCTGGTATATGTGAGGATGATGTCACACCAGAGGTACTGAGAGTACTAGTTTTGGTAGAGCGAAGTCACCTTCGCCGACCAGAAGTCGCTTTTGGTGGTAAAGGTGGTTTAAATGCTATTCTACGCGAATGACGGGGAAAGGGATATTCTTATTCCATGATGAATGATATATTTTATGACCAAAAAAATAAAAATAAAATAAAAGGGGTAATTCTAGGCAAAAGTTTTACCAAGTAATTGTGAACTGCAGAATACCTCCCAGTGAACCAAGAAGTATGGGCAGAAAATCTCCTCAAATGTTGTGTTCAGTGTATCACAAGTTATAAGGTGGTCAACTTGATTCACTATGGATGGATAGCAACCTAAAGTTGTCCTCCCAAATATACCCAAAGGTACATGGAGGCCCAAGTCTGTATTAGGGCTTTCTAATGCCAAACCACGTAGTGAGAGCACCCCCTTATACTTTTCGTACTAGAACACTGCCCGATATACCTGAAGGTACGTGGACGAGCTCCGATATTCTTGTGTACGTGGAGTGAGGTATCACACTCGGAATGTATCGCAAACAATTAATGGTAGCTGCTATGTTTAGCGACGCTGAAACACGTCTCTAGCCTAGACCTTCTAAATGCTATCGTTATGGTTCCAATGCCTTTTTAGGTAAATTGAAGTAAATTTTAAGTTGATCTTGTTTAACAATTTTCCTTTTGAGGTTCACCGCATGATGTGATGGAAATTCCTAAAAATGAAAACTAAAATGATAAGAAAAATTTTCAATTTTAGATTTTTCAATGAAAATCCTAGCTACTAAGGGAGAGAGAAATCAATTTTGAGAGAAAACAATAAATAGCACAAACTAAAATGAAGCTTTCCTAACTTGTTCCTATGAAAAATACACAATTCACTATATGCACATGCAGGTTTTTCTTTTCAACTCCCTTAATGTGAATGCAATAAAGGAAGCTATATGCATCAAATCAACAAAAAAAAATGTTCTCTTCTTTGAGAAATGAGGAATTTAACAACAATTTCTCTTTTAGGAAAAACGAAGAATGCAACTACAAATTTTCCTACAGGAAATGAAGAATTTAATGGCAATTTACTTTACGAAAACAAATGGATCTAATGCAGAAATAAAATACTTTAAATTTGATTTGTCAATGATAAATAAAAACACTTAAAGAGACATTTCACAAACTTACTTTTCAAAGGAGGAAGAATATGGAAAATTCACTGGTCTCTAGGAGGTATCAGAAAATTGAAAACATAGTGAACAAATGGTTGAGAATGATGGCAATGAAAAATTAAAATGGAATTTGGTTGGTTAAGGGGGAAACACAGTCTCTAAGGGGAGACAGTGCATTGTAGTGCACCCCTAAGTGGGAGATAGTGCACTGTGTCTTGACCAACAATGCGTTGGGCGCAAAAGAGATTGAAAATGAAAGCTAAGAATACGCTTCTAATACAATTATTTGATTCAAAAGTATAATAACTGAAATTATATGCTACTGGGTGGATAAGCAGAGGAAAAAACACCCGGAATGATAAGAAAATCCCAATGGAGTTGCCAATTTGTTATGCAAAATTATGATCTACGGATAAATAAAATTCCCTAAGTGTGGTGCTAGGCACCTAGAATGATTGTGTGCAGATTGTCAATAAATTTCATAATCCATGGGAGTAAAACAACTTAAACTTGACCTCTCATGCTTTAAATTTCATGTTTATATAGAGAATAAAGATATGTCAAATAGTTTAAACTTGATAAATCAGTAGATAGTTAGAGAATAAATGAGGAGCTCAATAGTTTAATCTGATCCCTCAGATGAAATAAGGTTAGACTTAGATAGTTTTTATGCTTTGAAAGAAAAATGGATTTAGGGTTGCAAGCTTAAATGCACCCATGAAAATGAAGTAAAAAATGTTATAAATAATGATGGGTAGGTAGAAAGTAGTTGTGCAAGCATGTAATAAAGCAACATTGGGAAAAAAATAACTAGTTTCCCCTCCCCCACAATGATTCAGAATTCTAAACCTTCAGTTTAAAAGGCTCAGAGAATTTCTCTGACTTTTGTTGGGACCGGACCCAAGGCGCAATGACTGATTGGTTAAAAATATTTTAATTCCTACATAAAACCCACATTCATCAGCATTTATCCTTCATCCATAATCATAATCCCTTTTTCCTAAGTAAAAACCCATTTTTACTTAGTAACAGTTAAACCCTAAATAACTAATTCCATTCCCTTTCAAAAATCATTCATAAACCTTCCAAATACATTTATCCTAAGTTAAAGTGTGAAGTAATACAAATAAAGATAAGCTATGTTTATTTGCACTTTAAATTAGAGTTAAACATGTATTTCTATTCATACATTATCCCTTGATTTTCATATTAATTTCTAATTTATTTATTAATTCCTTAAAACTATTCCCTCCCATATAGTATTAAATCCTTTATATGTAAAATAACGCCCAAACCCTCTATTTTACGTTTAAACCAATGTTTCAAATACCCCATGTGCAAAATATTAAATCCCACCCTATCCCATTGGTTTAAACCTATCATTAAAGCTATATCCTGCCCTCTATAGTTTTTAACCACTGTCAAACATTGAAAAACTATATAACATTAAACCTGTGCCCATATTTATGATTGAAACATTGAAAAATGTTTTAATTTAACACATTAACCTTACCCCGCCGCATATCATTCAAACCTAAGGTTTTAAATTTATTAAAACACTTATTTCTAAGGTTTAAAACCCATCCCCGCATATAAATATAGCCCGACCCCACTACCAAACCCCGATGCAACTTCCCCAATAAATCTGGGTTGTTTGCAATCGAACCCCATGATTTGACGGCTAAAAACCCATATCGCGAATAAAATAGTGTGAAATTCCCCATCTCATTTCTACGCGAAATGGGTGGTATTGGGATTTTCTCCCTCCTCCACGTGGTCAATACTCATTGCATCGTGTTGGTTTACTCCAAAACCACTTACCACCAAAATGCCACGTGATAACCGTTCGTGGTTTTGATCCTTTGAACCCGAAAACCACCAGTTTCATGATTTGACCTCCATTAATTGTTGGCGTCGTTTAAACCTAATATGCATAATAAACATAGGAAATGCATTCATTTCCTCTCCTACTACGTGTAACCACTGTATAAACCTTTCTGATTGTAAAACACACATTTTTCCACCATTTTCGAGCCAAAAGCCTGCAAATTTCAACCTGCAGCCATTGAAGATTGCTGAGGAGCTTTGAATTGCTCGAAAAAATCAGAAGGAAGTTATTCAAACTTTTCAAAAACCTTAGAAACCTCCTCGAAACCTTATACCTACTTATAACAGGTGTTTCTATGGAATTCAGACCTGTTATCAATTTGAAAGACCTTTAAAAGGAAAATTCCATTCATAAGTTCAAATTTATTAAAAGAAACCTGTCAAAAAGCCCAAAAAACAGGCCAAAGGCTGTCAAATTTTCTGCAAAAACCCTATTTCTTGCTACGCATTGTTTTTAAGAGAAATTATGAGTTTTTTTTATAGTTTTTATAAATTGTTTAAACTCCAAATTAAGCCAGAAATCCTCTGAAGGTATCCTAAAGCCTATGTGCCCAATCTCAAAATGTTTTTAGCCCAATTTCTCAGTGAAAAAGCCCAAGAAACCCTTGTTTCTTGTGTCTAAACCAGTAAAAACATATAAATCCCATTGAGAATCCAAAATTGAAAGAAAGATCCAAGAAAAGAACCAAGTTATACCCAATTTCATCCAAGAACCTCTGTCAAAATCAAGAAACACTTTTGTAAACTATTTAATCTTATAGAAGAGTACAAAAGAGTCCAAATACAGAGTTTCAACTACCCAGAAATCCTAAAAATGTCAAAATCAAATCCAATACTGTGACCGCTTAAAGCCATTATCAACTCTCTGCAGCTAGGGTTTCATTAATAATTATTTTGTTTTGCAGGTCATTAGAAAAAGGAGAATTTGGATAAAACAATCTAAATACTAGTTAAAGATCTCTTTTACTCCAAAAGTTCACAAAGAAAAGAATTTTAAATGATATTCCTTAACAAAAGGTTCTAGGAAGCAGAACAGAAAGAATTCATTTATGCAGAGAGAGATAAATTTTCACAGTGAATGGTAAAAGTGAAATAAGAATTCACAATGACAGTGAAAAAATAAAAACAATCAAAGAGCATCAGAGTTAAAGTGTATCAGATGAAAGTCACAGTAAAGGTTAAAACAAAGTTACAGAGCAGTCAAGGTAAAACAGTAAAAGTAAATACAAAGGTAGTAATGGTTAAATAGAGATGAAAATACTTTCACCAACAATGAAATTTATCCAAAGTAAAAGAAAAATAGTTAAAAGAACAGTAAGGTTAAAAGATGAAAACAGAGCAAGAAGGGACATTTTTGCAGAAATTTCCTGTTTAAGTCATAGTTTTGTAGAGAATATTGTGGCCAGTACAAAATGAATTTGAAAAACTAGAGGAGGTTTATGTTCCTAAGATGCTAAGCTACAAAAACCTATTTCACTTTATGCACAGGTATTATAGACTGAGATACAAATGCACATATTTACAACCTATTTTTTAGACTGTGCAAAGTTAAGTTTTACACATATTTTTGTAGAGCCTATTGTGAACAACTGGAAATGAATTTTGGGAAACTGAGAGAGGTTTATCTCAGTAACATGTTGATCTACAAAAAAATATTTCACTTTTTACATATCTATTTCAGATTGAGAAATACAAAGGTATCATTGGACCCAAATTTTTGGAGCAAAATACACAAAGGAAGGAGTCAGTTAGTGAGTTGGATGCCTCATCATCAACTTAGAGTTGATATCAAATTCAAATTCTCTTCTTTGTCACCATCAATCCATAAGTATAGTTCCAAATAGATTCATTAGTTTTGAGTGTCCTTTTATAAAGTTCTATTTATGTAAAACAGTTTCAGATATTTGTAAATCAATCTTGATATTTTTTCAAGATATTATAGTTTATAATTTAGACAAATACTTCATCCTTTGAAGTATTATTGTGGAATAAATTGCTGAATATTTATATAGTCATTTTTGTGGATTTGAAGGCTTTTTTTGTTCAAATTTTGAGTAGCAGACTGGATCATATCAACTAGCATCATATTTCATGATTCATGTGATGAGTTATTTGGAGTGAAGTATTTTATAAATTTGTCATTGTTATCTTTCTTTGTTACGTGCAATCCATTATGTATTCTGAATCTGAATGAATGAATAGGAGGATTACATCAGGATTTGTTAAAAGCACCCTGTCTTAACTATTTGTCATTTATATGTTTTCATCTGATTTCTAGTGTAGGGAACCCTTAATTTCTCCCTCTCTCATTTGACGTCTACCTACTACTTCCATTTTTCGGATCAAAGAAACCTTCTTTTCTCTTTATCCCGATCATACCATCTCACAAAACAAATTTCTAAGATCTCCATGGGTTATCTAGCTTGCCCTGAAAACATTTGACTTTTTTACCTTGATCCCCACTCTGTATGCTTGACTTTTGACTCCTTAGCCCAATGGACAAATAGATTTCCCACTATCCATCTCTTTTGGTGTTTTTCCCACCAAACCAATCAAAACAAAACCAATTGCACAATCATAACTAGCCTAATATCATATAAACAAAACAAAGTTAAATCTTATAGAGAGAGCCCTCTCTGAACCCTAGGAAGGCTAGATCCTAGAGTTTAAAAGTAGGTCGGTGGTTACCTCAATGAGTTATCTTTTGAACCTGGAGAAATTACTAAGTGATAAAACCTAGCACTAGGATATGTGCTCAATTTATAGGGCGATCGATGGTAGTTTCTCAATGAATGAATTTCTAATAATATGCAAGACATGTTTCCAAGTTCAGAGGTGTTAGATGGACACTTGGATTCAAAGTTTGACACATATGGACTCTTTTATAAGGCACTGGCCATGTGGAGATTATGGAACAATGATATTTTCGCTCCCATTTGACCAACACACACTTGAATGTCAGGAAGTGCATTGCAGTGCACCCTTGAATGGAGGGATCTACATATGCAATGCAGTTAGTCCCTTGAGAGGCAACACTGGTGAGCTCATAAGTAATATAACATACACTTAAAACCTTGGAAATCTCACAATAGAAGCCATGAATGATTTTTTCTTCTCTTAGGGCATATAGAAATTGAAATGTAAGGGGATGATAAACCCTATTTCATTGGTCCTAGGGATGATGTCTAATTTGACCAGGTCATAGGGGATGATGCCCAAATTGACCTATAACAAAAGATAAAAAGTATTCTTTAGGTACATTAACACCAACCCCTCCAAGTTCATTACGACACTGTGTAAACCTTCTCACATAATGTGGAATTGTGTGATCCTTTTGCATATTGATGCTTCAAAGCTTGTCCTTGAGTGCGAGGTTCTTATGGTCACTCAGTGTTATCAAACAAATTTTTTAATGTTTTCCACATCAGGAATGAAGTATATTTCCTATGGAGATTCAAGAAAATATGATCTCGTACTCCCTCATTATGATTCTCCTCACTTTGGCCACATCCTTCTTCCACTAAGAAAGATTATGGGCATCAAATGCTTGTGGTTTTGCTATATTTCTTGTTATGTATTCTAGCAACCCATTGTCATCCAATACTACCTCCATGTGGATCTCCCATGCCACAAATTTTGTGGTGCCTTCCAAAGCATACTCGAGCCTGAGTTCATTGAAAGTCATCTTCTCAGTCCCGGAGAAAACCCACAACACTGATCTTCAAATTTGAACCTCCTACAATGACAACTTCGAAATATATTCTATAATGTGAATCTAGCTCTGGCACTATGTAGAAATTAATGTTTATATTCTAAACTACTCATGAAATTTACTAAATCATAGGACTAGAAGCTAATATACTGATTTACAGAAGAAAATTCACAATCGAGAACACAAATCATTAACATGCAAAAGGAAACATCACACATGCACAAATATTTATATAAGGGAAAACAACTTCTCAAAACCTGTTTCTATCTGTATTGCATTAATAAAATAATATGGATGAATACAATATGCTTTCTCAAGCTTGAGCACAACCTGCACTTGTATCTTCTATCCGTTGCCCGACTGATTGAACCTGGATAAATTTTCAAGCCTCCAAGCTCTTATTTCCTTGTATTGTTCCTTGAGGAATTGGCCCCTTTTTTTAAGGGAAATTCCTCAATTAGATTGCGCAATTTCTGTAGGCCCATCCTTTGATTTCATGCACCACCTATACAACTTGAACTAGTTTACAATTGATAGTACACTACCCTTGAACTCCAATCTCAACTGGGTAACCCAACTTTTTTGCATGGATCAATTATTTTTGGCTGGTTGATTAGTTAACTGGATGACCACTGAGTGTGATGAAGTTACACCACACAACTTGAACCTCCACTATTTTTTCCAATAGTTGGAACTAGTTTAACTAACAATAACTAAACTTAATTGCATTAGATTGCTACAAATTTGAAATTAATCATGTAGAATTGAACTCAAGTGTATCCAACTCGAATTAACTGAGTTAATTGAGTGAAAAAATCCAGGTCACCTTAGTTAACTACCTCCAATTATTCTATTGAAATTGAAATTCGAATTTTAATCTAGTTTGACCAAGGCAATGTCAGAAATAGATTTTCTTGCTACATTTTCAACATTCACCACATGTTTGATGAAATTAATTTCATGTTTAGGCATGGTTAAGTAAATTTCTTGTTCAAGTTTTGTATGATTAGCTTTTTCATTGTTTCATTTATCATTCTGAGAAGTTACAGGCAGTTCTGGGTAGTAGCCTAGAGGTTGGCTTGGAAAAATGGCTCAAATATCAGGACCACACCCTCTGAACTGGAGATTTTGGGCTATAATTGCAGGGAAGAAGACTTGTGAATGTGGTTGGAGGCCTATAAGCACACCCTTTCCTTTTCATGCATGTGGTTGTGGGCACAGGTCAGTGAAAAAGCAATCCAACTTAGGGATTGGGCACTTGGAGTGGTTGTTTAGCTCCTGGGTGGTCTGTAGTCCTCGAGGAAGGTGATAAAGGTTTAATTTTGTAGGCCCCACTTCCTTAACTGGAATTTAGAGGTCGGGTCATGTTCTTAGTGACACTCATCTCATGTTTACCCTATTATGCTTGTGAAGTTAGATAAATGTGGGTGGAGGCATTGCAATTGAAGTTATATGAGTGGAAAGGAATTAAATTCCGAACATTGACATATTCGTCCATAGAAAAGATGAGAGGAGAGATAGTTTATTTAAGAGCATTAATTTGCATATTTTTAACCTTCTGAAACAATGTTAATGCATTTTTAATATCGACAATGTCATTTCTTGAACCATGAAAAAATAGTAAAATGTCATCAACAAACAATAAGTGTGTAATGGACAAATATTCAGTCACCCAAGCGCCTCTTAAGTCCCCCGTTCTATTTGCATATGTTAAAATCCTTCTTATACCTCCATCACCAATAGAAAAAAGAGGGGAGACAGGGGGCATCCCTATTGGAATCCCCTTTCAGCACGAAATAAAGTCGAGGCAACTCCATTTATTAGGAAAATGAAGGACAATGATGTAATATAGCGCATCACCTAGTTTATGAAAGGGACTTCAAAGCCTAGATGAGTGAGGAGCAACCTTAGGTAAACCTAATCGAATCTATCATATTCTTTTGAGAGATCAATTTTTAACACTAGACCTTTAATTTTCTTGGAATTTAGGCTATGGAACCTTTCCCGTGTGACCCCAATAGCTTCATGGATCAACCTTCCTTCTACAAATGTAAATTGTTCCTTTGAGATATTATTATAAAGATGCTTGAAGTTGTTGGGCCTCACAAATACCATAATTCCCTTTTCCTATTTCTTAATTCTAATATTGTTTTTCTATATTTTCCCTCTGTTTTGATATATAGATTTGCATAGTATAGTTTTTTGAAGTAAATAATTTATTTATATCATTTCGTTTTGCTAATACATCGATTCAGTTATAAAAGCACCTATTGTCTCACATCTGGATCATCATTGAAAACAAGGATTCTATGAAAACTAAAATTCAGTGTTGTTTCCTGACTTGTTCTCAGAAGAATCAGACAACGTGATGCTATCTCTGTTAACTTTAGTAAGATCAGTGAGCCCGATTTCTATTTGGACGAGATTGTTTGGGATAAAATCCTTGGTTCTTTCGTCCAGGTGATATTAAACCATTTTGTAACTAAAAAGAGTATCTTGAGAATATTTAGATTCTTAGGATTACTCTCTGTTGAGAAGAATTGTTGGTATTGTCATTTATGATTGTAGAATAAAAAAAGGGGACTTGTGTCCCAAACATAATCTTTTTAAATGTAATTTTTGTGATACATATTCTAAAAAACTCATCCAACATTGTAATTTTTCTCTTTTGAATAGAATGCAAGTTTTTGTCATAAAAAATTAACTTTTTGTTCTGATCTCTCTTTCTAGAAAATCTGATTCCAATGGTTCGGGCCCGTTTCTGGAAGAAGCTTTATCTTCAGTTGTATCATTAATTTTGTGTTTTTTTATTTGGTATTATTTCCCTGTTAGATTAATTTTGAGATTGAATGTTTACCTGATAATAACAATATTGGTTTTATATAAATTTTTGTTCGATAATTTAATTTAGATTCATTGTTTCTTTCTTACTATTCTTGGAAGATTATTGTTAGATCATTGTTACCCTTGTAGTAGTATAAAATATTTTAGTGTTATTTATTTGTTTCCAATACTTAGAATATAATTTCTTGGTGTTGTTTCTTCAATTTAGAGATTATTGTTCGTTAAGTAGCATCTTGGTATTAGATCGATTTCTTTTTTGTTTTCTGTTTGATACTAATTAGAATTTAATGTTTGCAAATGATTTCTAGGAAGTACCAGTTTCTTGCGAGTTAGATATTTGAACACGTGTTTTACGTTAAGAGTTGATTCCTTTAGTGTTGTTCCTTTGGTTACTGCTTTAGTTATCTAGAAACATTTTCTCTTGCATATAATTTGGGGACAAGCTTGAAATATCAAGACAAAAATTCCTGTTGACAATCTAATACGTGGTAGTTAGTTGCTCTTTTAGATCAATTAATTGTCCCAACATTTTGGCATCATTTCCAGGGAGGTTGTCAAAGAGAGTGCCATTGCATCTAGTTGCATATTTGATTTTTTGAGGGGTTCTATATTGAAAACGAAAGGTAAGAACCTACGCACACACCCCGGTAAATAGACTTGTGGTGGTGTATGCCCTCAGTTGATAGACTTAAACTTTTGTAGTATGCATGACTAGGAAAAATACTAAATGTAGGAACCAAGTAGAAATAGACCAAAAAACCACCCCAAAGAATACTCAAAGCCATGGTCAAGTTGGCCTGGGGTGAGTGACCTTCATATATGAAATCATTCAAAAATCAGAATCTCAGGCCTCAATATGACCTCGAAAAATATCTAGAAAATGTTCTATTATTATTTCCAGTAGCAGAATTTTTTATTGCGGCTAACGTTGAGATTCATGATATAATCATAGGGTCAGAGCAAAGCTTCCAAGATCTATCAAATAGGCACCTTGATCCTTTTAGCAAGAGGAAGGGGAACTCTTAGAAATTAAAGGAAGGAGGAGGCGAAACAAGTGATCCATATCTTCAACCTCCTAAGCAAGGATCTCTTGCAACACTCGTTGAAAAATAAGGAGCTGGAATTTCTAACTTGATTAGTGATGTAAGGCCTAGAACAAGTTCATGGTCTTGACATTATACTGGTCCTTTTTAGTTAGTACCTCCCGGTTTTGGCATTCCGGAAGGGTACTGACAAATTTTTAACCAAATGACAGGACAAGTATCAGGTACACATAATTCAACCATAGAATACCCCATTGTCAATATGCAAGCTAATGCACCTATGAAGGTCATTCCACTTCAAAATCTTCAAAATTTTCATGGAATGACCTCAGAAGACCTAGATGCATTTATTTTTTAATTTTATGTCTTATGTCGGTGATGTGATTACATTACTGACCCCCCAAAACTAATTCACTTCCCTTCCACTCTGAAGGGAGAAACATTACGTTGGTTTATGGGTTTGGGGCGAAGTACTATTAGTTCATGGGACCATATGAAACAAACCTTCCTCACTAAGTACCAAGATTATTGTCGATCTCGAGACTTAAGGGAAGAAATATTTAAAATTACATCTAAGGAGGATGAAACTTTAGAAGATACATTGAGAGATTCCAATATAACTTGCAGAGATCACCTTACACTACTCTACCTAAGGAAGTATTGAAAACTTCTTTACTTAGGGCAATGAAGGATGAATGGATAAAAACACTCAACCTAATGGGGCAAGGTGATATCTCTAAAGAAGAGTATGATGATATTGTGAAATTGTGTATCATGTGCTCACGTGGGAGTACATGGACCAAGCTTGGTATTCGTGATCCTAGTTGAACCAACATGACTGCAAGCAGAGGAGTCACGAATGCAAAAATTGGTAATTTGTTAGAAAATTTTAAATTTGATATATTAAGTACACTGATAACACAATTGGATGTCCTGCAGGTAAAACAAAATCAGGTTGAAGCAGAACATGCATTAGAAATCTTCTCTCCTAGATGTCGATGAAAGCATGGCCGTAAAGAATTCCCATTGAATACGGTTGAAATATGTATTATTTGCACAAAGGATCATGTGACTGATCGCTGTCCCTCTCTCCTTGGGTTAAAGGTCATGTTTAAAGAAGTTGAGGAAGATCCAAATCCTGCATTCTTCGTGGCACAATGAAGACAATGGAAAAATATCCCTACAGGTATGACTCAGGACCCCTCCATGTTCTTTTCCAGACAATATAATCAACAAAAATTTCCCAGACTAACCTATCAGAGTCAGTGACATGCCTGGCACCCTCAGTCATATCCCCCATCACCTTGGCCACACTACAATGAAAATACTTTATAGTGAAGGATTTTTCAGATTTCCCTATAAAAATAGCCGAAAAATCTATTTGTAGTGGTGCTCACTAGCGGAGGTGGGCGGGCGAATTTTTCTTTGACAGTGCATCTAAATTACTTAAGCACATTGGTGCTTTCTTATCAATATACACATCAGAGCTGCATATAACATGGTGCATCGTATTTTTTTTTTTTTAATAAAAAACCATGATGTGATTCATTAGGGGAATTTTGAGGTCTAAAATGGGCCTCCTAAGGAAATTTTAAAATAATAGTGGAAATAATAAAATAAGATTATATTACATCTTCAAATTTTAGAGAGAAAAAAATAAACACTACTTTTTCAACTCATATTTTCAACTTATCTCCCTATGGGTTTACTCAAATTTTGAGCGGGAACACTCGTTGGATGCAAAATTTGATTCCTCATCCAAGGAGTAACCATGTTTCATACTTTTGATGGATCCTGCTACATGAAAAATTATAAATACATGAAAAACATGAATGAAATCACATTTTTCATGTATTTCTCATTTTTCGTGTAACAGGGTCCATCGAAAGTATGCAACATGGGTACTCCTTGGATGAGGAATCAAAATTTTCATCCAACGAATACTCCTGCTCGAAATTTGAGTAAAAAATCAGGGAGATAAGCTTAAATTAGAAGTTGAAAAAGCAGTTTTATTATTTTATTATTTTTATTATTTTTAATTTTACCCCAAAAATGGTGAATCATCCCCCATGGTTGACATCATCATCTTGAATCCTATTGGTTCTTATAGAGTTTATTTTGGTTGTACATTTTTCTTAGGAGGCCCATTTTAGATCTCAAAAGTTCTCTAATGAATACCCTAACACACCATTACTTGAATATTCTCTAGCACTAGACTCCTTCATATATTAAAACATATCGGTGCTATTATATAATGACATCCTGATGCGATAAATGTATAATGTAAATCCCCGGTGTGTCTCGATTTAAAAAAAAAAAAAAAAAAATGGTGCTTTTGGATACAGCCCACCCTAATGCGCTTTGCAAAACACATTGAAGGAGGGTTAAATAAATATAAAAAAAAAACTGGGCCAACTGTAATTTTAATTTTTACCATCTACAGTGTGGGAGAGCTCTGAAGCACCAGTGATACTCTTTCCACGTGTGAGAACTTTGACGTCAATGCTTCTCTTGCTCACCACCTTTCAATACTGCGCTCACTGTTTGAGTGTCCAATTTTTTCAAACGGTGTAAAAATTTGTTTTTATCCATTATGTGTCTACAATGCCTTCAAATGACCAAATGTTTAGGTAATCTCTATGTTTCTTTCTAATTTAATTTTTTAGTGGATTAGAATTGAAAACACTACAAGAAAAAGGACATTGGCAAGGGTCGAAAAATGTCACCATAAGCTCATTGGTGACAGTCAAAAGAGATTTTGTCACCAAAAATGAATGTCACTAAAGGTGGTGTTTCCAAAAGTATAGGTATTGTGGTGACATTCAAGGTCTGTCACTAATAATTATTTATAATGACAGATAGTGATCATCACTTTCATATAAGCAATGATGACGGACCTTAGCCTTCATCACCAAAAAACTGAACGTCACCAAAGGTGGTGTCGCCAAAAGTATAGGTGTTGTGGTGACATTCAAGTTCTTTCATGAATAATGATTATAATGATAGACTAGTGACCGTCACCATTTCATATGAACAACAACGATTTATGGTGATGGAAATTTCATGGTCGTCATTATTGATGGATATAATGGTGGCATTCATTGAACCTCACCATTTCATATTTTTGCGAGGGTTGAAAAATGTCACCATAAGCTCATTGGTGATGGTCAAAAGAGCCTCTGTCACCAAAAATTGGATGTCACCATTCCATATGAATATCAGGGCATGATGGAATCAAACCACCAACCTCCTGCTTGTAAATTAAAGGCTCTTCCATTGAGCTAGCACCCTTTAAAGAATTATAATTTAAAACATTAGACCTTGAAACTTTATAAATTGTAAATTCTATAACTTTCAATAATTATAAAAATTTGTAAAGTCTTGGAAAATCTTTTACTAAATAAGAAAAATAGCAACAAAGTTGCAAGTCCCTACCTAATGGTTATGGAAGTTATGAAAATTGGGTTGAGGGAAAATTATTTACGTATAAGATACTCAACATGTTTATACGTTTAATACTCAATTAGAAGTGAAACTTTGGATACATTTATAGTCTATAAATGACCTATAATTATCAAACCTAGAATATGCAATTACATTGAAAATTTATTTCTCACCTTGTGAATCATGTAATATGTTGTGACAACATAAAAATATACCTCTGAAAGATTGTTTTGCATGTCAAAAAGTAAAATACAATGAGTATATATGATGCAATTATGAAAAGTGAGCTAGATGTTTGAATCCAAATTGGGAGTGCTTCTCGTTATTAATTAATTCAGGATGTCAAAACACAAAAATGATATTGAAATGTAACCACTAGAAAAAGTTAAAATTGTAAGCACAAAGTTTGGCCAGTATTTGTTACACCAACAAAATATTCAAGCGACATTTAACACTTCCAAATCCACAAAAAGCACAAGTATCCTAAGATGCAATTGCAACTATATCTCTCTACTCTATGTCTCTCAATGATAACTATGTTCTCTCACAAGTACTTCAACTAGCAAAGGGGTGTGAGGACAAAAACCTCGAAGCAAAAAGAACTACACAATATAAAAATAAATTTCATCCCTTCTCTACCTTTATAGAATATATCTAGGAGAATAAAAAAAAGAGAATATGATTAGAGTGGGAAAAATAAAGACGATAAACAAAACAATAACCAACGACGAAATCTACTAATTTGAACATGTGTCCACATGTACTCAAAGATTATAGGAAACAAGAGAACCCAACATGATTTATTTTGCACTTGATAAAATGGCATTTACTTCTTTGGTAAATAGGAAGAAAATATCAGCCTCTTTTCCTTTTTCCTCTAGAATAAATCCTCTATGTATGGCATTGGGGTTTTGTGCTATACTCTATATTTACTATCCAACATTAAAATAAGAGTTCCCAAACTTGTTTCTAAATATGTATGATTTGTTTGAGTTTCGGCCAAACCTAGTCAAATCTTGTCAAGTTCGACCAAGATGCAATGAGTTTAATTATGTTTGCTTAATCTAGTCAACGAGCTTGACTCAGGATTTTGAAAAGCAAGTTTGATAGAGATGAATGGTCTCACATATTTTGAAAAATCTTCCCCTTTTGTATGTCTCGAAGATAGAATCTAAACTAGTCCACTCTTACCATAATGTGGCTAGATAAATAAGACAAATAAGAACCAATAGTATCCACTAAGAGATTACAAGTGAGAGGCGTTTATTTTGCTAAAATATGCTCATAACTTACCTCACACTCCAACCATTTTTTTTTTGTGTTGTTGCATTTATAAGCACAAATGCAATTTTGTCATAAAAGAGGCTTGCACATTGATATGAAAAATTTCAACACCACACTTTTACCAACTAGGCAACCACTATTTAGAAATTTATTTTAATTGTGGAGTTTCATGCCAATTTCTATTGGAAAATCCAAATTATTCTTTTGATGAATGTGTGAATGGCATGCATGATGCTAAATTTAATGTTTTATATTTTTTTCTATATGTCATTTGAGGACTCGAAGTGATGTCTACAAATTTGGTGTTGTATTGCTTGAGCTGCTTACTGGAAGGCGGTCTAGCAGAGAATACAACTTGGTTGAGTGTGTTAGGGTCCTATAAATATAGGATTCATAATTTTTGAATTGACTTTGATAGTCTTGTAAATATGTACATACCTTGGTTTCTGCAAGTTGTTTTCCCAGATTTTGAAAATAATAAATAATAAAAAATGAAAAAGAGGGTAAAAAAGTCCTAAAAGAAAGATCAAAGGACTTAGAAAAATGTAGACCCCAAAAGAAAAAAGAGATAAAAATAAGACCTGAAAGTGAGCAAGTCCAAATGCCACTACTTTTATTTTTACTGCAATAATAATGATTATGTGCAGAGTGTCGATAAATGCCATAATCCATGATCAGTTAAACATATTAATCTTAAATTTTCATGCTTTCAATTTCATGTTTTAGATAGAGAATAAAGATTTTTCAAACAGTTTAAACTTGAAAAATCAGTAGATAGGTAGAGAAATAATGAGGAGCTCAATAGTTTAATTTGAGCCCTCGGATGAAATAAGGTAGATTTAGATAGTTTTTATGTTTCGAAAGAAAAATGTTTTAAGGTTACAAGCCTGAATGCACCTACAAAAATGAAGAAAAAATGTTAGAAATAAAGATGGGTAGGTAGAAAGCAGTTGAGCAAGCATGTAATAAAGCATCATCAGGAAAAAAAACACTAATTTCCCCTCCCCTAAAAGTGTTCAATATTCTAAACTATCAGTAAAAAAGGCTCAGAGCATTTCTCTGACTTTTGTTGGGACTGGACCCAAGGCTCGATGACTGCTTAGTTAAAAATATTGAGTCCTTGCATTAAATCCAAATTTCTCAGCATTTACCCCTCATTCATACATCAAAAACCCTTTTTCCTAAGTAAATACACATTCTTACTTAGTAAAATTGTAACCTAAAATAATTAACTACATTCTTTTCAAAAAGATTCATAAAACCCTCAAAAAACATTTATCCTAAGTATTAGTGAAGTAATATAAAAGATGAACAATGCTTTATTTTTATACTTTACTTAGAGATAATATGTGTATTGTTTCCTTTTACTATCCCTTTATTCATATTAACATCTAAATTATTGTAGTAAATCCCTAAAAATACCCTCCCATATATATTAAAATCCTTATATTTAAATTAACCTCCAAAAAGCCCACTATTTTACGTTTAGACCAAAGATTATTATCCCCATGTGTGCAAATAAACCCCACCCTACAAACCCCTTGATCTAAACTTATCGTTATTTAAATAATTATTCCCCTATAGTTTGAAAACTATTAAAAAGTTCAAAACTATATAATATATAATAATCGCACCCGCATTTAAAATTTGAAACATTTTTCAAATGTTTTAAAATAAAACATTACCCCTCCACCATGCTATATAATGCCTAAGGGTTTAAACCTTATTAAAACATAGTTTTATAAAGCCTAAAACCATTCCCGCTGCATAACACACTCCGGTCCCACTACTCTTATCCCGACGCAGCTTCCGAACTGATCTAGAGTGTTTGCTCATGAACTCCAGATCTGACGATTGATACCCAATATCGCGCAAAATAGATGCACGTTCATCCCCGTGCATAAGTTGCGTGAAATGACTGGTTTTATAATTCTTTCTCTCCTCCATGTGCCCTTCAATCACTGGATTGCGTGGGTTGAGTCTAAAACCACTTACCACCAAAACTCTGCGCGATAACCAATCTAGTTCTTAACCCGTTGAATCCCGAAACCACCCTCCCCGCCAATGCAACCTGCATTCAATGCACAACTAATGTAACCCAAAATGCATATTTAACCTTAGAAATCACATTCATCCATCTATCTTCTGCGCAATTAACCTATTGCTCGCGCCTCCCTCACTGTAAAAGCATCCTTTTTTCGCCATTTTTATACACTAAAAGCCTGCATAATTTTCCCTGCAAACCATTCAAGACCACTGGAAGCTTCAGTTCACTTCCAGAAACCTAAAAAGCCATTAGAAATCTTCCTATGCCTCATAAACCCTGTTTCAAGACCTAATACCTGAAAAAAAGGTATTCTTCAAGAAATTAACCTTCTCGTCATCAAAAAGAGCTATTTCTGTCAATATTGAACCTTGTGAAGCCTATTTGTCTACAGAAAGACCTTAATTGCCTTCAAAGAGTGTATTTGTTGTAGAAACCCTGATAAAACCACAATTTTTAATAATTTAACCTGTTTTAATCAAATTTGAAGAAATTTAACCTTTTTCAGACCTTTTGAAACCCTTTGAAAGATTCAAACTCTTTTGCCAATGCTCAGAATCCCGAATTGTTACACTCAATTGCTAAGTGCCAACAAAGTTAATCCTCCAAAGTCAAAATTCATTTCATAGGTTTTCCCAATTTATCAAAGCCATTATCCCTTCTTGTAGACCTCTATTTCATTAACAAATTGTTTGATATTTGCAGGTTTTTCTCATAATATGAAATTGGGCCAACAATTTCAATACTAGTTGACAAAATTGTTTGCTCCAAATTCTCAGATTTTAATTCAAAAGCTTTATTCAACAAACAGTTTGTATACAGAGAAATAATAAAATCAAGTCAGAGAGAGATTAGAAATATGAAATTACACAGTGAATGGTAAAAGTAAAGTAAGAATTCACAGTGATAGTGAAAACAAAATAGTCAAAGAGCATCAGAGTTAAAGTGTATCAGATGAAAGTCACAGTAAAGGTTAAAACAAAGTTATAGAGCAGTCAAGGTAAAAATTAAAAGTAAATACAGAGGCAGTAATGGTTAAAAAAAGATGAAAATACTTTCACCAGCAATAATGAAGTTTATCCAAAGTGAAATTAAAACCAATTAAAAGAACAGTAAGGTTAAAAGATGAAAACATAGCAAGAATGGACATTTTTTTAGAAATTTCCTGTTTAAGTCATAGTTTTGCAGAAAATATTGTGTCTAATCCAAGATGAATTTTGCAAAACAGAAGGAGGTTTATGTTCCTAAAATGTCCATCTACAAAAAATTCTCTCACTTCTCTAACAACCATTATGGATTTGGAAATATTAAACAATATTTGAAAGCACTTTTTAAAGAAAATTCCTATTAAGTCATCATTTTGCAGAGAATATTGTGGCCAATCAGAAATACATCCTACAAAACTGAAGGAGGTTTTTGTTCCTAAGAGATCTATATATGAGAACATATCTCACGTTTTTCACTTGTATTACAGAATAAGAGATACATGCACATATTTACAGCCTATTTTTCAGACTGTGGAAAACTTTGTTTTACACATCTTTTTGCAGAGCCTATTGTGAACAGCTGGAGAATAATTTTAGGGAACTGAGAGAGGTTTATCTAAAAAACATATGTATATACAATAACCTATTTCATGTTTTACATATATATTTAGGATTGAGAAATAAAAAGGTGTCATTGAACACCAAGTTTGCAGAATTGCTGGAGCAGAATGCACAAAGAAAGGAGACAATTAGTGACTTGGATGCCTTATCATCAACTAAGAGTTGAGATCCAATTCAAATTCTCCTCTTTGTCATCACCTATCCATAAAAAATAGTGCCAAATTGATGCATTAGTTTTGAGTGTCCTTTACTTAGGTTCTATTTATGTAAAACAGTTGGAGATATTTGTAAACCAATCTTGATATTTTTTCAAGATATTCTAGTTTAGAATTTGTATAAATACTCCACTCTTTGAAATATTTTGGTGGAATAAAATTGTTGGGATTGTTATAGTCATTTCTTCTTGGACTTCAAAGCTTTTTTGTGTCAAAACTTCGAGTATCAGGTTGGATCAAACCAAATTGGCATCATACTTCAGGATTCCTGTGATGAGCTATTTGGAGTGAAGTATTCTATAAACTTGTCATTGTTTTCTCTCTTTGTTACATGCATCCATTTATGTTTATGCTAAATCTGAATGTATAACTAGGAGTATTACTACAGGATTTGTTAAGAGCACCCTATTTTTAACTAGTTATCATTTATACGTTTTCCTCTGATTTCCAGTGTAGGGAACCCTTAATTTCTCCCTCTCTCATTTGACCTCTTCCTACTACTTCCTTTTCCAGATTTAAGGGTTCTTAAGTGACCTTTATCCCGATCATAACATCTCATAAAAACAACTTTCCAGGATCTCCAAGGGTTATCTATCTTGCCCTAAAAACATTTGACCTTTTTTAACTTGATCCCAGTCATGTTTACTTGATTTTGACTCCATAAACCACTGGACAAATAGATTTCCCACTATCCATCCTTTAAAGTGATTTTTCCCACCAAATTCATCAAAACAAAACCAAATTTGCACTTTCATAATTAGCCTAATATTCACAAATTAAAACAAAGTTAAACTTTAACGAGAGAGCCCTCTCTGAACCCTAGGAAGGCTAGATCCTAGAGTTTGAAGTAGGTTTGTGGTTACCTCTAGAATTATTTGACTAAAAACCAAAATTACACAACTTAAGAATTACTAGAGTGATAACATTTCTGGCGACCATACTGGGGAAGACTAACATTTTCTTCAAAAATATTTTATAGGTTCAAATCTGATCTATGATGGTGGAAAGTGATCAGACATACAAAGGTCAAAATCATCCTCCAGGTGACTCCATTGTCCAAGATCCAAAACTTCAAAGTTCAGAAGAAAAACTATAACCAAAAAATCCATATTCCAAATCATTAATGGTGATACAATATGACAGGGTCTGTGGCAAACCTCTCATCTCATGAGATTTTCAATGAATTTAGGGATGGCTTATTAGAATTTCAGCTTGATGAGGATTTTCTAAGAGCTGTCTTTCTTATTTTGAAACCAAGAAAATGTTCTCCTCAACTTTAAATATGTGTTCTTGAGTTAATTTCTGAAAAATATGAAAATGGCATTAAACTTTTGCATTCTCAAATTCAGTCTTATAATTTCCTAGATCCTAAAGAATTCTTGGAAAATCTTCCTTCTCCAAAGCAAGAGGAAATTGTACTACCTTTTGACTTGCAGATTGAGGATGATTATTCTCTCAAGCACAAGACTGAAGAAATAGTTTCAGGGTTTAATATTAAGAATACAACTAATCAATTGGTCATTGAAGGCCTAGAAGCACAAATCATACATTATGCTTTTGATGATCCTATAGAAAATTATATGGAGACTATTTTTAGCTCAAGTCTGCAGACATGTTTTTATCTATGAGGATCAAATATATCAGAAATTGCCATTACACATGATATATTTGATTATGAAGACACATGATCAAGTTATGCTTCTAAGTTTGATGATAAGCAGTCAAATTATCCATTCATTTCGACAACTAATTGACTGGCTTCATTGGCATTTTTGTATTACCTGATTCAATAATATTATCAATAGGTTAGAGTAGGTAGATGAGTGAAAATAAGCTCAGAATTCTGAGCATGTTTTCAATTTTCAATTTTCAGCTAGTCCTTAAATATTTCATTAAGATTTGAAGCCAAGGAAAAGGCCCTAAGATATTGATGATTCAGTAGTTTATTTTGAAGGTTGCAACACCTTTTAGTCTCAGATCATATTTCAGTTTGCAGAAAAAGGTGTAAATTTAGTTCAAGTGTTTCAGTCACAGAGATTTTATAACAAACCAAATGCATGTTTGGGATTGGCTCAAAGGATCAGGCTACTAGTCAACGATGTTCTTGACATCTCACAAGGAGATGCCATCCCCATGTGAAGCCGCTGTTAGGGTCCTATAAATATAGGATTCATAATTTTTGAATTGACTTTGATAGTCTTGTAAATATGTACATACCTTGGTTTCTACAAGTTGTTTTCCCATATTTTGAAAATAATAAATAATAAAAAATGAAAAAGAGGGTTAAAAAGTCCTAAAATAAAGATCAAAGGACTTAGAAAAATGTAGACCCCAAAAGAAAAAAGAGATAAAAATAAGACCTGAAAGTGAGCAAGTCCAAATGACACTACTTTTATTTTTATTGTAAGAATAATGATTATGTGCAGAGTGTCAATAAATGCCATAATCCATGATCAGTTAAATAGATTAATATTAACTTTTCATGCTTTCAATTTCATGTTTTAGATAGAGAATAAAGATTTGTCAAACAATTTAAACTTGACAAATTAGTAGATAGGTAGATAAATAATGAGGAGCTCAACAGTTTAATCTGAGCCCTGGGATGAAATAAGGTAGATTTAGTAAGTTTTTATGTTTCGAAAGAAAAATGTTTTAAGGTTGCAAGCCTAAATGCACCTACAAAAATGACGAAAAAATGTTAGAAATAGAGATGGGTAGCTAGAAAGCAGTTGAGAAAGCATGTAATAAAGCATCATCAGGGAAAAAATCACTAATTTCACCTCCCCTACAAGTATTCAGTATTCTAAACTACCAGTAAAAAAGGCTTAGAGCATTTCTCTGATTTTTGTTGGGACCGGACCCAAGGCTCGATGACTGCTTAGTTAAAAATATTGAGTCCCTGCATTAAATCCACATTTTTCAGCATTTACCTTTCATTCATACATCAAAACCCATTTTTCCTAAGTAAAGACACACTCTTACTTAGTAAAATTGTAACCCTAAAATAATTAACTTCATTCTTTTCAAAAACATTCATAAAACCCTCAAAAAACATTTATCCTAAGTATGCGTGAAGTAATATAAAAGATGAGCAATGCTTTATTGTTATACTTTACTTACAGATAATATGTGTTTTTTTTCCTTTTACTATCCCTTTATTAATATTAACATCTAACTTATTGTAGTAAATCCCTAAAAATACCCTCTCATATATATTAAAATCCTTATATTTAAATTAACCCCCCAAAAACCCACTATTTTACATTTAGACCAAAGGTTATTATCCCCATGTGCGCAAATAAACCCCACCCTACAAACCCCTTGGTCTAAACTTATCATTATTTAAATAATTCCACCCCTATAGTTTGAAAACTATTAAAAAGTTTAAAACTATATAATATATAATAACCGCACCCGCATATAAAATTTGAAACATTTTTCAAATGTTTTAAAATAAAAAATTACCCCTCCGCCATGTTATATAACGCCTAAGGGTTTAAACTTTATTAAAACATAGTTTTATAAAGCCTAAAACCATTCCCGCCACAACACACTCCGGTCCCACTACTCTTATCCCGACGCAACTTCCGAATTGATCTGGACTATTCGCTCATGAACTCCAGATCCGACGATTGATATCTAATATCGTGCATAAGAGATGCATGTTCATCCCCACGCCAAAGTTGCAAAAAATGAGTGGTTTTATAATTATCTCTCTCCTCCACGTGCCCTTCAATCACTGGATCACATGGGTTGAGTCTAAAACCACTTACAACCAAAACTCTGCGCGATAACCAGTCTGGTTTTTAATCCGTTGAATCCCGAAACCACCCTCCCAGCCAATGCAACCTGCATTCAATGCATAACTAATGTAACCTAAAATGCATATTTAAACTTAGAAATCACATTCATCCATCTATCTTCTACGCAATTAACCTGTTGCTCGCGCGTCCCTTACTGTAAAAGCATCCTTTTTTCACCATTTTTATACCCGAAAAGCCTGCATAATTTTCCTTGCAAACCATTCAAGACCATTGGAAGCTTTAGTTCATTTCCAGAAACCTCCAAAGCCATTAGAAATATTCCTACGCCTCATAAACCCTGTTTCAAGACCTAATACCTGCAAAAAATGTATTCTTTAAGAAATTAACCTTCTCGTCATCAAAAAGAGTTATTTCTGTCAATATTGAACCTTGTGAAGCCTATTTGTCTACAGAAAGACCTTAATTGCCTTCAAAGAGTGTATTTGTTGTAGAAACCCTGATAAAACCACAGTTTTGAATACTTTAACCCGTTTTAATCAAAGTTAAAGAAATTTAACCTTTTTCAGACCTTTTGAAACCCTTTGAAAGATTCAAACTCTTTTACCAATGCTCAGAATCCTGAATTGTTACACTCAATTACTAAGTGCCAACAAAGTTAAACCTCCAAAGTCAAAATTCATTTCACATGTCTTCCCAATTCATCAAAGCCATTATCCCTTCTTGCAGACCTCTATTTCATTAACATATTGTTTGTTTTTTGTAGATTATTCTCAGAATATGAAATTGGGCCAACAGTTTCAATACTAGTTGACAAAATTGTTTGCTCCAAATTCTCAAATTTTAATTCAAAAGCTTTATTCAACAAACAGTTTGTATACAAAGAAAGAATAAAATCAAGTTAGAGAGAGATTATAAAGATGAAATTACATAGTGAATGGTAAAATTAAAGTAATAATTCACACTGACAGTGAAAACATAACAATCAAAGAGCATCAAAGTTAAAGTGTATCAGAGGAAAGTCACAGTAAAGGTTAAAACAAAGTTATAGAGCAGTCAAGGTAAAAAGTAAAAGTAAATACAGAGGTAGTAATGGTTAAAAAAATATGAAAATAATTTCACCAACAACAATGAAGTTTATCCAAAGTGAAAGTAAAAACAGTTAAAAGAACAGTAATGTTAAAAGATGAAAACAGAGCAAAAAGGGACATTTTTGCAGAAATATCCTGTTTAAGTCATAGTTTTGCAGAACATATTGTGTCTAATCCAAGATGAATTTTGCAAAAATGAAGGAGTTTTATGTTCCTAATATGTCCATCTACAAAAACCCCTCTCACTTTTCTAACATCCATTATGGATTTGGAAATATTCAACAATATTTTAAAGCACTTTTTACAGAAAATTCCTGTTAAGTCATCATTTTACAGAGAAGATTGTGGCCAATCAGAAATACATCCTATTAAACTGAAGGAGGTTTTTATTATTAAGAGACCCATATAAGAAAATGTATCTCATGTTTTACACAGGTATTACAGAATGAGAGATACATGCACATATTTACAGCCTATTTTTCAGACTGTGGAAAACTCTGTTTTACACATCTTTTTGCAGAGCCTATTGTGAATAGTGGGAGAATAATTTTATGGAAATGAGAGAGGTTTATCTCAAAAACATATGTATATACAATAACCTCTTTCACTTTTTACATATATATTTCGGATTTAGAAATACAAAGGTATCATTGGACCCCAAGTTTTCAGAATTGCTGGAGTAGAATGCACAAAGAAATGAGACAATTAGTGACTTGGATGCCTTATCATCAACTAAGAGTTGAGATCAGATTTGAATTATCCTCTTTTTCATCATCTATCCATAAAAAATAGTGCCAAATAGATGCATTAGTTTTGAGTTTCCTTTACTTAAGTTTTATTTATGTAAAATAGTTGGAGATATTTGTAAACCAATCTTGATATTTTTGCAAGATATTCTAGTTTAGAATTTGTATAAATACTTCACTCTTTGAAGTATTTTGGTGGAATAAAATTTCTGGGATTTTTATAGTCATTTATTCTTGGACTCCAAAGCTTTTTTGTGTCAAAACTTCGAGTAGCAGGCTGGATCAAACGAAATTGGCATCATACTTCAGGATTCCTGTGATGAGCTATTTGGAGTTAGGTATTCTCTAAACTTGTCATTGTTTTTTCTCTTTGTTACATGCATTCATTTATGTTTATGCTAAATCTAAATGTATAACTAGGAGTATTACTACAGGATTTGTTAAGAGCACCCTGTTTTTAACTAGTTATCATTTATATGTTTTCCTCTGATTTCCAGTGTAGGGAACCCTTAATTTCTCCCTTTCTCGTTTGACCTATTCCTACTACTTCCTTTTTTGAATTTAAGAATTCTTAAGTGCCCTTTATCCCGATCATATCATCTCATAAAAACAACTTTCCAAGATATCCAAGGGTTATCTATCTCGCCCTGAAAACATTTGACCTTTTTTCCCTTGATCCCAGTCCTGTTTACTTGATTTTGACTCCATAACCCAATGGACAAATATATTTCCCACTATCCATCCTTTCAAGTGATTTTTCCCATCAACTTTATCAAAATAAAACCAAATCTACACTTTCATAACTAGCCTAATGTTCACAAATTAAAAAAAAGTTAAACATTAAAGAGAGAGCCCTCTCTGAACCCTAGGAAGGCTAGATCCTAGAGTGTGAAGTAGGTTTGTGGTTACCTCTAGAATTATTTGACTAAAAAATAAAATTACACAACTTAATAATTACTAGAGTGATAGCATTTCTGGCGACCATACTAGGGAAGACTAAAATTTTCTTCAGAAATATTTTATAGGTACAGATTTGATCTATGATGGTGGACACAGGTCAGGCATACAAAGGTTAAAATCATCCACCTGGTGACTCCATTTTCCAAGATCTAGAACTTCAAAGTTTAGAAGAAATACTATAACCAAAAAATCCATATTCCAAATCATTAATGGTGATACAAGATGACAGGGTCTGTGGCAAACCTTTCATCTCATGAGATTTTCAATGAATTCAGGGATGGCTTATTAGAATTTTAGCTTGATGAGGATTTTCTAAGAGTTGTCTTTCTTATTTTGAAACCAAGAAAATGTTCTCCTCAACTTAAAATATGTGTTATTTAGTTAATTTCTGAAAAATATGAAAATGGCATTAAACTTTTGCATTCTCAAATTCAGTCTTATAATTTCCGAGATCCTAAAGAATTCTTGGAAAATATTCCTTCTCCAAAGCAAGAGGAAATTGTACTAAATTTTGACTTGCAGATTGAGGATGATTATTCTTTCAAGCACAAGACTGAAGAAATAGTTTCAGGGTTTAATATTAAGAATACAACTAATCAATTGGTCATTGAAGGCCTAGAAACACAAATCATACATTATGCTTTTGATGATCCTATAGCAAATTATATGGAGACTATTTTTAGCTCAAGTCTGCAGACATGTTTTATCTATGAGGATCAAATATATCAGCAATTACCATTACACATGATATCTTTGATTATGAAGACACATGATCAAGTTATGCTTCTAAGTTTGATGACAAGCAGTCAAATTATCCATTCATTTCGACAACTACTTGAATGGCTTCATTGGAATTTTTGTATTACCTGATTAAATAAGATTATCAGTAGATTAGAGTAGGTAGATGAGTACAAATAAGCTCAGAATTTTGAGCATATTTTTAGTTTTTAGTTTTTAGCTAGTCTTGAAATAATTCATTAAGATTTGAAGCCAAGGAAAAGGCCCTAAGATATTGATGATTCAGTATTTTAGTTTGAAGGTTGCAACACCCTTTAGTCTCAGATCAGATTTAAGTTTGCAGAAAAAGGTGTAAATTCAGGTCAAGAGTTTCAGTCACAGAGATTTTATAACAAAGCAAATGCATGTTTTGGATTAGCTCAAAGGATCAGGCTACTAGTCGACGGTGTTTTTGACATCTCACAAGGAGATGCCATCCCCATGTGAAGCTGCTGTTAGGGTCCTATAAATATAGGATTCATAATTTTTGAATTGACTTTGATAATATTTTAAATATGTACATACCTTGATTTTTGCAATTTGTTTTCTGATATTTTGAAAATAATAAATAATAAAAAATGAAAAAGAGGGTAAAAAGTCCTAAAATAAAGATCAAAGGACTTAGAAAAATGTAGATCCCAAAAGAAAAAAGAGATAAAAATAAGACCTGAAAGTGAGCAAGTCCAAATGCCACTACGTTTATTTTTACTGCAAGAATAATGATTATGTGTAGAGTGTCAATAAATGCCACAATCCATGATCAATTAAACAGATTAATCTTAACTTTTCATGCTTTCAATTTCATGTTTTAGATAGAGAATAAAGATTTTTCAAACAGTTTAAACTTGACAAATCAGTAGATAGGTAGAGAAATAATAAGGAGCTCAATAGTTTAATCTAAGCCCTCAGATGAAATAACGTAGATTTAGTAAGTTTTTATGTTTCGAAAGAAAAATGTTTTAAGGTTGCAAGCCTAAATGCACCTACAAAAATGAAGAAAAAATGTTAGAAATAAATATGAGTAGGTAGAAAGCAGTTGAGCAAGCATGTAATAAAGAATCACCAGGGAAAAAATCTCTAATTTCCCCTCCCCTACAAGTATTCAGTATTCTAAACTATTAAGTCCCTATATTAATAGTGTAGTCCCTTATTATGTTAGTGTAGCCCCCTTTATTGTTATTGTTGTACCCCTGTAACCCCCAGATTGCTATTATTGTGCCCTTACATTATTATTGTTAGGTCGGCTAGGATTACATTGTGGCCCCACTAGGATTATATTGTGGCCCCATGGACTCCTATATATAGAAGGAGGTTTTGGTCATTTATATCATCGAAGAATTGTTCATTCATGTAATGTATTGGAGGTTGCCCCCTCAAAGTGGCTTATTTCTAAGGTGTTGATATCTCTTTTCTTCTCTTTTTGGAGTTGGTTCACAACATTTGGTATCAGAGTTTTGAGATTCTAGGGTTTCACTGCTCCAAACAGGTCATCGTGGAATTTTCGCTATAACTTTTTTTCTACGAAGGTTCAAAATCTGAAATTTTTAGAGTTTGAAGCCAAAATCCTGAGGAACATTTTCGCAAAATTTAAGACCTTGGTTCACAATATTTTTGGAGATATTTTATGTGCAAGTTAGGTCATTTTGCAGGCTCCTGAATTTAACCTAAACAGGCCATCGCGGTATTTTTCGTAATAAATTTTTTTCTACAAAGGTTTAGAAGCTGAAATTTTTTGAGTGTGAAGTTGAAATCTTGAGGAACATCTGCGCAAAATTTCAAATCTTGGTTCGCAATATTTGAAGAGATATGATTTGTTCAAGTTAGGTCATTTTTCAGGCTCCTGAATTTAACCTAAACAGGTCATCGTGGTATTTTCGTAATAACGTTTTTTATATGAAGGTTCAGAAGTTGAAATTTTTAGAGTGCGAAGCTGAAATCCTGAGAAAAATTGTCGCAAAATTTGCGATATTAGTTCGCAATATTTTCGGAGATATGATTTGTGGAAGTTAGGGCTTTTTTAGGCTTATGAACTTCATCTCAAAGAGGTGATCGTGGGAAAATATTCATAGCTCTCTCTCTGAGCATCAGATTGGAATTCTGTAGAAAGTGGCCACAAGTACATGGACTATAGTTTTCGGTCTATAAATTTTAGAGCCAAATGAGGAAGCAATGAAACGTGGCAAGTCGTACAATTTCGGTCTACTGAACCAGTCCAAAATTGGATCATTGTGGGAGATTGGACATAACTTTGCCTTGAAGAATCCAAATCAAATCAGACTTGTGGCATTTGAAATAAGTTTTAGATGGCTACTACAGGGCCAAATTTCAGATATTGAGGATACGCAATTATAGAGATAATTCAATTTCAATATCGAGCTTCTCAAAAGCAAGAAAAAGACATGTATTTGGTTTTTAAAATTGCGTAACGTTTGTTTGGAAAAGCAGTTTGAAGTGATTCCAAGGGCATATTTTAGAATTTGTATCAGTATTGGATTCTATAATGCCTCCAAAAAATAATTCCATACCCATTAAGCCCTCAAAAAGCTATACTATGACGCATGAAGAGGAAGAATTGCAGTATGAGATATCAAAATTACGGTACAAAGTGCAACAAATTTTGATGTTACGAAGAGCAACCGAAGATGGCATAGATGGTTTAAAAGAAGAAATGGAGGCTAATTTGGATGGTTTTAAGGATCAAATAATAGCTAATATGGATGATAAATTAGTGGAATATCACATCAAGCATCAACAAAAATTTCTTCAACTCTCAAAGGATAACCTAACTTTGGTGCAGAATCTAATGAAACAAGAAGAAGATCAACATCACATCGAAAGAAGTTCTGAAGCAGTCACAAAAACAAGAACTCGATAGGTTCGATCAATTTCAGAGTAGCTCAGCAAGTGGAAGAAATTTTCTGTAGAAGATTCCACATGGGAGGATGAGAATTTTATACAGAAGCATCAATAAATAATCAAGCGATGAGGACAACACTTGTTTGAAGGAGAGGGGCATGTTAAGTCCCTATATTAATAGTGTAGTCCCTTATTATGTTAGTGTAGCCCCCCTTATTTTTATTGTTGTACCCCTGTAACCCCCATATTGCTATTATTATGCCCTTACATTATTATTGTTAGGTCGGCTAGGATTACATTGTGGCCCCACTAGGATTATATTGTGGCCCCATGGACTTCGATATATAGAAGGAGGTTTTAGTCATTTATACATCGAAGAATTTTTCATTCATGTAATGTATTGGAGGTTTCCCCCTCAAAGTGGCTTATTTCTAAGGCGTTGATATCTCTTTTCTTCTCTTTTTGGAGCTGGTTTCACAACTTAAATTATCAGTAAAAATGGCTCAGATCATTTCTCTGACTTTTGCTGGGACCGGACCCAAGGCTCAATGATTGCTTAGTTAAAAATATTGAGTCCCTGCATTAAATCCACATTTCTCAGCGTTTACCCTTCATTCATACATCAAAACCCCTTTTTCTTAAGTAAAGACACATTCTTACTTAGTAAAATTGTAACCCTAAAATAATTAACTTCATTCTTTTCAAAAGCATTCATAAAACCCTCAAAATACATTTATCCAAGTATTAGTGAAGTAATATAAAAGATGCGAAATGTTTTATTTTTATACTTTACTTAGAGATAACATGTGTTTTGTTTCCTTTTAACATCCCTTTGTTCATATTAACATCTAACTTATTGTAGTAAATCTCTAAAAATACCCTCCCATATATATAAAAATTTTTATATTTTAATTAACCCCCCAACAACCCACTATTTTACATTTAGACCAAAGATTATTATCCCCATGTGCGCAAATAAACACCACCCTACAAACCCCTTGGTCTAAACTTATCGTTATTTAAAAAGTATAAAACTATATAATATATAATATAGTTTAAAATCTATTATATATATAAACTATTAAAAAGTTTAAAACTATATAATATATAATAACTACGCTCGCATATAAAATTTGAAACATTTTTCAAATGTTTTAAAATAAAACATTACCCCTCGGCCATGTTATATAACGCTTAAGGGTTTAAAATTTATTAAAACATAGTTTTATAAAGCCTAAAACCATTCTCGCTGCATAACACACTCCGGTCCCACTACTCTTATCCCGACGCAGCTTCCGAACTGATCTGAACCGTTCGTTCATGAACTCCAGATTCGACGATTGATATCCAATATTGCACATAATAGTTGCATGTTCATCCCCATGCCAAAGTTGCGCGAAATGAGTGGTTTTATATTTATCTCTATCCTCCACGTGCCCTTCAATCACTGGATCGTGTGGGTGGAGTCTAAAACCGCTTACCAGCAAAACTCCGCACGATAACCAATCTGGTTTTTAATCTATTGAATCCCGAAACCACCCTCCCCGCCAATGCGACTTGCATTCAATGCATAACTAATGTAACCCAAAATGCATATTTAACCTTAGAAATCACATTCATCAATCTATCTTCTACACAATTAACCTGTTGCTCGCGCCTCCGTCATTGTAAAAGCATCATTTTTTCACCATTTTTATACCCGAAAAGCCTGCATAATTTGCCCTGCAAAACATTCAAGACCGCTGGAAGCTTTAGTTCATTTCTAGAAACCTCCAAAGCCATCAAAAATCTTCCTATGCCTCATAAACCCTGTTTCAAGACCTAATACCTGAAAATAAGGTATTTTTCAAGAAATTAACCTTCTCGTCAACAAAAAGAGCTATTTCTGTCAATATTGAATGTTGTGAAGCGTATTTGTCTACATAAAGACCTTAATTGCCTTCAAAGAGTGTATTTGTTGTAGAAACCCTGATAAAACCACAATTTCGAATAATTTAACCTGTTTTAATCAAATTTGAAGAAATTTAACCTTTTTCAAACCTTTTGAAACCCTTTGAAATATTCAAACTCTTTTACCAATGCTTAGAATCCTGAATTGTTACACTCAATTACTAAGTGCTAACAAAGTTAAACCTCCAAAGTCAAAATTCATTTCATAGGTCTTCCCAATTCATCAAAGCCATTATCCCTTCTTGCAGATCTCTGTTTCATTAACATATTTTTTGATTTTTGTTGGTTATTCTCAGAATATGAAATTGGGCCAACAGTTTCAATACTAGTTGACAAAATTGTTTGCTCCAAATTCTTAGATTTTAATTCAGAAGATTTATTCAACAAACAGTTTGTATACAAAGAAAGAATAAAATCAAGTTAGAGAGAGATTATAAAGATGAAATTACACAGTGAATGGTAAAAGTAAAGTAAGAATTCACAGTGACAGTGAAAACGGAACAATCAAAGAGCATTAGAGTTAAAGTGTACCAGATGAAAGTCACAGTAAAGGTTAAAAAAAGGTTACAGAGCAGTCAATGTAAAAAGTAAAAGTAAATACAGAGGCAGTAATGGTTAAACAAATATGAAAATACTTTCACAAAAAACAATGAATTTTATCCAAAGTGAAAGTAAAAATAGTTAAAAGAGCAATAAGGTTAAAATATGAAAAAGAGCAAGAAGGGACATTTTTGCAGAAATTTCCTGTTTAATTCATAGTTGTGCAGAAGATATTGTGTCTAATAAAAGATGAATTTTACGAAATTGAAGGAGGTTTATGTTCCTAAGATTTCCATCTACAAAAACCCCTCTCACTTTTATAACAACCATTATGTATTTGGAAATATTAAACAATATTTGAAAGCACTTTTTACAGAAAATTCCTGTTAAGTTATCATTTTGCAGAGAGGATTGTGGCCAATCAGAAATACATATTACAAAACTGAATGAGGTTTTTGATCCTAATAGTTCCCTTTACAAAAAACTATCTCACTGTTTGCACAGGTATTAAAGAATGAGAGATAAATGCACATATTTACAACCTATTTTTCAGACTGTGGAAAACTCTATTTTACACATCTTTTTGCAGAGCCTATTGTGAACAACTGGAGAATAAGTTTAGGGAACGGTGAGAGGTTTATCTCAAACACATATGTATATAAAATTAACCTCTTTCATGTTTTACATATCTATTTCTGATTGAGAAATAGAAAGGTGTCATTGGACCCACTGGACCCCAATTTTTCCGAATTGTTGGAGTAGAATGCACAAAGAAAGGGGACAGTTCATGACTTGGATGCCTTATCATCAACTAAGAGTTGAGATCAAATTCAAATTCTCCTCTTTTTCATCACCTATCCATAAAAAATAGTGCCAAATAGATGCATTAGTTTTGAGTGTCCTTTACTTAAGTTCTATTTATGTAAAACAGTTGGAGATATTTGTAAACCAATCTTGATAGTTTTTCAAGATATTCTAGTTTAGAATTTGTATAAATACTTCACTCTTTGAAGTATTTTGGTGGAATAAAATTGCTGGGATTGTTATAGTCATTTCTTCTTGGACTTCAAAGCTTTTGTGTGTCAAAACTTTGAGTAGCAGGTTGGATCAAACCAAATTGGCATCGTACTTCAGGATTCCCGTGATGAGCTATTTGGAGTGAAGTATTCTCTAAAATTCTCATTGTTTTCTCTCTTTGTTACATGCATCCATTTATGTTTATGCTAAATATGAATGTATAACTAGGAGTATTACTACAAGATTTGTTAATAGCACCCTGTTTTTAACTAGTTATCATTTATATGTTTTCCTCTGATTTCCAGCGTAGGGAACTTTTAATTTCTCCCTCTCTCGTTTGACCTCTTCCTACTACTTCCTTTTCCAGATTTAAGGATTCTTAAGTGCCCTTTATCTCGATCATAAAATCTCATAAAAACAACTTTCCAATATCTCCAAGGGTTATCTATCTTGCCCTGCAAACATTTGACCTTTTTGTCCTTGATCCCAGTCCTATTTACTTGATTTTTACTCCATAGCCCAATGGAAAAATAGATTTCCCACTGTTACACAAAATTTTGTCACCGTCCCTGCAATCCCTCATCCCGTACATTGGAGGACTATTCCCGTGACCTGTGAACAGTAAAATGTCCTGAAAACACCTTAATGTCATCCTTCTGCATAAGGAGAAGAATTCTTCTGAAGAACAATTCCTCTGGAAAACCCTAAAAATTGATGTTTTGGCATTGGCGCGTGTAGCCAGTTCATCCCTCACGCCAATGGGGAAAAAGCAACCTAGTGGGCGTGCCAGCTGGCGCTCTGTCCCTGTGTCTCACTCCTTCCAAGCCTATTAAGGAATTTTTTTTAAAAATAAATGGCGGAAGTTTGATTCTAACCAACTCAGAATGAATCATCAGAAATAAGTTGGGTTGTTTGCCTACAGATCTCCCTGATTAGGAAGTGGTTTTCCACCTCTCATGGAACCTTCCTAAGAGATAGGACTCTATCCCATGATTATAGGGATCCCAACCTCCCTTCCTCCCTCTATAAAAGCTTGTCCTCTCCATTTGCTAGCTAGCTGAACTTGTGGGAAGGAAACTATAGCTGGGAAACTATTCAGAGCAGAGCCGAGGAGAACCCCGTAAGAGATAGAGCTTTGTCCAGATTCCCAACAGGCTTTGTTGAGACATGCTTCGCTGCAAGCCCCGCCGAAGAAAGATCATAGCATCAAAGATTTTGGTTGTAATCTCCCTTTTGTCATCTATAATATAAGCAACTCTGATTTTGGTTCCATTTGTGTGTCTACTTTTTATGTAATGCAATGAATTATATATTCTCTGACTGATATATAGTTACATGCTTTAAGTATTACGTTGTATGTCGTCATTTCTCTGCATGTGTACAGGTGTCCGGATGTGGTGAACGAAAGGATTGTGATCTGTCAAGCTAGGGACGAGGAGCACCGCTTCTTCCTCGACAACAGTAGCGTGGGATTTGAGGTAGGCTACTTATCGCGATCTTTGTCTTTCTTGTAACTAGGAACCAATGTCATTGCGTGATTAAATTGTTGCTAGACCCAATCTAAGGCTAGTGGGATCACCTCTGTCCGCAGAGGGGATTTACCTCCATAGCGGTTTCGCCATTACATCCTGTTGCGCACGGTAACTGTGATTTCCGATTGAAACCCCATGACTTACATTTTGTCCCGACAATTTCTAGGGGGCAAGTAATCAAAGTGGATCGTGATCCTCCAAGAGTTTGATTTGGAGTTCACTACTGCCAAATCGAAGAAGTCACTGGTTTTTGCTGATCTCATTTGCTCCCTCCCTACTAACTCTGTTCCGTCTCAATCCGAGGATCATATCCCGAACGAAAAATCTCTTCTTAATCAACACTCTTGATCCATGGTACGGTGATATCATCATATACCTCCAGACATCGACCTTTCAGTCCGAGTTAATGAAGGATTCTTGATGTCGCGTTCGACATCAGTCGCAACCATATCACATTGTCGGAGATACCCTATATCGCATTGGAGTCGATTCCATACGCTGCCAGTGTTTGAACTTAGAAGAGGCTGAGAAAGTTTTGAATGACAGTCACAATGGCGCCTGTGGCGGTCACATGTTCGGTTATGCTACCACATACAAGATCCTTCGTGTAGGCTATTTCTGGTCGTCTATATTTAAAGACTGTATTGTTGTAGTATGAAAGTGTCACGCGTGCCAAATCTTCCAACGCAAGATGCATGCGCCGCCCCTCCCATTACATCCTGTCATTACCGTGGGCCCTTTTTCCAAATGCGGGATTGATTTTATGACATGTAACCCTCACTTGGCTGGGGGGCATGCTTATATCATTGTTGCGTAGATTATTTCACCAAGTGGGCTGAAGTGATGCCTACATTGGCCACAATCGGTAAGATAGCTGCACAGTTCATTTTCAACCATGTGATCACGCGTTTCGGCGTTCCTCAAGCCATCTTCACTGATCATGGCTCTCATTTTCGGGACTACATGATGGCAGAGCTGACATCTAGGTTGGGCTTGCATCACGACAACACAATGCCATACTACCCTCAGGAAAATGGCCAGGTTGAAGCCGTGAACAAATTTCTTGTCATGATGCTTCAACGAACAATTGGTATACACAAATCGAATTGGGATCTCTAGTTGTTTTCAGCTCTTTGGGCCTACTGAAAGTCAGTGAAGAGTGCGACCGGATTCACACCTTTCCAGTTGGTGTATGATCTGGAAGCTACTCTTCAAGTTGAATGTGAGATCCCTTCATTAAAATTGGCTGTGGAATTACTGCCCGATACTTCCCTGGAGGAAGAACGTCTCCTATATCTCGAGAGATTGGACGAAACTCGCCGCTTGGTTGCTTTGGTTATCGAGGCACATAAAAAGCGAGTTAAAGCTCATTTCGATCAAAGGGTTTCTCTGCGCTCTTTTATTGAAGGGGACCTCGTCATCTTGTATGATCAAGCCCAAGACAAGCTTGGGGAAGGAAAATTCCAACCTATCTGGCATGGGCCCTATATCGTTGAACGCGTATTAAAAATGGGGCTTATGAGCTGATCTATTATGAAGGTCTTCCTTTGACATAGCTCATAAATGGGTTGTACCTGAAGAAATATTATGCTTGAATCATTCTTGCGTAGTATGTGTACATAGGATTTTTTCATTTTTGTGAATTTGTGGTGTGGTGTGCTTTGTAAGCGTTTTTCTGCTTACTGGGTCTTCCTGTTCTTGCAGATGTATATTAGTCCTTATGTCGGTTTCGCGGATGGTGCCTCCCGCAGTACCAGGAACCTGTCTTCAACAACCTGGGTAATTTACGATCCTGCTGGTGGGTTGGTTAATTTACAAGGTGTTTGTCTAGGGCCTGCTACAAATAATGTCGTGGAATATAGTGCCGTTTTGGAATTATTAAATGAGGCTGTCAACCTTGGTATTCAAATGTTACTTGTATATCTAGACTCACAGCTTGTGGTTTTACAGCTCAATGGTCATTATTCAGTTAGAAACCCATGTATTTTAAGGCTGTATCTACGTATTCGTTTACTTGAAAGAAATTTTGATTACATTACATATCAACATATACCAAGATGAATGAATACACTAACAGATGTAATAGCCAACATGGTATTAGATAGACATTTACGCAATTTGTAAAACATCATCATATGTAAGAAAGATCCATGTAGAAATAGATGTATATATATATATATATATATATATATATATATATATATATATATGTCGAATGTTTGCAATGTGTGCATCATATAAAACCAAAAAATATACATGTTTGTGTCAGTTACATCCGAAGATGACATGTCTCTCAAAAATATGCAAAATAAAAAGCCTAGGCAACTAATCGGCATGGTGCTCATGGTAGCATGTCATTGCCCGCACCAACCACCTTAGTAAGCGGTGGAGGCGACTCGGCACCCCTACGGTGTGCCTCTGATAAGCTAAAGGGACATCGGCTAGGCGAGCATAATTCGAAACCCCACAAGTAATCCCCTCTGGGTTATGTACAAGCGCATCCCCCTCGCCCCCCTCACCTTGAGGGTCATAAGCGAGAGGGGTCCTCCTCGCCACCGGTGACATTCCAACGGGCCTCTCTTTTCCAACATCTGCATACATATAGGATCAGCTGTTAGAACATACATGTATACCAAAAAATCATAAAACTCATAAAAATAAAAAAGAGTCTTACCCAGCTCCTCATCCCAGTCCTCTCCTTCTGGGAGCGGAAGGTCTGGGTCTCCAGTGAAATCAGTGCTCGCATAGGGCCAGTCCTCTACGATGATCAATTGTCATCGAAGCCATCCAAAGAACTTGGGCTGCCATGACATCTGCTGGCCGACCCCTACCCTGGGCATCAATGCTGCCCATCGAGCCATCTGTGGCTCTCTCAATGGTGGATCCAGAACTATAGCCCCTTGGCCCTGGAAGATAGGTAGTCATTCTAGGAAGAATGATACCAATATTGACCTGTATCCAAATTGTTTCAGTTTGGTCTTTTTGCATTTGGTCAATTTCCGTTTGATGTTCATAGTCACGGCTATGGCCCAGTCAAACACTGTTGGGTTCATGAATTCTGACGCAAGAAGGAGCTGTGTTTTGGTAGCCTCGTGCAGTGCCTGTGACCCTGCGGTCCGTGTGATAGTATGTAGCACTACTCTGAGTGCTAGTTCAGGAATGGTCTGAATGTCTACCTTTCCGCTACCTGACCCTTTGTGTGCCCCTGCGCACACTCTGTCCATGACCATTGTCATGTTTTCACCAGAAGGCCTGGTGCCTGTCAAGATAAGAATTGGACCTCTGCGTGACAGTCCAGTGATGAAGTACACATCTGACACTTCGAGCTCGAGTACTTGATCTCAAAGTTTAAAATTCTCCTCGTCCTCATCCCATATACTAATTAGATATTGCAGTAGTTCGAGCTGAGCCTGGAGACATGGCGTTAGGAATAATTTCTTCAAACTGCAATTTCAGAGAGCATTCATACACTGCTCATTCTCCATTGCCAATTCATCTTCCTCATTGTGCTCTCTTTCCTTCCATTCAATTACCATTTTCGCTGAGTACCTGCATCAAATCAAACATAGGAGTTTTAGAAACCTCCTCAAGTATTCAATTTTGCTTTTCATTGGTTCATTTTTGACATTTTTTGGTCGGAATTTGTGTTGCGCCATTGGCGCGACCTCTGTGTAAAACAGAGTGGATTGGTGCGGGTCCGTGCCTGGCACCCGCGCCAACCGCTGAGGCCCTAATTTTGAAATTCCTCCCCTCAGGGATGCCGAATGACAATTAAAAACTATGAAAAATCACTTAAAAGATGGCTAATGGAAGTAGCTCTTACCTGGAGAAGGCAGGATCTGGATTCGTCCACTGGATTGCTCTCAATTGTCACCTTAAGATCGCAAAGGAAATGGCTCACTATCACTATGCAAAGAGGTAAAAAGGTGAAAAGTAAATATGTTTTTACTATTTGGTAATATTTATAACTTTTCAAAATCAAAATTAGGTTTTGGGACTTGTTTTTCCGATATTTTACTATATTTTTGTCGAAAAATGGGTTTTACACTTGATTTTTGTGTAGCGACAGGTTTTCACGCGATTAGGACGATGACACGAGTTGTATTTATACTTTTTCGGACTCGAAAAAAACACAAAAAAGTCACTACTGGAGTCACCTTTCAGCGTTTTTCTGACTCTCTAAAATTGAAAAGATTATCGAGAGGCTTGTCATTTTGAACTCGTTAAATGGCTGCGAAACGACATCTACCCAGTATACGTTTACCCCTTTTTCGCGCTGGGATAGATTATTTATGAAAAAGGAATACCCTAGCCTATCACGACTAGTAGGTTCTCTCAGACATAGTTTTCTACCTTTTCATATCTGTGGGACTATCTACGAAAAGGGACTGCGAGAGTTTTCTTTTCTGTTGTCTTTTCAAACTCTCTAAACATGAAAAGACGCTGAGTTCTTCATTTTTTAGACTCGTTAAACATTGATGACATCAGACTCCGTTGTAATGATGTTACACGAGTTCCTCTTCCCTAGGGCTCGTTAAATGTACTAGGTTTGATTTTTCCGAAGGACAAACTTATATCGCAAGCATATGCTATCCCCTTCAAGACTGTTTAAAAAAATAATTGGGGTACTCACCAGAAATGGTGGGGGAAAATGGAACCAATATTATAGTCGTGTCGGCAGTATGTCACTCTTGAACATGGCACTTGTCTGCATTCATGTCAGGTTGGGGACATCTCATCTCGTTATCTGCTTGTCTTCATGGGTTTGGGTAATCTCTTTTGACTGCTCATCTACTCTTTGCCACGTCACCATGACCTCAGATCACTTGATGTTAAATACTTCCAAATCCAATGTCGTGCCGCCGATATGATCAAGAAAAATTGGCCTCTATAGTTTTTCAACCTCCCTCTGATTATCTGTTGGTCTTGATTCACAAACATCATGTTCCTCTGTCTCGTGTCGATGATGTGGGAAAAATTATGGTCCACCTTCAATCGAGGTCACTTCCTGTCGACTTCAACTCATTATCCAAAAAGTTGATCTAAAGACTCCCTTTATTTGCCTTAGAGCCTGCATGCCTCAATGGAAATTTCCTCGCATTCGACGCAAGTTTTTCATTATTGGCCTTCGATCAGATGATTCTACGGGTGTTTGACGCCATCTCACTGTTCACATTTCATGGATTGTACCTATAGTACCTTGAGAGCCATCGTCATTATTGGTGGTTTCTCTCGTGTCCGTTAATGGCTTTCATTATCGGCTGGTAATCAGATGATGTTCTTGCATGTTCGACTTCAGCTCACATATTCACATGCTAGCACTTGTACATTTTTCGGGTCGAGATGGAGCGCAAGACCCTAGATTTTGTCTGATAAACATCCAAGATGGGGTTTCTTTGTGGATTTTTATGATTTATTACATGAATTATTTAATTGGATGACTGCGACCATACCTGAGTCTACTTGTTGGTCCTTATTTACTGGATGGCTGCGTCCATACCTTGGATCCTAGTTTTTGTACACTCTATTATGGATGGCTGTGCCCATACCACATATCATGTATCAGAGATATCAGTTTTTTTTGTATTCACAGGTTTTTCGATGGCAGTATTTTCAGTTGGGCGCATTCTCATAAAGCATTTCACCCCTCCCTCTCTCTTGGGCCTCATGCTTTAGGGGGCATCTGTTACAAATTTTTTTGTCACCATCCCTGCAATCCATCGTCCCGTACATTGGAGGACTATTCTTGTGACTTGTGAATAGTAAAATGTCTTGAAAACACCTTAATGGCATCCTTCTGCACAAGGACATGAATTCTCCTGAAGAAAAATTCCTCTGGAAAACCCTAAAAATCCATGTTTTGGCATTGGCACGGGTAGCCAGTTCCTCCCTCGCGCTAATGGGGAAAAATCACACTAGTGGGCACACCAACTGGCGCTTTTTCCCTGTGTCTCACTCGCACCAAGCCTATTAAGGAATGCTTTTTAAAAATAAATGGCGGAAGTTTGATTCTAACAAACTCAGAATGAATCATCAGAAAGAAGTTGGGTTGTTTACCTCCGGATATCCTTGATTAGGAAGTGGTTTTCCACCTCTCATGGAACCTTCCTAAGAGATAGGACTCTATCCCATGATTATAGGGATCCCAACCTCCCTTCCTCCCTCTATAAAAGCCTGTCCTCTCCATTTACTAGCTAGCTGAACTCGTAGGAAGGAAACTATAGCTAGGGAACTATTGAGAGAAGAGTCGAGGAGAACCCTGTAAGAGAGAGAGATTTGTCTAGATTCCTGACAGGCTTTGTTGAGATGCGCTCCGCTGCAAGCCCCGCCGAAGGAAGATCATAACGTCAGAGCATTTGGTTGTAATCTCCCTTTTGTCATCTATAATATAAGTGACTCTGATTTTGGTTCCATTCTTGTGTCTACTTTTTATGTAATGCAATGAATTATATCTTCTCTGATTGATATATAGTTACATGCTTTAAGTATTACATTGTATGTCATCATTTCTCTGCATGTGTACAGGTGTCCGGACGTGGCGAATGAAAGGATTGTGATCTATAAAGCTAGGGACGAGGAGCACTGCTTTTTCCTCAACAACAACAACGTGGGATTTGAGGTAGGCTACTTATCGCGATCTTTGTCTTTCTTGTAACTAGGAACCAACGTCATTGTGTGATTTGATTGTTGCTAGACCCAATCTAGGGCTAGTGGGATCACCTTTGTCCGTAGAGGGGATTTACCTCCACAACACCCAGTATCCATCCTTTCAAGTGATTTTTCCCACCAAATTTATCAAAACAAAACCAAACCTACACTTTCATAACTAGCCTAATATTCACAAATTAAAACAAAGTTAAACTTTAAAGAGAGAGCCCTCTCTGAACCCTAGGAAGGCTAGATCCTAGAGTTTGAAGTAGGTTTGTGGTTACCTCTATAATTATTTGACTAAAAACCAAAATTACACAACTTAAGAATTACTAAAGTGATAACAGAGTGGGCTTGCCCACGTCCCATTGAGAAGCGGAAGTTGTTACTGCTACTTGATCCTAAAATGGAGGGAGAGTATTCTGTCAAGGGAGTTGTGAAAGTTGCTAACTTTTCCTATCACTGCCTGAGCCAAAATCCTAAAACAAGGCCACTTATGAGGGGCGTTGTTGATATTTTCGAACCTTTAAAAATTATGGAAAACACTTCTTTCAAATATTCTGTTGATACTGGTGAGAATACATATGAGGTTCCCAATCAATCATATGACTACATATGTCTACAAGCATCATCAAGATGAATAAATTGTTTCAAATGAATTTGAACTGTTGCAAGATTGGTTCTGATTCATATAACCAATTTTGGAAGCAACCATATAAAATAATATAAATGCATGGATGTGCAGAGTTTCCCATTCCTTTGATGTGAAAAGTCGTCTTGTATGTTGTAAACTACTTACAAAATTTCCATTACATCAACTCATTAATCTACTGAAGATCCCTTTCAACTTTCATAGATGATAATGTCATTTCTTGATCACGATGGTCATGAATGGCTTATTGTACTATGAATAAAATGAAAGTACTTACCTTTGCTGACTTAGAAGGAAAGCGACATGATACTTGTAAGCTGCAAGTTTGCACATCATTCTCAGATCACAGTGGAGTCCTAGTTAATCATTTTTTTCAACGAATGGCAGATTATTTGATCCTTCATCTCCTACCTATAAATTATAAATTTTGTATTTGCAACTTCTAGATAAATACGAGTATCTTTTCAACTGATTTGGGACTTGAAATGAAGAGCCATTTTTCTGTATTTGAGCTAGATCGTTTTACTGTTAATAAACATTACATTTTGTGCATCCTAATGTGTGTATGCCATAAAAGACATTACTATTGTTATGAATTTTGAGGTCAGAAGTAATATCATTTCAAATCACTTTTGGATCAAGAATATCATTTAAAAACAATCATCCTTTTTCTTTCTTAGAACTATTGGATGTGAAACCCTCTTGTACATGTTCATTTAAACAACATCGTTTGACATGGTCTTTTATTTCCTTGGATCATTTCAGATGCAAAGCAAGTTTTCAAAGAAAATATTTAACATAAACCCATTCTAGTGGTCATCATAAGAGCATGATCTTTACCATCTTATCCTTTAAGGACACATTCACTGATTTCAACGGGCTTATGTTGTAAACAAAACTGGATATCTATGTTAGTTGGAAATTACTATAGATTACTAATAGAGTGCTTCAATTTAGATATATTATTGTGCAAATTATCTTGACAACTCCGTCATGGAGGCTGAAGAAGTACATAAATTGGTAAAAGTTATCACATTCTTTCATGTATTAGAAGAAATGAGGTTATTAGTGAAATGCCATTATTCAAAATTAATCATAAATTATTTTGGGAAGAATGCTCCAAGAGGCTTAATTGTCCAACATTCACCATTATTCACCATCTATTAGAAGGTGGGGTATCATTCAACACTTGGAAGCATGAGGCTTAGCCCGACTTTACTTCCATACCTCTATAAATTTACAATGAAAAACCCACTGCTTTTATGAGGAATTGAACATGGATGAGTGTTGCAACAATGCCTCACTCTAATTGGGCCTACTTATCTCTAAAACATAACAGTCTCATATCAAGTAAAGTAATGGGCTGCGAATTATGTGTGATAATTGGCAAGTCACGCTTCCTAATAAATAGAGTTTTGGAAGGGGGAATGGTTTGAATTCCATTTCATGGTATTATGATAGGGTTTTTTCTTGGGAGTGACAATACTTTTCCATTAGTTTTCTTAGATAGATATTTTCATTTTTTTACTTTTGGTAGTGCAAGTGGGTGGATCTATTATTTCCATGGGAGATAAATTTCTAGGAATAGAACGAAAGGGAATCTATTAGCTCAATAGGTACTAGTCTAAATATTTATTGTACTTGAATTTAGCGAAGAGTACTCGTAGTTCTAATCTAATTGAGGTTGGAAAAGAGCACCTAGTATTGTGGAAGAATTGTACAATTATGGATTGAGTTAAGTCCTAATTGTTTTGCTCGGAATTGATTAGATCCAATAGGGTTCTTTGGCTTAGTTTAGCCTTCCCTTGATCCATTAGTCTAAATATTTATTATACTGGAAAATAACGAACATGACTCATAGTTTTAATCCAATTAAGGCCAGAAAAAGAGCACCTAGTATTGTGGAAGAAATGTACACTGGTGGGATGAGTGAGTCCTAATTCTTCTACTCTAATTTTATTGGACAGTAGGGTTCTTTGGCTTTACTTTAATGTTTCCTTTTTTTTTTTTCGGTAGTTTTTGGCAAGGGTTTTGAAACTTATAGTTGCATATCTAGATAGTGATTTGTTGTAACACAACCTCCCACTCCCTTAGCTTAAATTTTACACTATTCCAAATGTTTCTCGGGTGCATGTCTTGTGACTTTACTCTCCACTAGGATACACAATTTTGAAAACTCATCTCTTTGATCAAAAAATTGTACCATAATATAAATAGGCAACTTGTCTTCCAATTCAGAGATTACTCTAATTGAATATTCCTCTCCACATTTAGGCCCAAATATGAAGTTGTATGCGTTAACTAGGAGTGGTCGTAGAGTTTACAACAACTAAGAAACCTTTTAAGGGGTGGTCCCAATTTGAATTCATAGGGAAGATATTTTAGCTCATTCAACACTAAAATATAAAGTTTCTAGCATGTAAATCAAGCAACGCTAAATCAATTTTTAAAATTTGGCATATGTTTAAGAAAGTAGTAACTTCTCTAAATACTAAATACTAAACATCAATTATTGAATTAATGTTTCATCAAGCAATGTAAATTAGAGGAACTAAACTCAAGCAGTATAATTTAGCATAATAGCGATGAGATAGGTACCATGGAAAATTTTGTGGCTGATTCACAAATTCAAATGGGCATGTTTAAGACCAGATAATTTAATCACATATGATTCTCTTCTCTTTCATGCATGTTAATACAAAGTTATTTTACTGAAATCCCCTTCATAGACAAACCAACATCATGTAAAATGCCCTTTTTGAATATAAATGTCCTCTTCTTCTCCTAGTCAATGATTGCATTTTTGTTGGGGTGCTAAGATAAATTATGTCCACTTTTGCACATGAAAAATAATATTCAATAAAGAGGTGCAACTATTTCATTAGCTATGCTAAAAATACATCCATAACAATAAGTAATAAATATCATCACCTATGTGCTCTAGCTTACCTCAGACTCAAAGGTGATTGCATCTTGCAATTTTTTTTGGGGTGCTAAGATAAATTATGTCCACCTTTGTCCATGAAAAATCATATTCGATAAAGGGGTTGAAATATTTCATTATGAATGCTAAAAATATGTACATAAAAATAGTGCCAAAGATCTTCACCTATGTGCTCTAGCTTACCTTAGACTCAAAGGTGATTGCATCACCTTGCGTAGTTAAATGTTATTTATTTTGTAAGTTGTCTAGGTAATCCAAAGTTTCCAATCATTCTATCCGTACTTCACTGTAAACAGACAAAACATAATGGACTTAAACACATGAAAAAGTAGCAATCTCAAATAGTCAAAGGCATATAAGCACTGTTCATAATAACTTCGAAGCAAAACTGCCACCAGCCATGATCAAAGACACACAAAATTCCATTCTCCTACCACAAGTTACCAAGGCACTTAAGAACTACAACTTTGATTTTTTTTTGAGTCCAATAACCTTTGGCTTAGTCTGTACATTGGGTTACTAATAAAAGCATGCAGGAAAAAATCTAATAGGTGACTAGAGAATTCAACATTAACAATTCCACTTTGTTGCTTCCATTTCAACCAAGACGGCTATAGCTATAACCATTATATTATTCTTTTTTCTAGGGGGTACTATTGTTACAAATTTGACATTTGCAATTGGTTTTATCTCAATTCAAACAACCTAGTTATTCCACTAGAATGAATAATGTAAAATTGAAGTAGCTGACATTGAAATCTAATGTTGGAAAAAACTATCGAATTGTTGATACAAATTTACCATCATTGCTAGTTCCATTAGGCATTGAAACTTTTAGGAGATAGTTTGCATCACTGGAATACTTCTACTCACCTAGTTTTTACAATCTTTCATGTCTAGTGAACTTGACAACTATTTTTTTGAAGTGGCACATTGTTTACAATATGTTTACAATTGCTTATTTTTCTCAAGCAGCTAGAAGTGACATTGTTGAGAAAGACAATAAAGTTGAAGTATTGGCATGTAGCTGATTAAAAAACTTGTTGTCATTCAAAGTTCATATTCAAGCATTGGGGATCCACTTTATGGGAATACAAATATATCCATTTGAAAAATTAAAAATAAGGGAGTACTAACAAATGCAAAGATATTTAACCCAAACCATAACCATTCTGTCTCAAGGTCTACTATGAAATTATTATTTTATTACTTACCATATCTTGTATTCTCTTTTATACTTATTGAAGAGTCTATAGGCTTTGTTTTGAGTCACAATGTATTCTACAAAATGTATTTGGAAGTCACATCGACTATTTTATCAAAATTTATTTCTTCAATGATGTGTCTCATCAAAGTATTTATTCTAGGCATAGAAACCTAATCTACGTGTGAAGCAAAAGTCATAAAAAAGTAAACAATTGCATGTACTCCCAAAACTAGCCTCCCTTTAATCAAAAGTTTATATTGTTAGAGCAACCAACCATATTGAGATTGATAAGCAATGTGTAAATCCATATTTTATTGTATGACCACTCTTAAGTTCCAAACCACCTGCCCCCATTTCAAACAAGTGATGCAACAACCCCTTGTTTTTTTCCATATTTTCCACCATCGTGAATATTTTCCACTGCAAAAGCTACCCATAAATGCCTTGAATTGATCACATGACCAACATTCAAGTTTGGTGTGATGTTGATGTAAAAACCTCCATAATCATATTTTTCCTTGTGTTTATTAATATATAATTATTTAGGTTTTCTTTAGTACATTTCCTCTGGATCTTTGTATAAGCGTACATCATCTCTACCCCTATGACAATATAAAAAATCCTTGACATTCAAAGACATTTTATCTTTTTCAGGATCAACTTAATTGTTTAGATGAATATTTCCTTCAAGGTGTGGCCCCTTTCTTTCCTCCCATCCATGAAGCTTCTCTTATTGTATGTCAATAGACCCTTCTTGAAGGATCCCTTGTGTCTTCAAATTCAAATGATCCTATAGTTACCTTAAACCGAAGTTCAAGGTACCAAATTCTTTCTTGATGGCATGCAATGCACCAAATTCTTTCTCACACACATTCCTTTATGTTTGAAAGATATCTTTAGGGAATCCAACCCTTGATCCAGAGATTTAATATGTTATTAAATTTTGTCAATGTGTCCAAATGTCTCTTTCATATCACACAACAATTTTTTTTCTTCTTGTAAAATCATACTCTCGTGCTCAATCCTATTTTGTATTTGGTATATTTTCTTATCAATTTCTTTTAGCCTTCGTGTTTGCCCAATATTATTCACAATATAGGTAGGTAAGCTCTCCCTATTTGAAGAAATATCTAAATTAAGGACACCTTGCTTGAGATATGGGTGGGGCTTCCATTTGACAGTAGGCCTTCCAAAGGTTGCGCCAAAAGGTTATCAATGAAAGGGTCTCTTCAGATTCCAATATGTGCTCCAAAATGCACCATTCATCTCAACACTTAGCCTTAAAAAACCCTGTCTACTAGGCTGCACAGATTTGTCTTATAATGTCACTATACACACCTTGATACATCAACTCAATATCTAATATCCAAGTCTACACATGGATGTCTTTAATAAGGCTGCTCTGAAAATCTACCACAAAAATATCATCTAACAAGACTTCAAAAGGGGCTCCAGAAGTTTTTCCATAAGGGCTTCAAGGTCTGCACCTAAATTTCCTTCATGTAAGCTTCAGTAAATAGTCAACAAGACTACACAAGCAATCTTCCTATCTCAGGTCACAAATATCCTTAACTCAAATCCTTAATTTGCTTTAAGGAATTCAAATTAGTATCAAATATGTATATCAGACCTCCAACTGTAAAGGAATAAGATCTTGTTCTTAGTAACTTCAGATATGAACTCCATTACTTAGTCAATTTTTGGTTCGTTCCTCTTTTCACAAGAAAAACTGAGGATAATATTCACTACAGAAATTAAAATTGCGATCTCTTCCAAATGAATAACTCCTATAGGTAGCCTGAGATCACATTTCCAAAACTCTGTGACAAAAAGAAGCTGGGACTACTCTTGTTTCAGGCCTGAAGTCGTCTTCTAAATACCTGTAGTCTAGGTCACAAGAGAGCTAAAAATTATGTAACTAGGAAACCGAAATCTTCAAAAAAGGTGCACTAAAATAATTGATCAAGAAATCCCCCAAAACCCTTTAACCAAGAGCATAAAATAAACCAAGTGTTTTTTCTTCGATCCATTCCATGTTTTCTGCTAAAAAATCCCGTTGAAATTTGCAACAAGAAAAAGTGGAATTGGCATCCAGAAACAACACACACACTGGTGTGGGATCACAAATCACACAGTGATGGATCCTAGCAACACATTAGTGTGCAACCAATTTTTAAATAAATTGGAAAATTATTTTTAATCTTATCTCATAACAACTTGTATTAGTTAACTAAGTGTGAAAGACTTAGTTAGCTCCAGAATTTCAAGTTGAGGGTCAAAGGATAGGCATGTAGAGTGATTCTATTATTTATAGGGTCCAGTTGCAGTTGTAGCACTAGTGTAGTGTGAGTGGGATCATTTAACTCACATTAATTGAGTTAAAATATGTTTAACTAGTTCGTACTGTTTGATGAGCTAGTGGAAGATCAATTGAATTAAAATAGATTTAATTCACCAGTAGTGATATTCCAAGTAAGTGATGATTCACTGTTTATATCTGCATGCATGCTAATTATGGTGGAGACCCAGTTGAGACAAAGGTTGAAGGCTAGTAAACTATTAGTTGTATTTTAGGCAAACTGCCTAGGTGTAGTTATAAAACCATAGGAAGCCCATGATGAATTGCAAAATCAAGGAAGGTTGAACTTCCTATTTAATAGGGGTTTAATTTTCTAGGGATTGCGTAAGCAGGGTAGGCTGATAATTGGCTATGTGTTTGTCAAATTTTTCCTAGATTAGTGTGAAGCAATTGGTAGAGTGTATGAGGTTGTGGTGATAAAAAATACATTGTATTTTTTCATGATTCCTTCGTTGATTATACAATAAAGATGGAGGGGTTTTGAGAAGTTTCTTTCCCCAGGAATATTTGGTGTTGTGTATTGATTTAATTCTTTCTCTTACTTGCATGTGATTGAGCAATCATGTTTTCTATTCCACAAATATTGTAGAAGGATTTAGTATCTTGCTTTAGTACATTGCATGATCAGATTGAGTCCATTAATATAATTTCTACATGGTATCAAAGCTCCAGGAATCACAATAGTGGAGAAGAAATTGAGTTTGTGTTGAACAATATTCAAATTTTTAGATACTTTCTTTGGAGCTAGAAGCAAATCAAGATGTCTTTAAATGGCTTGAGACTCGAATATGAACTTGAGGGCAGTTCGAATTACATTTAATGGAAGGACAAGATGGAGGCAGTGTTGGAGGACAATGGGTCGAAAAAATCATATAGAATGATATTCCCAATCCCGCAACAGCAGGTGCCCAACTTCTTGATGCATGGAAGAAGAAGGTAGTGAAAGCAAAGAGGATCTTGTTAGAGGGAGTTCGATTGTCTCAAGTCTCCATGGAAAGGAAATTTCATATGCTATGTGGAAGGCCTTGTCAGATCTATTTCAAAGAAGAAGTGGCCACATATAATTGGCACTCAAGGACAAGATCAGGAAAATAAAAATGCAGAAGGGCGACACAATCCTGAAATACTTGACCAAGTTCACTCAATGTCGAGATGAGCTTGGAAGTGTTGGGATTAATGTAGCTGATGATGAATTGGTGAGCCTATCACTTATAGGCCTTCCTAAGAGCTAGCATAGTTACTGGGACTCTGTGAATGGGAGGGAGAAGTTACCAGATTGGGAGTGACTTTGGTCAGATTTGGTACAAGAAGAGTTTCGATGAAATACCATGAATGGATCCTCATCCAAGATTGATGATGAGGAAACTTGTGCCTTGGATGGTAAGGAAAAGAAGGGGAAAGGGAGGAAGTCCGATTCCAAATCTGAGACTGGAAAAGAAGGCAAGAAGCGTGACATGTCAAAGGTGAAATTTTTTCACTGTGATTATCATGGACAATATGCCACAAATTTTCCACAAAATAAGAAGAACAACAAGAAGGCTCCAAGAGCTGCAACGGGTGAAGATTTGGCCTCATAATTTGAGTTTGACTTCTCTCTCATGGCATGCATGGCATCAACTGTGATGGGATTTATGTGGTACTTGGATAGTGAAGCATATTTCCACATGACGGGAAACGAAGAACTCTTTAGTAGCTTGGAGGAGAAGGATCTTTATATGCAGATCGAGATGGGAGATGATAGGAGGAATAGTGCTATCGGGATTGGTACAGTTACTTTCCAGAGACAGTCAGGTAAACCTTTGTTATTAAAATATTTCATGCATGTACCATGCTTGAAAAAGAATTTAGTTTCAGTTGCTATGTTGGAGGCTCTTGGATATGATGTGGTTTTCAGTGAAGGAAAGGAATTCCTTCTTCACAAAGCCACATCACAAGTAAATAATATTGGGGTTCATGTGAAGAACCTCTATAAACTTGATGTAGATGGCTGCATAAAATTGAGCAGTAAAGCGGGGAAGGTGGTGAGTCGGGATACATGTGAGTTATGGCACAGGATATTGGGCCATCTACACCACAGTGCTTTGAGGATCATGCAATATATTTCTACAAGTCTTCCAAAGGGTACTCTTGTCCAGATAGACACATGCAAGGGATGTACCATGGGGAAGTATACTAAGGCAACCTTTCATGAGAAGGATAATCGAGCAACGAAAATCCTTGAGAGAGTTCACTCAGATGTGTGTGGACCATTCTCTACGCCTTCCACAACAAAGCACATGTATTATGTGATTTTTGTTGATGATTTTTCTAGAAAGTGTTGGATCTTCTTTCTGCAGAAGAAAGATTAGGTGTTATCCAAGTTTTGTGAGTTCAAAGCACTGGTAGAGAAAGATACAAGGAAGAAGGTGAAGGCTGTAAGGAGCGACAATGGTGGTTAGTATATCTCTAATGAATTCAAGAAATTCTATGCCAAAGAAGGAATTCAGAGAGAATTGATTGCACCTCATACCCCACAATAGAATGGGGTTACAGAAAGAAATAACATATCAATTGTGGGAGAAACACAAGCTATGTTACATGATCATGGCTTACCATTGCATTTGTGGGCAGAGGCATGCAACATAGCAGTATTTGTGCAGAACCAGAGTCCTCATCGGATACTTGGCATGAGTACACGAGAGGATGCTTTTTTAGGTAAGAAACCAAATGTTTCATATTTTAAAATTTTTGGCTCATCTGTCTATTTCCATGTGACCAAAGATGTCAGGAAGAATCTAGAACAAACAACAGAGGTTGGAATATTTATGGTGTACACTGATACTCCCCAAAACTATCGGGTGTATTTTTTGGCTAACATGATGACAATTGTAGGAGAGATGTTAGATTTGATGAGGAGAAAGCCATGCAATTGTCCCTTGAGATGGAGCTTGACTTGCATGCAGATGAGGAACTCTTAGTTCTAAAAAATAAAACTTAGGATGTGGAGCAGCCACAATCATAGGATCATGGAGTGGCATAAACAACTCATGCAGAGCCATCCACAATAAATGGTAGGAAGCACACTAAAGAGACTGATATATTGATGCTCAATACGATAGAGCATGTAGGAGAACCTACATCACAACGTAGGTAGAGAAGGTCCCCAACAGGCACACTGGATACATGGCTCTTATGAGCAAGTGTATTGTGACAAAACCATCCTCTTTTGAGGAAGCAGTGCAGCAACCAACATGGGTTAATGCCATGGTTGAGGAGTATGACTCCATTATCAGAAAGAGTGCATGGGAAGTGATCCCAAGACCAGTGGGGAATTCAATGGTTAGATCCAGGTTGATCTACAAGGTGAAGCAAACAGAGACCTCCATGTGGGGGAAATTTCGAGCCAGATGGGCAGAGGGAGTACACGTAGCTATACCTCGAGCTATGAGGTGGGGCGATGTACAGATATGATCCTAAGAAGAAATTTGGGTAGGGTCCATTGAGATGGTGCATCTCATGGATCCAACCTGGCTACGAGGAGCCCATAGTACAAAAATAGCAGGAAGGATTAGTTAGATTGATGCAATCAAATGTCAGGAAGACAAAAATTAGAGTGACAGGTGTCAGATACTGGAGCACAGATCAGAGTTGGCAGCAATGTAGAGTGCATGGATGCATATGTCAACAACATAGGGAGTCAAGTAGACATGTGCAGTAGCTAGCAGCAGCCAGAAGACTTTGATGATAGATGCATTATACTGGTTTAGTTGTTTGGAGGCTATTCAGTTTAGGGAGAGTTGCATGTGCGAACAACACTAGAGCAGTGTTGCATGCAGAACGTTCCAAAGGTACCGGATCGAGACAGATTGATTCCTTTCTTGTTGAGAGGGAGCGTTGAAATTTACAACAAGAAACAATGAAATCGGCATCTAGAAACAACACACACACTGGTGTGGGATCACCGGTCACACAGTGATGGATCCTAGTGACACATTAGTGTGCAACCAATTTTTAAATAAATTGGAAAATTAATTTTAATCTTATCTCATAACAATTTTTAATAGTTAACTAACTGCGATAGAATTACTTAGCTCAATAATTATGAGTTGAGGGTCAAAGTACATGCATGTAGAGTGATTCTATTATTTACAAGGTCTAGTTGCAGTTGTAGCACTAGTGTAGTGTGAGTGGGATCAGTTAACTCACATTAATTGATTTAAAATCAATTTAACTAGTTTTTACTATTTGATGAGCTAGTGGAAGATAAAGTGAATTAAAATAGAATTAATTCACCAGTAGTGATATACCAAGTAATTGATGATTCAATATTTATAGCTGCATGCATGCTAATTCTGGTGGAGACTCAATTGAGACAAAGGTTCAAGGCTAGTAAACTATTATTTGTATTTTAGGCAAACTGCCCAGGTGTAGTTATAAATCCATATGAAGCCCATGATGAATTGCACAATACAGGAAGGCTAAATTTCCTATTTAATAGGGGTTTAATTCTTTAGGGATTGTGTAAGCAAGGTAGGTTGATAATTGGCTATGTGTTCGTCCAATTTTTCCTAGATCAATGTGAAGCAATTGGTAGAGTGTATGAGGTTGTGGTGATCACAAATACATTGTGTTGTTTCATGATTCCTTGGTTGATTTTTTTTCGAACAATATCGATTGTATTATATTTCTAAAAAGTAGGAGAGGAGAAGTTATTCTCCATTACAAAATTCCCCAAGTTTGATGCAGAGGGAGATATGCTTGGGGGCTATTTCATGAGATGTGATACTTGATTCCCATTTTTCTATCCCTATTTTAGAGCTGGATACGGTTACAATGGAACTATACTGTTTGAAAATCTGAAATAATAGCAAAATACACTTGAATTTCATAATAAACTATGTTTACTACTATAATTTAGAGCTGGATCCATGGGTGGCCAAAGATTTTGATGAGCTATTTGTTGACTGTATTCTCACTTCCTCAATGCTTGTTCCCCTGGTCCATTGATGTGGAGCCTTGCTACGACTTTTTTCTCATTGCTTCTTTGATGAAGTTCAGTGATTCCATCAAATGGCTGCAACTATTCTTTAATGTTCTTATTTCTTCGTTGCAAGTCTTCCATTGTGATCTTATATAGGCCATATCTACTTTGAATTTTTCTTTATCTTGCTACATCTGATTCTTGAGGTTTTCTATCACAATTTGGTGAGATTTGTAGAATGCACAAGGGTGTGCTATGTTCTCCAGAGGATCCATCTGTGTCTTTTCGCTGTTGATGCTGCGTGTAGTATCTACTCCCTCTTCCGTTGATGTTTCCCTCTGATACACTGCTCTTAATCTGCGTGCCATTCTCTTTGAGTTTGATAGAGTCCCCTTGCCAATCGTAGACTTATGGTAATGTAGGCTGTAGATTGAAAGCGTTGCTGCCAGCAATGATGGGAGAGGCCAACTCACAAAGGAGAAAAGAGAGGAGGCGTGAAAGCGCACTGACAGTGAATTGAGGATAAAAGCTAAGTATAAAGTGGGGTTGAGGTGGACTGGAGAGATAAGGGAGACGCCGTGCATGTGGGTGGGCCAGAAAAATATTAGAAAAAGCTGAGGAGAAACAAGGGAAAACACAACTAGGAAAGCAAGGTTCTCATGCAGAAACAAAAGCGTGAAGGAGAGATGAAATGTTGGCTGGGAAATTCAAATTTTATAATTTCATAGGTGGGAGGAGGGGTCCCGAAAGTTCACGGGAGGAAGGATTCCATGAGATTTTGGAGTATTGATTTTAGAGATTTTGAGAATATTGCAGAGATTGTGAATTATTCCAATTTTGGTAGATTGCTTGGTTATTGCTTCAAGAGAGATTTTGGTGTTATCATTGGAATTTTGATTTGAATTGATTTGATTGTTGTCCATCATAAATGAGGGAGGGTAGGTCAAGGGATAGGAATTTTTGTTATGGTTTCACCAATTTGTGCTTGTCCAAAATTTTGTTGGACTCCTTTATTTGCTTGCTCATCTGCTAGCTTATTGTTCTTACTCAAAATGTGAAAATACTCTATGTTGCCAATATGACTTGATATTTTTTGTGCTCTGCTCAGGATTTGATTTAGTCTTGCTTTTTGGGAGAGAATTATTTACCATTGGCTTGATAATGATAGCTGAGTCCCCAAAGACGATAAATTCTTTGATTTTTTTTCTTTTAGAATTTTGAGTCCTAACAGAAGCCCATAGGCCTCCGCTTTGTTGTTCGTCATTTGGCCTAGTCCCCAATTGTAAGATATCTGCGTGGATTGATGTTGTAGAATTATTATTCCTCCAGTTCCTACTTTCACTGGGTTATTTTTTAATGCTCCATCAAAAAGGAGACATGCTTTATTTAGAGTATTTACCCAGATTTGAAATTCTTCTTCAGTTTTCCTAATTTTATAATTTTGATGCCTCTTTTTATTTTTTATTTGAGGGACCTGTTTGATCTTGCTTGCTGCAAAACTGATCCAACTCCTTTCTTCTTCTTGGAGTTGGCTCAGATTGAATCTGATTCCTTTGACCCCTTTTGCTGTGAGGAATTCCACCATCAGTCCCCAAGCTTTTGTTGTGATTGTGCTTACTGTTGGGGATTTGTCTTTAAAAATTACTCCATTTCTTGCTAGCCATAGTTGCCAACAGAGGAATGAGGGAAGGTTGTTCCATAGTTGCTGCACTATTTGTTTGTTTTTGAAAGAATGTGGGTAACTGCTCTTCCACTTGTTAATAAAATGATTTATAGGGAGGTTGTAATTTATCTTTGCTGTTATGGGTATCACCATTTGCTCCCAGCATTTTCCTGAGAAGGAGCACTCCAGAAATAAATGTTGGATTGTTTCTTCCTCCTTTCTACATAATGGACATTGAGACAGGCCACTTATTCCTCTTTTATTTAGATTCTCTGCAGTTAGAGATTTGTTGTGAAGTAAAGTCCGCAGGAAGGTTTTTTATTTTGGGAAGGGAATCAACTTTCCATGCTAATCTCCAGTATTTCCAATATTGTTGGTTTTGATTCTCATGAAGTTTTTGGTACCCTGTTTTGACAGTATAATCTCCTCCTGTTGGTTCCCAATGTAGACATCCTTCTTATTTTTGTCTATTGGGGCTACTCCTACCAAGAGAGTTGTCAATTGGTTCCATTGGCCTGTAAGGTCACATGGAAGATTGGGTTTGGCCCATTGCTTCCAGTTTCCGTCCATTTCCTAGGTGGAAATGTCATTTAACTTGTGAAAAACTTCCCTTGTCATCCATTCTTTTAATTCTTTTATACCTGGATAATTTCCCAAAGGGGGGTGTCCCATTATGCTGTCTTTCCATATGTTTTTTTTGTTCCCCATTTCCCGGTCTCATTGTGATATAATATTTGATAAGTTGGGTTGCATTAGTGAATGCTTTCCATATCTGGGTACATGGCCTTGTCGGACGGGTCTTGTCCAAAATCAAGGTTCTTGGTCCATTGAGGTATTTAGCTTCAAGGGCAGCTTTCCACCATGAATTTTCCCTTGTTAGGAAGCTCCAAGTTATTTTACTCCCCGGTGCTGTGTTCATTAGTCCCGAGAGTTTTATGGAAAGACCCCCATTTTTTTATGAGGCTTTTACTTGTTTCCAATTTATCAAACTAAATTTATTCCTTTCCCTTTTCCCTCCCTGCTAGAGAAAGCTTCTGATTATTAATTCTATTTGTTTGTGGATGCTTGCAGGAGCTAAAATAAGAGCAAATTGGTATAAAGGCAGAGCTGCCAAGATGGAATTTATGAGCGTAATTCTGCCAGCTTGGTTTAGCCAAGGCATTCCCCAAGCCTGGATTTTCACTTTCATTTTTTCTGCAAATTTTCTCCATATTTTGTTCTTCATGTTTTTCTTGCTTATTGGCAGCCCCAGGTATTGAAAATGGTCCCAGCTGTTTTGGAAAGGAATATTCAGAATTTGTGACATTTTCTGTAGGGTCCTTATGGGAGTGTTCCAGCTGTATAAACAACTTTTGCCATTGTTGACCATGCCTCCGGAGACCTCCATGAAACTGTCCAAGATAGCTTTGAATATTCTTGCCACTATGCAAGAGGCTCCACCCAAGAGAAGAGTATCATCAGCGAATAGAGAATGGTTTATTCTTTTGGTTCCTCTACTTATAGAGAGGCCTGTTAAAATGGAGTTTCTTTTGCAGTGTTCCAAATTTCTACTGAGAGAGTCAACAATTATGATATAGAGGAAATGAGACAGGGGGCATCCCTGTCTTAATCCCCTTGAACTTTGAAATAAATTACAAGGCCTACCATTTATAAGAGGGGCTATCCAAGGACCCACTGTGCAAGCTTGTATTAATTCCACAAATTCATCTGAGAAGCCAAAGGTTTTTAGAACATCTGCAAGAAAGGAAATATTAACTTTATCAAAGGGATTTTCCATGTCCATTTTTAGGATGAAGCCTTTTTAATTATTGGTGAGGCTAGTGTGAATGGATTCTTGAACTAAGATGATGTTGTCCACGTTCTGCCTATTGGGGACAAATCCTCCTTGGTTTTCAGTGATTAGGGAGGGAAGGAGGGGTTTCAGCCTGCCATATATAATTTTGGAGATTATTTTGTATGAATTGCTACATAGGGATATCGGCCTGAAGCGGTTGAGAGTAGATGGTCAGGGATATTTGGGTATTAGAGCCAAAATAGTTGAGTTGGTGTACCCTCCAATCTTCCTTTTCTCATTACATAACTTATCATTTTCAGCAGATGCTTTTTGATGAGATGCCAAAAGGTTCTGTAGAAAGCCACGGGAAAACCATTCGGTCCCGGAGCCTTGTCCGGTTGCAAGGCCCAAACAAATGCCTTTACTTCTTCTTTCGTCACTTCCTTAGTGGGAGAGATATTGCTGCTATTGTCAATAATTCTTGGGATATGTCTCAGGAACTCTTCAGGGCTTGCCTGGCTATCTGGAGGTGTGAGGAGTTTTTTGAAATGGTTAAAAGCTTCGTTTTTTATTTCTTCTTGTCCTTTAAACTCTTGTCCCTCTCCTCCTGTAATTTTTTCAATATTGTTCTTTATCATTATTGTTTTTGCTAAATTGTGGAAGAAGGAGGTGTTCTTGTCTCCAGCTTGCATACATATCTGTCTGGACTTGAGCCTCCAGGTTTCTTCTTCTTGTCTGTTGTTTCTATAGATTTTCCATTGCATTTATTTTTCTTGTGCTTGCTTCTCTATGGTGCTATCACTACTTTCCAGTTCCTCTTGAATTTGCTTTAGCTCATTTTTTAGGTCCTCTTTCTCTTTGTGTGGTTCTTTATATCTATTTTTTGCCCAATCTTTTAGGCTTACTTTTGTTGCTTTTATTTTTGTTTCCCATATGTAGGTGGGAGATCCACTAATGTTTTTATTCCATAAATTTTCCACTTTCTTTTGTGCTTCTTCATTGCTGCCCCAAAGCTGATTATATCTAAAAGGTAGTGGTCAGTAATTTTCAGCCATGCCAAACTCCATTAGTACTGGTTTATGATTAGATGCTGCTGAGGGAATAATTCTAGAGGCTGCTCTGCTATAATTGACTATCATCTTATCTTGGACAAGGATCCGATCTAACCTTTCCTTGATGTTTTCCTTGCCTATTCTTATATTGTCCCAAGTGTATTTTCCATTTTTTGGGGGAATGTAAACAAGTTTGCTTTATTCCATTATTTCTTCTAGAGCTTATCTGCTTGGATCTGGCAAGAAATTCCCTCCTCTATTTTCTTCTGCTTTGAGTATTAGATTTAGATCGCCCCCAACAATGAGGTTATCTTCACGGTCATCCCCAATGCTTTATTTTAAAGTTTGCCAACATTTTTCCTTGTCCTTATAGTGATTGGGGGAGTATATGTTGTAGATGATGACTTTCTCGCCAATTTCAACATTCTCCAATTTAGTGTTTATCCAATGTTCTTTTTTCGTGTGTTGATGTAGTTTCCATTCCCATTTTTTCTATATAGTGCTTATCCCTCCTAAAGCTCCAGTAGAAGATATTTCTTGTCCTTCATAAATTCTAGATTTTTCTATGACCAGGTCAATTTCTTGACTGCTGAGCTTTGTCTCTTGAATTAAGAGGATGTCAGTTTTTTCACTTTTGATCAGGTCTTTTAAAAAGTTGATTTTGGAGGGGTGACCCAACCCTCCACAATTCCAAGAGACAACTGTCATTATTTACTATTATGGGAGGCTGCAAGACCCTTCCCTTTGTTTGCTTGCTATACTTTTTCTTTATTCTTTGATCCTTTTTCTAGAAAGTTCTCTAGCCCCTGTTGTGTTCCCAATAAGATATCTTTGGCTGCTTCTTCATCCATAATTTCTTTGTTTGATATCCTTTCGACTTTCTTTATGTTATCGGTGTTTTAATGGGTTTCTTTAGTTTGGTTTCTTGTTAGGATTCGGTCCAGGTTGATATCACTAAAAAAAAAAAACTTGGTTAGTTACATTTTTTCCTAAGTCCTAGTGTTAGATAAGGTAGAGTCATTTTAATATCTTTCAAGGTTTAGATCATGGTTAAAGGTCTCATACCATCATTAAAAATTGTTTATTAAACTCACTTCACTCTTCAAAAGTCTCATGCCACGTTTTAAAACCCATTTGTAAAGTCTGTTTCGAAAAATTTGAGTGAATAAGCCCAGAAACTGTGTTTTCGTAGTGCGCTTAGTGTAAAAAGTCCATTTTGTGCTATGAAAACACTGGTGAATTCATAGTGCAAAAACCATAATTTGCACACCATACGCTACGAAATCAGGGATTCACAGATTTGTCTACGAGTTGTCACATCTGTCAAATACAGTTAAATTTGTCATCATTAGGCATCCTTCATGAGTTTTTTCCATGCATGCAACCATTCTTTGTCATCATTAGAGGTCATTTTTCATAATTTAGAGGTCAGTTATTATTGGTCCTTTCAAATTTCAAAAAATTGGCCGTTCTCATTTGTCTCATACAAGAAAACATTGCATGCATTCTTAAGAGTTGAAGGAAAGAAATTCGTGGTGAGATTTCTAGTTATCAAGCGAGGTTGTGTTCTCTCATTGCTAATTGAGACAGAGGGTTCAAGCGAGGCAGAACTGATTCAAATTCAGGTTATATTATCTATTACTGTGAAACTTGAATTCTTTTCAAGCGAGGCTAAATTTGTTTCCTTAATGAAATAGTCTATTCAACAGGAGACTCATATTTGGTAATTTACTGAAGGCACAATGTTTTTAGAAGGGTTTATTGCAGATTTCCGAAGATACAGGTTTCAATAGGAAGATGGCTGAGGAGAGAATAAGCCATAGGTCTGGAAATTTCTTAAGGACTGAACCTAATGGTGTTGAAGCCCTTACAAAGGATAAGTCTGTCGAAGCAGCTTTTAAAAAGGTTGGATGTTGGAGTTTTTGTGAAAAACTTCAAGGAGGGCACATTCAAGTTACCAAGGAGTTTACCATAAATTTCACAGGGTCAAATTCAAATATTGGGTTCCTAAATGTACCAATTTCCCCTGAAGTAATATCAGCTGTAACAAAGATCCCAAGAGGTGAAGACAGGTGGTTTAAAAGTTTCAAATTTGATTTGACACCATGCAAGATCTTTTTGAAACTAGAGTTTTCAGAAGTTGACTTGAACAAGGCTATGCTAAGGAGTTATGTCAGAGACACATTTTCCAATTTTCTCTATAATATTCAGAGATACTTCACTTGCGAGGGTAGATATCATAAGGTATACACCTAACATTTTAAACTCTTGCTTCATTTCACAGGGATGATATCACTGGATTTACCTTTTTATCTTTTTAGAAGCTTGACTAAGATGTCTGATAAGGTACAGATGAAAGTTGAATCATGTGAAACCTCTTTATTCCACCATGGCTTAGTCAAATTGATAATCTTACATGAGCTACAAAAGGAAAATAGAGATTGGGCAGAATTCCTCTTTTTGAGTGGAATTGGAATAGAAGGAACAACTGCCAACCCACAAGCTAAAACTCCATCAAAGATTACTGGTCCTGTGGAAACAAAGTCTAAGAGATTTGTTAAACTTAAACCCAATAAACGAGTGAAAGAACCAATGACATCATTGAATATCCAGAAGACTCCTAGTTCTATACATAAGAAGAAAACCCTGGTTGAGGAAACAATTTTAGAATAGTCAACTAGTAAAGAAAATCCAAAGAAGTTGACTAAAATTCAGAGGATAAAAGAAAAGGGTAAGCCTGTAGTTGCAGAGGATACACGAGGTAATCTGAATGACATATTTCAGGCTATTGAAATAGAGGAATCTCCCTTAGTGCAAGCAGAATTCATCAAATTAGATACAGGTGCCAGCAAATTGAAAAAAATGAAGACATATAAAAAGTTAGAATTTGAAGAAGAGGTGGTAGAGTTTATTTTTAAACCTAGAAGACCCTCAAAAATTCAATCTAAGAAGCTGAAACAGTCAGATTTGGTGATAGAATAAACATATGAAGAAACTGCTACTGTTTTTGGAGAAACTACAAATGCATCATCTGCAATTACTGAAGAAGATAGAAACAGGGTCTTTAAGGTTTAGAAGGAAAAAATCAGCTATGAAGAGGTAAAGAATAAAATCAAGCTTGAAAATAATGAAATTGAGAAGTTGAAGAAAAGAGAAAGAATATATGCTAAAGAGAAGGTCAAGTTTGAAAGGATGAAACAACTGTGGGAGCTTGAGAAAAATCCAAATCCTGAATTGATTGACAGTCAAGCTCAGGTTTTCATCTGGACCCTACCTGCAATCAAGGAAGCCAAGTTCATCAGGATGGTTAAAAAAAAATTGAGGGCTAATAATCGAAGGCTCAAGTGGAGAATTGAAGATTTAGAGATACAGTTACATCAGTTTGGAGATGAGCTACAACCTAAACAGTAAGTTTCATTTTTGAAATAAACTTTGAAAGGTTATATAGTAATGCTCCCATTTTTGAAACTTCTCAAAGTTAATGGTATTGATTATAAGAAGGGATCTACCACTTGAAGACTAAGTTTTAAAGGTTTCTAACTTGAAATTTTGAGGAAAAAGCTGAGAAAGATGAAGACTCAGCAGTTTCGTAGCGCGCTACGAAACTGCTGTAGGATGCAGTTTTATAAATTTTTGTAAATTTCAACGAAGAGATGGCTTAGTTTTGAAGCCTTGATGCTGATGGGAGGTGTATATTGAATATAAATTAACATTCAAAGGGTTTTGGCACATTAAATTGGAGTTTAAAACATGTTTTTGAAAAGAAAGGTCTGCGCTACGAAAACACAGATAGTTTCGTAGTGCAACACTATGGAAGTATCCACATCATTTTTGAAAAAGATGACATATACACAGATGGAAGCTCAAAGCTCTATGAAGACTCTAAGACATTTGGCACGTGTTTTGAGTTCATATTATGCAGCAAATGTTTCGAATTGGTATTAGTGAAGCACTCAAGCTACAATACAAGAAGCACTATCCTATTTTACAGGGACATATAAGAAAGAGATAAAGGAGGCCTAACAACAGGAGGATAGACATGATCATGGTCAAAGACTAGAAGATGCAGCTATCAAGTGTTATTTAAAGTAGTTAGATAAGGTTGTTTTGTTGTAATAAATGATGTTTTATTCCTAATTGTATTAGGATTCTAAACAGACAGTTCAACTGTCAGTTGTGAATGCAGTTTGTTTTTATGAAAAGTATTAGGTGTCAAATTTTGAATTCTCCTTAGAGTATTGGAGAGAATACTAAGATGTAATGAATACTCTATAAAAGGGATGAAATCGAAGAGCATAGGGTTGGAATTTTGCTGGAACAAGTGTACTGTTTGGTATTATCTACAACTCTGTTTTTATCTTAATACAGTGGTATCAATTTGTTACTCAGGATTCAGAAAGGGCTATGGATGATTGATGTTGTTATGTTTCTTCTTTATATTTTACTTGCAGTGGCATGAGTGTATGTTACTTAGAATTCACTGTGAAGGTGCTCTAACTTCCTTCATATATTCATGGACTGTGTGACCTATTGTTTCATTGTTTTACTGATGCATCTAAGTCTTAATATGCCCTGACTTCCATATGAATTTGATATCCATGTTTAGTAAAAACATAAAGAGACCCCATAAGCCCAATGGATGCTTGTTTATTGTAGTACAACCAATTAATAAATTTAATCCATTTACACATAGAGTTAGCCATCTGACTTTTATTTAAAAATCATAAAAACTTTGAGAGAGCCCTCTCAGGCTGAGGAGGCTAAGTCTTAGCTAAAATCCTAGTTTGAAATGGTTACTCAGGGTCTCCTTGATTAGCAGCCTATCAGGGTCTGATTTTGAGATAACATAGGTTTTAAGGGAGGGGTTTGTTCGCTCGTTGAGGGGATGCTGGGGGGGTAGGGATGGGGGATGTGAGGAGAGAGGATTTAGGGAGAGGAGGTGGAGATCAGATCTGATGGAATGAGGGTAGATGAGAGGATGTCAAAAGGGTTTTTCCCCAAAAGGGAGGTTGTTTGAGAAGGGGGAGGAGATCCCGGCGGTGGAGGGGGATGAGGGCCTGAAAAGGGTTTTGAAGCTGTCTTCTTCTTTTTTACTTGTTCCCATTTTGGATCTAAGGTTTCTTCTGTATTTCTTTTTAGGTTCCTCTCTTTTACTACATGTATTGGCAAAATGACCGTATTCATGACATACCTTGCATTTGAAGGGGATTTGCTCATATTCTAGCTATTGAATGTGGATCCAGTTGTCCACCTTGATCTTGACAGCTTCCGGGAGGCCCTTTCCTAGATCCACCTCAACAGAGATTCTTGCGCATGCCTCCATGTTGTCTTTGGGTTCACTTCTATCAATGTATTTGCTGACTCCATTTCCTATTGCACGAACTGAGTCATCGCTCCAGTAGTGGAGAGGGAGGTGCAACAATCTGACCCATACTCGTAGAGAATTGGGAACATTTAGTTCTGGATCAAAGTCAAAAGTCCATCGATTAAAGTACAAGCCCCTTATGTCCATGAAGTAAGGCCCGCTTTGAAATATGAGATCTCGATCACTTTTGGTCTCGAAATGAAATGTGTAGTATCCCCTGCCACAGAATCATATGGCAATTTTTCCTTGTGTAAACTGGATCGAGTTCCTCTCCACCCATTTCTGCACTATTTTGGGTGAAGGCCACAGTCCTATGAATTGACCCACTAGTCCTTTTTCCGCAAGAGAGATCACGGATTTCCTTGGCACATATGGAGGTAAAGATATTTTTGGTATGGATTCCAGTTTTCTTACAAATTTTGTGGCTACTGGTCTGGTTTTTTGGGTTCCCAAGGAGCTTATTAAAGAGAAGAAAGCAGCTTATTCCTCATCTGGTTGTTGACTGTTCGAGTTTGCAGCAGTAGCAGAAGGTGAAGGCGGCCCCAGATCTGGCTCCGGGGTAGCCATGAGAGCTGTAAGGTGAGCTGCGATGCGTTTGGCTTAACATCAGCTAGGGCACGATGCAGAGTTGACTTGAAAGTCTCTGAACTATCACCTCTTGGTTTTAAGAATGGTTCCAGCTATTGAATGTGGATCCAGTTGTCCACCTTGATCTTGACAGCTTCCGGGAGGCCCTTTCCTAGATCCACCTCAACACAGATTCTTGCGCATGCCTCCATGTTGTCTTTGGGTTCACTTCTGTCAATGTATTTTCCGACTCCATTTCCTCGACGAGTTGTGTACCTTAACTTGGAAAATTAAATTGTGAAATGTAGTTGAACAAATTCTTACTTATATAGGAAGTCTTTGAACTGTCCCCTCTTTAGAGGAGAGCCGACATATGTATTATTTTAGATCTGACTTGATATTTAATGGAGCTCAAAAGTTTGAACTCACAATTTTTGGAACATTAGTCTTGGTTTTAAGAATGGTTCTCAGCAACGGCTTGCTTAGAATATTCTCCAGATAATATTGTGGATCAATAGGGATGTTATTATCTAGGACGTAAATTGGATCCTCATATTGATGCCAATCATGGATGAGTACCATGATGGTTGTGATGCCAATAAAAATTGTTTATTTTAAATGTCAAATCTAGCACTCTAATCAACCATACCTCTGCATGAGTATTATGAATCCCCTAACTTTGTTTTGGTTTTGTCATTTAAACTTTACTCATCATATTCATATTATTTATCTTTGGTCAAGTCACGTAAGTCTAGTCTCTGTGCAGACTGGAGAACTGGAAATCAACTTTATGTGGCTACCTTTGTATCTGAATCCTCAATGTTTTGGTTTTGTCATTTAAACTTCACTCATTATATTTCTATTGTTTATCTTTGGTCAAGTCCTGTAAGTCTATTCTCTGTGCATATTGGAGAAATAGATCTCAATTTTATGTGGTTACCTCTTATGCATATAAATCATATGAGCCATGATATAATCTCGAAGACAGTCTCAAGCTCTGGAGGATTACCCAAATTTATGATTGATATATAGAGCTATACAATCTGGTCATGGATTTGAAGTTAGGACCTTTGGATGATTCTAGATTTATGTAAGCATACTTCATGAATAGGCATAATATGAAATTTATGTAAGCATCCTTCATATTATTGCAAATTCCACCATCCTAAGCCTTTTTAATAATGTAGCGATATCCTTCATTGTTTTCCATGTTATTGCAACAATAAACCCTACTTGGAGTACAATTAATGGTAGAAGACACCTTTTGCTTAGGTCATCAATGACAATAATGAAAACATCTCAACAGTAAACTCAACACAAACTCCTCCATCTCCATAAATCTAATTATATTTTCCTGCACTTCATTTGATGATTGACCATTTCATTTTTCCTCATTGGCAGTTACTGCTAAATGAGCTAATGCCCGGGGGCCAGATCCACTAAGTAAAGATTGCCTAGTATTCTCTAATGAATTTTAAAAATCTTCATCCTCCTGACCAAAAACAACATCTCCATCTTCATCCACCTGTATTGAATTTAATGACTTCTCATATCGAAGCCTTATGGAAGTGTCTGTTGCTTTCTTATATGCATTCTGATATGTAGTTTTCCTTAGCTAAACTTGTATTTTCTACATTTTCCCTGGAAAAATTTCTTTTTTGTATCATCCCTAGAACCAAGATCCCAACACCCAATCCAACAACAATTGTTTCTACTTCCAGTGCATAAATGTCCAGCCTTTGCAACTTTTTCTTCTTCTTAGGTTTCTTGAATTGAAGCATTTCCTCTTGAGTATAGTAATACAAAATAATTTTTCCTGGTTGGGCCAGTGACTCTTCAACTCGATTAGTCATAGCTACACCTTAAAACCTCTTGCATATATAATTTAGTTTGTTATGGGCTTCTTCATTTATACCTCGAATTTGACCTATAGTTACCCCCTCCTACTTAAAAGGGTCATCATATTGAGGAAGAATTGATTTCACTGTATTAATATCATTTTGAATTTTATCTCCATAGATCCCAATTTTCCTTTTTGCTGCTTTGTAGGCTTCATTTCTTACACTTTGCTCTCCAATTTCAAATTTTCAAGCATATCAATCGCATCATTAACATCATCACCAGTAAGAAAAATTTGATGCTTGAATGTAAATATAACTGACCCTCCATTGTAGGCCTGATCGTTGGTTTCATCGTAGGCTTGAATACTGAGTCAACTGGTATGCCCTCAAGAAAAATGGGCTTAAGGTATGCAAGTTCAACCATACACAAGGGATCTTACAACAACAATGTGAATGCTCAGAATATTGATTGCCCATACAATTTGAGAAATGTTTATAGGAATAAATCACAGATGTCTAGAGGTTCAGGATATTGTAAACAAGGTGCAACACCGGTAGAATACAAAATTTCTAAGGGAAGAACTTCCCTATCCAGACAACAACTAGGTACAAGACTAACTTCTTCCAAGTCAAAAGAAGAAAATACAAAGAAAATGGAGGAAAAAGAACCGCTGGAGATGGTGATGGAACTAATGTCGGTGAGGCAAGGGAGTGTGAGGAAAGGTTGATCAATGATGAAAGTTATATCATAGACATACATTTCCCTACTCGAGCCACCACTGCTCTTCACTCTGAGATGTAAGAAAGCATGGAGAATGGGATGCATGTCATTTCCCAACAACTAGAAGGGAATCAAAATAAAAGTTACAAGGCTAAATTTTCACAGCCATCTACACTGTTTAGACAAGCTTAAAAATGGATCCAACAGGAGAAGCCTATATTAACAACATTCAATGCAGCTATTTTACAGGTAAGAAACTTTATTGTTCATAGGTTTCAGCATACATGGCCCATATTTTGCACATGGTTGTTGCATTTGGGGAGGTTATTCCTGCTACTTTTCATAATGTGGCTGGAATCAGAGGCATGGGATCATTTCTTTGTTTGGGCACATCATCCTTCTTTCTGGTTGTTTGGTGCAGCTTTCTTAGCTTCACCACAATGGTAGGAATTTTCAATGCTTTTTTTGAGCCTAGGAATTATTAATTCAGGGTGTAGCTTGCATAATGGAATTTTTTTTGGCTACACAACTTTAGTTTTGACAACAGTTGTTATTGGGATGGCGGTTCTATGGATACATGGCAGCTTTTTAGATGACTATCTTATTGAATATAGTAGAAGGTATTGTTTTTGCTCTGAATCATGAACATATAGTGCTATTGATTACAATTATGTACTCTATCTATTTTGCTAAATTTTATTCAAGATGACTTGGCATGGTTTTGTGCATGAACTTGGTTTTCATATTTAGCGATATTTCGATTTACTTTCTAGAGAACAATGCAAATGAAGGTAAAGAGAGAGGTTTTAATCCACAATCTGAAGGGACTAATGGCAGGGAAATAAATTTATCTCATGCATTTGGATACAATGGTCCTCATGGCGAATAACGTAATTTTTCTTCAGCCAATCAATTTGGTGAAAGAGGGCCCTCAACTAGTGGCCTAGCTAGAGGAGATCCATCTTCCAAAGAGGAAGTATTCTGAGATAGCCATGATCATTATCTAGTACTGGGTTTATCTCATTATGAGAACATAGATGTTGCTATCCTAAAAATGGAGTACAGGTAAAAGGCAATGTTGGTTCATCCTGACAAAGATATTGGCAACGTAAAAGCTGAGGAAACATTTAAGAAACTCCAAAATGGATATGAGGTTCTATTGGATTCACTTAAGAGGAAAATTTATGATGATGAATTGAGGAGGGGGGAGCTAGTCAGTCACCTTCACAGGTTTAGAATTGGCATTCAAAGGAGTGGCGGGCACAACCCCTTTAGATATAGGCGTGCTAATGTTGAGTATGAGAGGGATGGTCTTCAAGAAAATTCAAGAAGAATAGCTTGAAAAAAATTCAGTGGTTCACATATTTGTATACATACTGACAAGACAAAAGCACAAGCTAGATGGTGCCAGGATTTCCAAGATTACCATCAAGCAAAATACAGATATGGATGAGTTAAACAAACAGGCCATGCATTTTTTTTGGGATGCTTAAGAAGGTGGGCACACCATGTGCATATGCTTATGTTTTAAGCAAAGTATATAATGAAACCGAGGAGGAAATTTCTGAGGGTATGGAAATGTCCTCTAAACACACATAAACCCACTTTTCATGTGAAGACTACCCTTATTGGAAAATATTATTCTCGACGAGGCACTTCAACTCACAAAGCTTGCACAAACGTTGACGTACCTAGAAACCTAGATGAAAATATGACATAAGAGTTTATTGATTGGTTTAGAAATGCAGTGGAATTTGGGATGCTTGACACTAGTAATGGTGTATGAGAAAATGCGGGCATGATGATTGGGAATCATGCCAAATATAGCAAGAAAAGGGGAAAGGGAAAGAAACAATTTTAAGGCATTTAATGGATTTTTTTGACACAAATATTTGTCTTATCTCATGCATGCATTCATTTTTTAAAATAAACCCCCATTGATGTAGATCTATGGATTTATTATTATTGCAAGTATCATATGAGCTTGTGTTGGGGCCCTTGTTTTGAAAATAAAATGGTTTTGAGTCACGGATAATAGGTGGCAGAGCGCAACCACGGTAGACAGAGAGTTGCCATGGTTGCAAAGAGCTCAAGAGCAGGTGGCACAGCTATTGCGGAAACTAGCATAGATGGCAGAAGGGAGTGAAAAGAACATAAGACGAAACTCCCAATGATCAAGGAGATGCAACAAACAGCAGAGCGGAAAATAAGGGAAAACTGACAGTTGCATTGGCAAAGGAACAAATAGGAAGTCGGCCAATGTAGACGGGAGGTTGGTGCAATGGAGAGCAAAGGAATAGAGCCGTAGGAGAGCTCTGTTCACTCTGGTAGTTCTATTCATTTTGTTTTGTTCTTTTTGGTAATGTTGTAATCAGTCCTGTTGTGATCACTCCGAGGAGGAATGTAACTGTCCACTACTATTAATGAAATATACTCCTATTTGGGATTGATGTTCTGAATCCTGTGATGAACATCTGGTTGTGATGAATGGATTGGTCCCTTTAAATTTTGTTTTTACATCCTGAATATGTTCATGAGTAGTAATTTGTGCAAGGTAGTTAAACCTGTTCGGAGTACTTAGTTCTGTCTATTTTATTTTGTAGTTGTGGTTGGTCAATATCTGATCTGTTCCTAACCTTACTAAGGTCACGAAATGCCTCGGGTGAGACTCTCTGCTCTTTGGAGTAGAGTGAAAATGCCGGCGTTGTGCTATACTATTGCGGAAACCTTGTTGGCCTCCATCCTAAACCTGGGTCTTGCTCAGAAACTTCTTTCTCACCAACAACGTGTACCATTACGAGTTTTTATGAAGTGAGAGCAAAGCTTTGCTTCCATTTTTCAAGTGAAAATTCTAGAATCAAAGTCAGATATATATGAGGAATTTTATAATATATATTCTATTGTTTGTCATAAGAATTCAATGAAGCATAGGTTTTAAGCTAACTAGCCAAAAAAAAAAAGATATCCATTTGAACTTAAACTTCATGATATGTACATATGCATTAGGGACAAAATGGAGTCAAAGACTTCCAACATTGCAGCAAACATATCATGCAAAATGCCAAAAAAGACATACTATGGAAGATAAATGTAAATTGATTATTCAGATTAATAGTATTCAACTAAAATAATCCAACTGCATACTTTGTATCCATGTGCACGACCAAGAAAATTGTGTCCAAGGAAATCACCCATAGATAGTGTTAAGAAAATTGACACAATATATTGTCAAATCAATCCACCACCATGAAACACAATTTTACTAATATATATATAAATTCAATACTCACCTCCTAATAACATAACAAGGCCCTAAACATAACATGTATAGATTTTATTCTGGACCATGTACCTGTTGACATCCAAATTTTGCTAGCAATTAATTATTAAACCAATAAAAGCATAGAAATTTAGAGTAAGATTTTTGTATTAATTTCAACAGTAGTTCTGAACAATATTACACAAAACTAAGATTGTGTGCCTCATGTAGTGGAAAAATTTCGAGACTTAAATGACACTTATATTTAAAAAAATTTCATCGAATGTTATCGACTGATCAAATGACCATAGTTATAAATTAGGGTTAAATCACAACATAAATAAGTACCACATCAATCTGGAACTATAATTGAAAATATCAACGTCAACAGTTGAAAACCATTGATAGTAACACTAAAGGGTGAGATTTGATGTTAAGAGGTGGATCACTCCATTTGTATGTTGACTAATAGTTGGCAGTTTTAAATACTGTAGAAGATTTTGGACAATGTATGATCCACTAAATTAATATGTTTGTTGCAATTTTTTCTTAATTGCAAATTGTTGTACATCGAAGAGAGTTGTCACCTGGCTAGGATGACTAAGACCAATGTGCTTCTTACTCACTGAGATAACATTTCCAAGTTAGCCACAACTTTTCTCCTTACCTCAGTAGAGATGTGAAGATTGGTGATTGATTTTACTCCAATTACTGGGGTGACTGCAAGACTATGCACCTGAGCCTTAATTGGTTGCTGGAATCAAGATGATTGAGCTCATGTTCTCTTGATCCATTCACACATGCCAATTAGTTTATTAGAGACATATTGATAAGTTTCTTTGAGTTATGATGTGGGTTTTGTTGTATTCATTTTTCTTGACTCCAAGATCCCATATGTCATACATACCCCTTGGGGGTTGGAATTCTAATTATCTCTGGATAACTCCAGGCCATGATAAAATATCTTACCCACTATCAGATTAACGAAGGACTCCTCGTTGGTTTATATTTATGGAAACTATATAGTTTGACAGAACCTTTTAAAAGAATTATTTGTTTTCACATTAATATTTCACTTTTACACTACTCACAAACCAATATTGGGACATAGATTTAGAAAATTAAAACTTGCTACCTTAATTTAAAGGAATTCAGAATGCATGGTGTGCGTTCTCTGGTGCATAGTTCTATAGAAGTAGTCATATAAGAATTTTAGTGTTCAAAATATTTCACTTAAATTCCCAGCATAGTTTTACAATCAACCATATCCCTTTGAAAACATCCTAAAGAATAAAGGTTGATAATGTAATCCTTGATAAATTTAGGTTCTTTGAGAAATTGAAAAGCCAAAATATCGAAAGGTTCTCTATAGTCGCATCAGTTTATAATGGCTCTTTGAATTGGGTTGTATAATAATTTTTTTGTGTATGCCAATCCATAGAAAAGGGAAAATCTCTCTTATACACGAAGTTAATAGAAAAACATGTGATAAGTCATTTATGAAATTGGTGCCCCTATATAGAAATATTTATGGGTGTTGTAAGCAAGAATAAATGTGGGTTTTCATCCCCATCATCACATAACAAAAATCATTTGGTGGGAGCTTGGGTACTGATGTAAGTGTTTGATGAAATGTTGATGCATGGTATTATTTCTGAACTTGAACACTATTGTCGCTTGTTGTGTGCTTAATGGGGATGGTGAAGCGAATTTAAAACTTTTTTTCTAAGGACAATCTCCAAGAGGAAGAGAAATTGCAATCGAAATCTAATGAAATGGAGATCAGAGAAACTTTTGGCATATAGGGAACTTGTGCATTTGATGCATAATATGAATCATCAATCATAGATATTCTAGAAACAATGCTATGAGATGGTGACTTGTCAATGTCATGGGACTCTAAAGACTCTAGCACATTGGAAATGTATACAAATATGTGTAAAAAAATATGCAATTATTTCTTTAACTCTGTTTTAAAACCATGACACTTGGTAATGGTTTAATATCATCTCTTTTTTTCATATAACTATGTCATCATTTCCTTTTGCACAAACAGTTATATGTCTATAATGATGGCTTGTAGTGTACATTTTTTTAGATGCAAGAGTGCTACTGCTTATTAATTATTGGGAGAGACTGTCTCTAGGGTGCATTCTATTATCACTCAGTAATTTCTCAAGGTTAAAGAAAGAATTCACCGAGGTAACCACAGACCAACTTTTAAAATCTAGGATCTAGCCTTCCTAGGGTTCAGAGAGGGCTCTCTCTTTAAGTTTTAACTTTGTTTTGATTATAAGATATTAGGCTAGCTATGATTGTCAAAATTGGTTTTGATTTGTTTTGGTTTTTTGGGAAAAATCACTTAATGAGATGGATAATGGGAGATCTGTTTGTCCATTGGGCTAAGGAGTCAAAAGTCAAGCAGACAGAACTAGGATCAAGGTCAAAAAGTCAATTTTTTTAAGGGAAAGTTAGAAATTTTTGAAGATATTGGAAGGCTGATTTGGTGAAGTGGTTTGATAGGGATAAATAGCAATGAAGGATTCTTTAATCCGGATAAGGAAGGAGTAGAAAAGGGTCATTTGAAAGAGGGAGAAATTAAGGGTTCCCTACTCTGGAAATCAGCAAAAAACATAGAAATGATAAACAGTTAAAGACAGGGTGATTTTAACAAACCCTGTAATAATACTCCTGATTTATCATTCAAATTTAGAGAGCATATATGGATGCATGTAACATAAGAATATAAACAAAGACAATAGAAAGTACTTCACTTCAATGGCTCATCACATGAATCCTGAAATATGATGCTTTATGATTTGATCTAGTCTGCTACTTGAACTTGCTACAAGAAACCCTTTAGATACAACAAAAATGACCATATAAATCTTTAGCAATTTATTCCACAATAATACTTCAAAGAGTGAAGTATTTATACAAATTATAAACTAAAATATCTTGAAAAAATATCAAGATTGGTTTACAAATATATCAAACTGTATTACATAAATGGAACTTAAATAAAGGGCACTCAAAAGTAATGAATCTATTTGGCACTATACTTATGGATTGATGGTGACAAAGAAGAGAATTCTAATTTGATATCAACTCTTAGTTGATGATGAGGCATCCAAGTCACTAACTGTCTCCTTCCTTTGTGCATTTTTCTCTAGAAATTCTGCAAACTTGGGGTCCAGTGATACCTTTGTATATCCAAATCCGAGATATATATGTAAAAAGTGAAAGAGGTTTTTGTAAATAAATAAGTTAATAAGATAAACCTCTCGCAGTTTCCCAAAAATATGTTCCAGATGTTCACCATATGCTCTGCAAAAAGGTGGGTAAAACAGAACTTTTCACAGTTTGAAAAATATGCTGTGAAGATGTGCATGTAGCTATCATTCTGTAATAACTGTGCATAAAGTGAGATAGGTTTTTGTAGACGGGTTTCCTAGGAACAAAAAAATCCTTCATTTTTGTAAAATTCGTTTTGTATTGGCCACAACAGTTTCTTCAAAACTATGACTTAATCAGGAAATTTCTGGAAAATGTCCCTTCTTGCTCTGTTTTCATCTTTTAACCTTATTATTATTTTAACTGTTTTGATTTTTACTTCGGATAAACTTCATTGTTGCTGGTGAAATTTTTTTCATCTCTATTAACATTAATTGCCTCCGTATTTTAATTTTATTGTTTTACCTTGACTGCTCTGTCGCCTTTTCACTTTTACCCTTCACTGTGCAATTTTATCTCTCTGATCTCTCTCTGAATTTGATTTAATCCTTTCTTTGTATAAAAACTGTTTGTTTGATGAATTTTTTTGAATTAAAATATGAGAATTTGGAGCAAACAATTTTTACAACTAGTATTGAAACTGTTGTCCCAATTTCATATTTTGAGAATAACTTGCAAAATCAAACAATTTATTAATGAAACAGAGGTCTGCAAGGAGGGTTTCTCTGGGACAGTCTTCAGGATGCTTGTGACTACTTCTGCAATGGTTTGTGTATCTGAATGCGTGGATTTGGGCTTAATTTGGGCTTAAAATAGCTTAATTGGATTTAATTGCTCTGTAATAGGTTGACAAAAGGTTTTCTCGGAGTTTTCTTAACAAACAGTGAAACATTTGACTTGGAGGGGTAGTATTAATGTTATTTCAACATTGATTAACCTTTAATTTAACATTTGGTGTGGATGAAGAGTACCTGGTTTGGCAGATTGCACAGAAGGGGTAATGGGATTCTTCGCACTGCTTTTAGGCATATGGTGGTTTTTCTTGAATGAACGTGATAGCGCCTGGTGGCGACACATAGTGAAGGAGTGGATGGGAAAAACCACCCATTTCATGTTGATTGGGTTGGTTAAATTTTGGGGAGCGAAGAATGTGAATGCTGTCCGATTTGGGGGAAGGTTTATCTGACGACAGTCGCGCAATAAAATTGCGAGGGTGTTAATGTGATGTGAGGTCAGGTGTGTGGGGCCGGATTTTGACTTTGTATAAGTCTAAATCGGGTATTTTAATGTTTTATTCGGGGTTGGGTTATAACCAAAGTTTTATATGGCACCTATGTATATAGGTGGGGTTTCAATATGCGAGGCTCGAAAGATTTGACATGTGGGTAGATAAAACTTTGGGTTATGTTAAAAATATGGGTTTTGGAGGACTGTAAAATAATGGAGTTAATTATAATACAGGCAAAAGGGTATAGGGGATTTAATACATAAGTTAAGTGTTAATATGAAATGGATGCGAAAATAGTAAATATGCTAAGTAAAGTGTAATATCATGTTTTTTTTAAGGCAGAATTTCATAATGGTGGTCCCATTTTAATATTTCACACTTAATTATTAGGATAAATAACATTTTGTAGGTTTTTTGAGGATTTTGTATGAAAAAGGGAATTAGTCAAGGGGATTTTACTTTTCCTAGATAACAAGTGTTTTAAACTTAGGAAAAGGGATTTTGTTGAGGAAAAGGATTTTGTGAAGGGAATCTAGTACTTTTTACCAATCAGTCATTAAGCCTTGGGTCCAGTCCCAACAAAAGTCAGAGAAATGCTCTGAGTCTCTTTAACTAAAGGTTTTTAATACTGGAACATTGAGAGGAAATTAGTAATCTGCCAGATGATGTTTTATTACATGCCTTGCACAATTGATTTCTACCTACCCATCATTATTCTAACAGTTTTTCATCATTTGAATGGATGCATTTAAGCTTGCAACCCTAAATCCATTTTTCTTTTAAAGCATGAAACTATCTAATTCTAACTTTATTTCATCCGATGGCTCAGATTAAACTGTTGAGCTCCTCATTTATTCTCTAACTGTCTACTGATTTGTCAGGTTTAAACTGTTTGACAAATATTTATTCCCTATCTAACAACATGAAATTTAAAGAATGAGAGGTCAAGTTTAAGCTGTTTGACCCTCATGGATTATGGAATTTAGGACAAACTACACACAAACTTATTTGAAAAAGTAAACTAATAGTAGTGGCATTTAAACTTGCAACACTTTCATGATCTATTTTTGATGGGGTTCATATTTAATATTCTTTTGATCTTTGTTTCTTATTGTCCTTTGATTGTTAATTTTAGGACATACCCTCTTTTCATTTTTTAATTTGGGAATACATTTGTAGAAACAAAGGTATGTACAAAATTTCAAGATTTTAACAGAGTAAATTCAAAATTATGAATCCTATATTTATGGGACCCTAACAACAGCTTCACATGGGGATGGAATCTCCTTGTGAGATGTCAAGAACATTGTCGACTAGTAGCCTGATCCATTGGGTCAATCCCAAATATGCATTTGCTTTGTTATAAAATATGTGTGACTGAAACTCTTGAACTAAAATTTACACCCTTTTCTAAAAAATGAAATCTATTTTAATACTAAAAGGTGCTGTAAACTTCAAACCAAACTTATTAGATCATCAAGATCTTAGGGCCTTTTCATTGGCTTCAAATATTAATGAATTATTTCAAAACTAGCTGAAAAATGAAAACTGAAATAAGCTGAAGTCCTACCTACTTACTCTAATCAGATATCCAACTGTTGGTTAGGTAAAATGAAACAGCCAATGCAACCATTCAAGCATTGTGTACTTTGATATATTTTGTTTCATTTGCTTGTTGATAATCAAAAATGTACTTCTGCAACCTATTAGAAACTTGTCAACAAATGAGAGGATAAGGAAATACTTGATTTCCTTTGTAGACTCTAGAAACTTTTCAAAAGGATCTTCCAAGATATATACACTGATGTTTAAATGATATAAACAATTGTACATCTGTTCTAAATGGCCTCCATGCCATGAAACTGAAATGTTATTTTCATCTTTATGTCCCTGCAAACTTTCAGATAAGATTTGTGATGATATTCCTATTGATTGTAATGTTTGACTCCTGAAACCTTTATCATCTTGATTCTGACACTCATAGTTAGTTAGTGGAGTCAGGCTTTGAATGCATTCAATATCAACCATATCTACTATTGGATCATGAAAAACTTGGGAAATTTGCTGAAACCTATGGCATATAGGATTCCATGGGACTTCAAAAACTTCAACAAGTTGATCATCCTTTTCTTTAAAGATGTTATACCACATTTCCTTTAAAATCTGAAATGATTCAAAACATAGTGGTATGGGAACTGATAACTGCAATTGTGAAACTGAAATATCCTGATCAAGAGTTTCATTATCTTCTTTGTTGTCAATCACAATTCCTAAAGATTGTTGATTATTGATTGCATGAAAGTTGTCTCTAATGAACTGAAATGAAGCAAAACAAAGAAGTAAAGAACCTTCACTTATTTCCAAATTTTGTACTCTTTCTTCCATACTCATAGCTAATTTGCATTAGCTGATTATTGTATTCTGGATGCTGAAAATGCATTTTTTCATCTTTCAAACTAGCTACTGATTGCTCTGTAAAGTTAGTTGGAATTTGAAGAACATAATTGTCATCATGTTGATCATAGTCAGGAAAATCATTAAATGAAGGAATATCATCAAACATACACATTAAATTGGTAGATTCCTCTTCCACATATTGGTCTGTATATCCATTTTCTGATCTATGATAATTGGAATTAGCAGGAATTTGTTCATGGCTATCAACCTCTTCTATTTCTTCATAGTGATTTTGAATAAAAAATTCATCTTTCATAGTGATCTTCTGTATAATTTCATCTAGTTTTCTTACCAAAAGGTTGAGTTTTACCCCTGCAATGTTGTTCTTCTCTTATTCTTTTGCTTTTGAATTTCTTCTTTCTGATTTGCATATTAACTTTTACATCAACTGCAATGTTCTGCATCTGTACAAGTGTTTCTGAATTTCTTTCTCTTAACTGAAATTCTATTTCTGGATCAAAGGCACTTGGATGATACAAGAGAGCTGAATCATGAGGAGGTCTAATATTTTCTAGCATTGAATAATAAACTTGATTAAATCTGTTAGAAAATTATTGTATTATTTCATTTGGATGTATTTTTAACTGATTATATTATTTTATGATCAAAAAAATATTGACTTTTAATTATCCATCTGTTAAGAAGAATTTTGACAAACTGCTGGAAATTTGAGATGCTTGCTTTAGGCAGATTCTTGAACCAACTCTTTATTCTATTTTGCAAAGAAAGAGAAAAAAGTCTGATTTTAAGATCATCTTCATCAATCTAAAATAGGTCCAGATAATTCTCAAAACCTTGAATATGTTTTTGGGTAGTGATTTTATTATTTTCTCCATCAAACCTGGGAAGAAATTTGTAATAGTTATCAGGGAAATCATGGAGTATAGGAGGTAAAATGAGAGGTTTATATCTATCAGTAACTTTACAAGGTACAAGAATATGCACAGGGATTGTAAGATCAATATTGATTATTTGAGGCTTCTTAATTGAAAAATGATCATCATTAGATTCAGAAGAAGGCTGCTCAAAGGGATTAGGAGAATTAGTTTTTACAATCTTTAAAGGAAAATAATTAAAAACTAATCTAAGATCTTCTCTAAAATACAATATACATTGAAAAATTTTCTTAATGAGAAAGAAAATTATGTCTTGGATTAAGATCCAAGTTGAAAGCCTGATCTTTCCATATTTTTCTTTCAGGTTCATTCTTCTAGTGGAGTCTTTATTGTGAAATTGATTTGGAGTCGCCAAGTGGATGATTTTAACCTTTGTGTGTCTGATCACTGTCCACCATCATAGATCAGATCTGAACCTTTAAAATATTTCTAAAGAAAATGTTAGTTTCCCCAGTGGAGTTGCCAATATGTTATCACTCAGTAATTTCTTAAGGTTAAAGAAATAATTCACCGAGGTAACCACATACCAACTTTTAAACTCTAGGATCTAGCCTTCCTAGGGTTCAGAGAGGGCTCTCTCTTTAAGTTTTAACTTTGTTTTGATTATAAGATATCAGGCTAGTTATGATTGTGGTAATTGGTTTTGATTTGGTGTGGTTTGGTGGGAAAAATCACTTAATGAAATGGATAGTGGGAGATCTGTTTGTCCATTGGGCTAAGGAGTCAAAATTCAAGCAGATAGAACTAGGATTAAGGTCAAAAAGTCAAAAAATTTCAGGGCAAGATAGATAAGTCTTTGAAGATATTGGAAGGCTGATTTGGTGAAGTGGTTTGATCAGGATAAAGATAAATGAAGGATTCTTTAATCCGGATAAGGAAGGAGTAGACAAGGGTCATTCGAAAGAGGGAGCAATTAAGGGTTCCCTACTATGGAAATCAACAAAAAACATAGAAATGATAAAATGTTAAAGATAGGGTGCTTTTAACAAATACTATAATAATAATCCTGATTTATCATTCAAATTTAGAGAACATATATGGATACGTATAACATAAGAAGATAAACAAAGACAGTAGAAAGTACTTCACCTCAATGGCTCATCACATGATTCCTGAAATATGATGCTTTACGATTTGATCCAGTCTGCCACTTGAACTTGCTACAAGGAACGCCTCAAATACAATAAAAATGACTATAGAAATCTTCAGAAATTTATTCCACAATAATACTTCAAAGAGTGAAGTATTTCTACAAATTCTAAATTAAAATATGTTGGAAAAATATCAAGATTGGTTTACAAATATCTCAAAATCTATTACATAAATAGAACTTAAATAAAGGACACTCAAAACTAATGAATATATTTGGCACTATACTTATGGATTTATGGTGACAAATAAGAGAATTTGAATTTGATATCAACTCTTAGTTATTGATGAGGCATCCAAGTCACTAACTGTCTCCTTCCTTTGTGCATTTTGCTCCATAAATTTTGCAAACTTGGGGTCCAGTGATACCTTTGTATATCTCAATCCTAGATATATATGTAAAAAGTGAAAGAGGTATTTTTAGATAAATAAGTTACTAAGATAAACCTCTTTTAGGTTCCCAAAATTCAGTTCCAAATTTTCACCATATGCTCTGAAAAAAGATGTGTAAAACAAAACCTTGCACAGTCTTAAAAATAGGCTGTGAAGATGTGCATGTATCTATCATTATGTAATAAATGTTCATAAAGTGAGATATTTTTTTGTATAAGGGTCTCCTAGGAACAAAAACCTCCTTCGGTTTTGCAAAATGCATCTTGGATTGGCCACAATAGTTTCTGCAAAACTATGACTTAAACAAGAAATTTCTGGAAAATGTCCCTTCTTGCTCTGTTTTCATCTTTTGACCTTATTGTTCTTTTAACTGTTTTTACATTTACTTCGGATAAAATTCATTGTTGCTGGTGAAATTGTTTTCATCTCTATTAACATTTAATGCCTCTGTATTTTACTTTTACTGTTTTACCTTGACTGCTCTGTCACCTTTTCACTTTTACCCTTCACTGTGCAATTTTATCTCTCTGATCTCTCTGACTTTGATTTAATCCTTTATTTGTATACAAACTGTTTGTTAGATGAATTTTTTTGAATTAAAATATGAGAATTTGGAGCAAACAAGTTTTTCAACTAGTATTGAAACTGTTGGCCCAATTTCATATTCTGAGAATAACCTACAAAAATCAAACAATTTGTTAATGAAATAGAGGTCTGCAAGGAGAGTTTCTCTGGTACAGTATTTAGGATGCTTGTGACTGCTTATGAAATGGTTTGGGTATCTTAATGCATGGATTCAGGCTTAATTTGGCTCAAAATAGCTTAATTGGAGTTAATAGCTCTGTAATAGGTCGAAAAAAGGTTTTCTCAGAGTTTTCTTAACAAACAGTGAAACATTTGACTTGGAGGGGTAGTATTAATGTTATTTCAACATTGATTAACCTTTACTTTAACATTTGGCATGGATGAACAGTACCGGGTTTGGCAGTTTGCACGAAAGGGCTAATGGGATTCTTCCCACTGCTTTTAGGCATATGGTGGTTTGTCACGAATGAATGCGATAACATCTGGTAGCGACACATAGTGAAGGAATGGATGAGAAAAACCACCCATTTCACGTTGATTGGGTTGGTTAAGTTTGGGAGTGAAGAATGCAAATGCTGTCCGATTTGTGGGAAGGTTGATCTGATGGCATTCGCGCAATCAAATTGTGGGGGTGTTAATGTGATGTGAGGTCGGGTGTGTGGGGCCGGATTTTGACTTTTTATAAGTCTAAAACAAGTATTTTAATGTTTTATTCAGGGTTGGGTTATAACCAAAGTTTTATATGGTGCCTATGTATATAGGTGGGGTTTCAATATGCGGGGCCCAAAATATTTGACATTTGGGTAGATAAAACTTTGGGTTATATTAAAACTATGGGTTTTGGAGGACTGTAAAATAATGGAGTTAATTATAATACGGGAAAAAGGGTATAGGGGATTTAATACATAATTTAAGTGTTAATATGAAATGGATGCGAAAATAGTAAATACACTAAGTAAAGTGTAATATCATGTTTCTTTTAAGGCGAAATTTCGTAATGGTGGCCCCATTTTTAACATTTCACACTTAATACTTAGGATAAATAACATTTTGTAGGTTTTTTGAGGATTTGTATGAAAAAGGGAATTAGTTAAGGGGATTTTAATTTTCCTAGATAAAAAGTGTTTTAAACTTAGGAAAAGGGATTTTTTTGAGGAAAAGGATTCTGTGAAGGGAATCTAGTACTTTTTACCAATCAGTCATTAAGCATTGGGTCTAGTCCCAACAAAAGTTAGAGAAATGCTCTGAGCCTCTTTAACTAAAGGTTTTGAATACTGGAACATTGTGGGGGAGGGGAAATTAGTAATCTTCCAGATGATGTTTTATTACATGCCTTGAAAAACTGCTTTCTACCTACCCATCATTATTCTAACATTTTTTCATCATTTGCATGGATGCATTTAAGCTTGCAACCCTAAATCCATTTTTCTGTTAAATCAGGAAACTATATAATTCTAACCTTATTTCATCCGAGGGCTCAGATTAAACTGTTTATCTCCTCATTTATTCTCTAACTATCTACAGAATTGTCAATTTTAAACTGTTTGAAAAATCTTTATTCTCTATCTAACAACATGAAATTTAAAGAATTAGAGGTCAAGTTTAAGTTGTTTGACCCTTATGGATTGTGGCATTTACGACAAGCTGCACACAATCTTATTTGCAAAAGTAAACTAATAGTAGTGGCATTTAAAATTGTAACGCTTTCATGATCTATTTTTGATGGGGTTCATATTTAATATTCTTTTGATCTTTATTTCTTCTTGTCCTTTGATTGTTCTTTTTAGGACATACCCTCTTTTAATTTTTTAATTTGGGAATAAATTTGCAAAAAACAAAGGTATGTACAAAATTTCAATATCTTAAGAGAGTAAATTCAAAAGTATGAATCCTATATTTATAGGACCCTAACATCGGCTTCACATGGGGATGAAATCTTTTTGTGAGATGTTAAGAACACCGTCGACTAGTAGCTTGATCCATTGGGCCAATCTCAAACATGCATTTTATTTGTTATTAAATCTATGTGACTGAAACTCTTGAACTGGAATTTACACCCTTTTCTACAAACTGAAATCTGTTTTAATACTAAAAGGTGCTGCAACCTTCAAACCAAACTTACTAGATCATCCAGATCTTTGGGCCTTTTCCTTGGCTTCAAATATTAATGACTGATTCAAAAACTAGCTGAAAACTGAAAATTGAAATAAGTTAAAGTCCTACCTACTTACTCTAATGAGCCGTTCAACTGCTGGTTAGGTAAAATGAAACAGTCAATGCAACCATTCAAGCATTATGTACTTTGATAGATTTTATTGCATTTGCTTGTTGGTTATCAAAACTGTACTTTTGCAACCTATTAGAAACTTGTCAAAAAATGAGAGGATAAGGAAATACTTGATTTCCTTTATTGACTCTAGAAACTTTTCAAAAGGATCTTCCAAGATATATACACTGATGTTTAACCGATCTAAACAAATGTACATCTATTTTGAATGGCCTCCATGCCATGAAACTGAAATGTTATTTTCATCTTTATCTACTTGTAAACTTTCAGATAATATTTGTGATGGTATTAGTACTGATTGTAATGTTTTACTCTTGAAACCTTTATCATATTGATTCTGAAACTCATAGTTAGTTAATGGAGGCAGGCTTTGAATGCACTCAATATCAACCATATATGCTATTGGATCATGAAAAACTTGGGAAAATTGCTGCAACCTATGACATATAGGATTCCATGGGACTTCATAAAATTCAACAAGTTGATCATCCTTTTCTTTAAAGATGTTATACCACATTTCCTTTAAAAGCTGAAATGATTCAAAACATAGTGGTATGGAACTTTCTTGTGTCATTTGATCATGTATTTCAATGGGAACTGATAACTGCAATTGTGAAACTGAAATATCTTGATCAAGAGTTTCATTATCTTCTTTATTGTCAATCACAATTCCTAAAGACTGTTGATTATTGATTGCATGAAATTGGTCTCTAATGAAATAGAATGAAGCAAAGAAAAGAGGTAAAGAACCTTCACTTATTTCCAAATTTTGTACTCTTTCTTCCATACTCTCATAACTAATTTTCATTAGATGATTATTGTATTCTGGCTGCTGAAAATGCATTTTTTCATCTTTCAAACTAGACACTGATTGCTTTGTAAATTTAGTTTGAGTTTGAAGAACATAATTGTCATCATATTGATCATAGTCAAGAAAATCATGAAATGAAGGAATATCATCAAACATACACATTAAATCGGTAGATTCCTCTTCCACATATTGGTCTGTAAATCCATTTTCTAATCTATGATAATTGGAATTAGCAGGAATTTGTTCACGGCTATCAACCTCTTCTATTTCTTCATGGTGATTTTGAATAAAAAATTTATCTTTCGTAGTGATATTCTGTATAATTTCATCTAGTTTTCTTACCAAAGGGTTTAGTGTTACCTCTGCAATGTTGTTCTTCTCTTCTTCTTCTGCTTTCAATTTCTTCTTTCTAATTTGCAGATTAACTACTACATCAACTGTAATGTTCTGCATATGTACAAGTGTTTCTGAATCTCTTTCTCTTAACTAAACTTCTATTTCTGGATCAACGGCACTTGGATAATGCAAGAGTGCTGAATCATGAGGAGGTCTAATATTTTCTGGCATTGAATAATAAACTTGATTAAATCTGTCAAAAAATTGTTGTATTGTTTAATTTGGATGTCTTTTTAACTGATTATATTCTTTTATGATCACAAAAATATTGACTTTACTTATCCATCTGTTAAGAAGAATTTTGACAAACTGCTGGAAATTTGAGATGCTTGCATTAGGCCGATTCTTGAGCCAACTCTTTATTATATTTTGCAAAGAAAGAGAAAAAAGTCTGATTTTAACATCATCTTCATCAATCTCAAATAGGTCCAGATAATTATCAAAACCTTGAATATGTTTTTGGGCAGTGATTTAATTATTTTCTCCATCAAACCTGGGAATAAATTTGTAATAGTTATCAGGGAAATCATGGAGTATAGGAGGTAAAATGAGGGGCTTATATCTATCAGGAACTTTACAAGGTACAAGAATATGCACATGGATTGTAAGATCAGTCTTGATTATTTGAGGCTTCTTAATTGAAAAATGATCATCATTAGATTCAGAAGAAGGCTGCTCAAAGGGATTAGGAGAATTAGTATTTACAATCTTTAAAGGATAATAATTAAAAAATAATCTAAAATCTTCTCTAAAATACAATATACATTGAAAAAATTTCTTAACGAGAAAGAACATGATGTCTTGGATTAAGATCCAAGTTGAAAGCCTGATCTTTCGATATTGTTCTTTCAGGTTCATTCCTCCAGTGGAGTCTTGATTGTGAAATTGATTTGGAGTCACTAGGTGGATGATTTTAAACTTTGTGAGTCTGATCACTGTCGACCATAATAGATAAGATCTGAACCTATAAAATATTTCTGAATAAAATGTTAGTTTCCCCAGCAGAGTCACCAATATGTTTTCACTCAGTAATTTCTCAAGGTTAAAGAAAGAATTCACTGAGGTAACCACATACCAACTTTTAAACTGTAGGATCTAGCCTTCCTAGGGTTCAGAGAGGGCTCTCTCTTTAAGTTTTGACTTTGTTTTGATTATAAGATATTAGGATAGTTATGATTGTGAAAATTGGTTTGGTTTTGTGGGAAAAATCACTTAATGAGATGGATAGTGGGAGATCTATTTGTCCATTGGGCTAAGGAGTCAAAAGTCAAGTAGACAGAACTAGGATCAAGGTCAAAAAGTCAAATTTTTTCAGGGAAAGATAGATAAGTCTTTGAAGATCTTGGAAGGCTGATTTGGTGAAGTGGTTTGATCGAGATAAAGAGCAATGAAGGATTCTTTAATCCGGATAAGGAAGGAGTAGACATGGGTCATTCGAAAGAGGGAGCAATTAAGGGTTCCCTACTTTGGAAATCAACAAAAAACATAGAAATGATAAACAGTTAAAGAGAGGGTGATTTTAACAAATCCTATAATAATACTCCTGATTTACCATTCAAATTTAGAGAACATATATGGATGCATGTAACATAAGAAGATAAACAAAGACAATAGAAAGTAGTTCACTTCAATGGCTCATCACATGAATCCTGAAATATGATGCTTTATGATTTGATCTAGTCTGCTACTTGAACTTGCTAAAAGAAACCCTTCAGATACAACAAAAATGACTATAGAAATATTCAAAAATTTATTCCACAATAATACTTAAAAGAGTGAAGTATTTATACAAATTCTAAACTAAAATATCTTGAAAAAATATCAAGATTGGTTTACAAATATCTCAAACTATATTACATAAATAGAACTTAAATAAATGACACTCAAAACTAATGAATCTATTTGGCACTATAATTATGGATCTATGGTGACAAATAAGAGAATTCTAATTTGATATCAACTCTTAGTTGATGATGAGGCATCCAATTCACTAACTGTCTCCTTCCTTTGTGCATTTTGCTCCAGAAATTTTGCAAACTTGGGGTCCAATGATACCTTTGTATATCTCTATCCGAGATATATATGTAAAAAGTGAAAGATATTTTGTAGATAAATAAGTTTCTAAGGTAAACCTCTCTCAGTTTCCCAAAATTCAGTTCCAGCTGTTCACCATATGCTCTGCAAAAAGATGTGTAAAAAAGAACTTTCCACAGTATGAAAAATAGGCTGTGAATATGTGAATGTATCTATCATTCTGTAATAAATGTGCGTAAAGTGAGATAGGTTTTTGTAGATGGGTCTCCTATGAACAAAAACCTCCTTCAATTTTTCAAAATTCATCTTGGATTGGCCATAATAGTTTTTTTAAAACTATGACCTAAACAGGAAATTTCTGGAAAATGTCCCTTCTTGCTCTATTTTCATCTTTTAACCTTATTGTTCTTTTAACTATTTTTACTTTTACTTCAGATAAACTTCATTGTCATTGGTGAAAGTGTTTTCATCTCTATTAACATTTACTGCCTCCGTATTTTACTTTTACTGTTTTACCTTGACTGTTCTGTCACCTTTTCACTTTTACCCTTCACTGTGCAATTTTATCTCTCTGATCTCTCTCTGAATTTGATTTATTACTTTCTTTGTATACAAAATGTTTGTTCGATGAATTTTTTTGAATTAAAATATGAGAATTTGGAGAAAACAATTTTTTCAACTAGTATTAAAACTGTTGGCCCAATTTCATATTCTTAGAATAATCTGAAAAATTCAAACAATTTGTTAATGAAACAGAGGTCTGTAAGGAGGGTTTATCTGGGACAGTCTTTAGGATGCTTGTGACTGCTTCTGAAACAGTTTGTGTATTTGAATGCCTATATTTGGGCCTAATTTGGGCTCAAAATAGCTTAATTAGAGTTAATTTATTTGTAATAGGTCGACAAAAGGTTTTCTTAGAGTTTTCTTAACAAACAGTGAAACATTTGACTTGGAGGGGTAGTATTAATGTTATTTCAACATTGATTAACCTTTAATTTAACATTTGGAATAGATGAACAATACCTGGTTTGGAATATTGCAGGGAAGGGGTAATGGGATTCTTCACACTGCTTTTAGGCATATGGTGGTTTTTCACGAATGAACGTGATAACACCTGGTGGCGACACATAGTGAAGGAGTGGATGAAAAAAACCACCCATTTTGCATTGATTGGGTTGGTTAAGTTTCGAGGAGTGAAGAATGCGAATGTCGTCCGATTTGGGAGAAGGTTGATCTGACTGTAGTCACACAATCAAATTGCGGGGGTGTTAACGTGACGTGAGGTCGGGTGTGTGGGGCCGGATTTTGACTTTGAATAAGTCTAAATCAGGTATTTTAATGTTTTATTCGGGGTTGGGTTATAACCAAAGTTTTATATGGCACCTATGTATATAGGTGGGGTTTCAATATGCAGGGCTCGAAAGATTTTACATGTGGGTAGATAAAAAATTGGGCTATATTAAAACTATGGGTTTTGAAGGACTGTAAAATAATGGAGTTAATTATAATACGGGAAAAAGGGTATAGGGGATTTAATACATAAGTTAAGTGTTAATATGAAATGGATGCAAAAATAGTAAATACAATAAGTAAAGTGTAATATCATGTTTTTTTAAGGCTGAATTTCATAATGGTGGCCCCATTTTAACATTTCACACTTAATTCTTAGGATAAATAACATTTTGTAGGTTTTTTGAGGATTTTGTATGAAAAAGGGAATTAGTCAAGGGGATTTTACTTTTCCTAGATAAAAAGTGTTTTAAACTTAGGAAAAGGGATTTTGTTGAGGAAAAGGATTTTGTGAAGGGAATATAGTACTTTTTACCCATCATTCATTAAGCCTTGGGTCCGGTCCCAAAAAAAGTCAGAGAAATGCTCTGAGCCTCTTTAACTGAAGGTTTTGAATACTGGAACATTGTGGGGGAGGGGAAATTAGTAATCTTCCAGATGATGTTTTATTACATGCCTTGCACAACTGCTTTCTACCTACCCATCATTATTCTAACATTTTTTCATCATTTTCATGGATGCATTTAAGCTTGCAACCCTAAATCCATTTTTCTTTTAAAGCAGGAAACTATCTAATTCTAACCTTATTTCATCCGAGGGCTTAGATTAAACAGTTGAGCTCCTCATTTATTCTCTAACTATCTACTGATTTGTCAAGTTTAAACTGTTTGAAATTTCTTTATTCTCTATCTAACAACATGAAATTTAAAGCATGAGAGGTCAAGTTTAAGCTATTTGACCCTCATGGATTGTGGCATTTAGGACAAGCTGCACATAATCTTATTTGAAAAAGTAAACTAATAGTAGTGGCATTTAAAATTGCAACACTTTCATGATCTATTTTTGATGAGGTTCATATTTAATATTCTTTTGATCTTTGTTTCTTCTTTTCCTTTGATTGTTCTTCTTAGGACATACCCTCTTTTCATTTTTTAATTTGGGAATACATTTGCAGTAAACAAAGGTATGTACAAAATTTCAAGATTTTAACAGAGTAAATTAAAAATTATGAATCCTATATTTATAGGACCCTAACACATTCCATTAGCTAATGATTCCACTGATAACAAGTTTTATTCAGACATCAATAGTGAAATGGAACCACTATTAAAAGCATACAAGAATTTTCACATGGGCTATTTATTTTTGTCCTCTTCCATTCAAATAGACACAATTTGGTATTTATTGTTAAAGAAAAATCTAGAGGCATTTTTGGTCCATATCATATTTAAATTGGAAGAAATATATGGTTGTATTTGTCTAAAGTTCTATTAGTAACTGCACATAAGGCCAAATTTGGTAACAATCGATTGAGTTTGAGTCAATGCTAGAAGAATCCTTGCAATGATAAATGTAACAAGAGACATTTTTGTAACATTAAGTTAGTATTGGTGTAAACTTAATATAAATATCTTTTCACTTCTAAGAAATGACGTAAAGCCTGGTCAAGGGATTCAGGGAGGGCAAAGGTTCCTTCTTGTTCTTACTTTATGAAGCTCACGTATACTATAATTAATGATATTAATACAAGTTAATTGTTTCAAACTAGTTGATTGTGAGGACATGTTGTCTATTATTGAATGGACTGGTTGTATTGTGTTAAAATTGGAACCTAGGGCCAAATACCACTCTAGAAAAGTATTTTGAAGAAGATAATTATGGCATTGAATTCCTCTTTTCGAGAGGACCAAAATCAACTTAAATATCGCCAAATTTGGATAAGGATAAATGGGTCTTTGACTTTATGTTCTCTCACATGTAAATTATCAAGGTCGACCTCACCTCTATGTTAGCTCATCAAGCCCAATCATTCACGTCTCTTGACCCCCATCGAGTTGTATATATAGAGGTGCCTTCACCCTCATTTCCACACATCATTTTCTCATTATTCTCTCTGAAATATCCGTAAAAGAAGGAGATATCCAACAAAGGTAATTAGGTCAAGGTTTGGATTTGTTTAGTCTAGTTCATGGGTTGAGTTCCTCAGGCAGGAGGCCGAGGTCAGTATGGAGAAATTCTGGGCTTATCTATGAATGACTACGAGCTCATTTATCATCAACTTCATGACCGAGTTAGAGGCAGCTTGAGGCAAGGAGGACCAACATCTTAAGAAATAATGTTGTGTGAATATTTGTTGTGAAAGAGAGCCACAAACCTAGGGAAAATTGAGCGAAGGCTTGAAGGATTGTTTGGGGCAGCTTATCTTGTGATTTAGTACAGTTTCCTTGTCAAAACAGGCCGCTAGATTGAAGTTGAGTTTGGGGTCTATTTTTTACATGTTTCTATACTATGAGTTGGGATGCAAGAAATGATACTACAACAATCGATTGGAAGCACTTGTGTAGAGGCCTAATGGCCTAATTTGAGTCATCTTCCCCAACCACAGTCAAACAGAGAAGGTCGCAGTATAAATAGAGGACATTACTCTTGTTAGTAGGCATATTCATGATATTGTTGGGACAGAGTTGCTGTAGTATGCCTTGAAAATGAGCCTCAAGTCCTTGTTCATAGTTGGATGCCTGGAAGAGGTCAGCTATAGGAGCAACTCATTGGGAGAAGGTTGATCAGTGACTTCTTGGAACTCTAACCAGGAAGTAAGCTACGTTAACCAAATTTTTTGACCTTATAGAATAATGATTTGGAAAGGTTATTTTGATACATATTATTATACTCTGTCTCTGTTAAACATTTGATAATAATAATAAGAAGAATTTATCAAGGTTTTTCCCCATCTGGGGGTTTTTCCCTGGCTTGAGTCAAATATTTGTATTCTGTTGTCTTTTCCTATCTTCTACATTTACATTTAATGTTATTTCATTAGTTACTGTCATCATTAAAAGTGATTTCTTATAGACTAATGGAATTGATAATGAGCTAATGAAGTAACTAACCTAAGAAAATAATATGTTAACTCAAAATTAACATATTGGCTACATTATGTGATGAGAAAGGTAGTGTATATAAAGCATGGTTAAATACAACATAACCCTAAAATGTTGCAAACATGTTCAACAAACTAGTAATTAGAGGTTGGGTGCTGCTTAGTGTTAAAATGAAGTTGTTCACTAAAGCTTGTTTGATGCGGTTGAAACCTGAATGTGAAGTTTGATGCTAGCCATCGAGAAATAAGTAGTGTTCTTAGAGGACTTCCTTTTCCTAGTTTGTATGTTTGGGAAAATAAAATATAGGATCATATAGTGCTAGAGCTTGGGGTGTTGTTTGAAGCATTCATGCAAGTTTATTAGTGAGTTACAACAACTGAACCACTTATTAATTAGAACTTGGTGGATTGGACCACCAAACCATCACATGGAATAGAGTGGCGGATGAATGGAGCTAAGTTGTCTTTAAAAACGAATTGATCTATAAGTTTTACTTGAGGGAAGACACCATCATAGTATTCTCCAATCATAATATGGATGAAATTTTTTCTTTATAAAGGCATGCCACCTGAAGAATGAAAAATACTAGTTGGTGTAGTGGCAATAGGGTTACCTTAGGTTCACGAAAATGGCAACATTTGAAGAGTTCATCTCATATACCCTTGCTACCAGTTTCTAAAGAATATAATTTTCAGTAGCAAGGGAGCTTGTAGGAATTTTCCAACCACTATATTATATAGATAAGAGTCTCCCATTTGCATTACAATTATACCAAATAAATGGTTGCCAGAAAAATACGTCAATGAATACTCTTCACAACTAAAGGAAACATTGTATTGAAGTAATTCGTTTCTTGCTATTTTGTTACCTTTTGTTGCTATTTCACATCAAAAAAATTCCTCTACTACAATATGCATGCATTATGGTACCCATTTTCAATGATTATGCAACCATGGAAATTGGAGTTCAAATTCTCAACAAAATTTTATTTATAAAGAAAAAACAGATGTAAACAATAATAATTAGCCTTGACCGTTAAATACAAGAAATTTATGACATTCAATATATTAGAACAAGGTAGAATAATGTAACAAACTATTAGAATGATTTATATACATCCTTTAATATATACTCTATCCATATTACTCTCGGCCTCTAGGAAGCAATATATGGTTCATGCCAAGCTTGTAACTAATGAATTCTAGCTCACCTCCTTTTGCAAGCAATGTGAATTCCACATATGCATAGGAGACCTTGTTCAATTAAGACTAAAAATATATTGGATGCATGAAAACCTTTGAAGAAAACATTGAAATGGTTGTTTTTCTTTGCGTCTATAAAGGATAAAAATGGTAACACTTTAGACCTAGAGGTTGGGTTTAATATAAAACCACTACAAGTGATACTAGCATCTGTTTCTAAGCATTTCTCTGAATTTATGGGATCTGTTATCACTATCCACTGCTTCCCAAGCCTGTGAATGGAGCTCAAGGAAGGTAACCATAGACCATGCTTTAGGTTAGGTAGCTAGCCCTACCAGGACCAGAGAGGGCTCTCTCATTGTCACTTTATAGTCAATGGATTGACTAAATATCTATTGATCATAGGCTAAGTATGTAAGCTCAGTAAATATGATTTTTTTTTTTTAATGTTTTAGGTGCTGGATAGGAATGTTAGTGAGAAGGTTAGGTATAGAGTTTTTAGGCCTGAATTCCAAGGTCAATTTGCAGAGAATGTGTGAGGCTAGATAGGTAGTTTGAAAGCATGCTTAATTAGTCATTGAGTATAGGATTAAGTGATAGAGAGTCTGAATGGGAATTAAGGTGAATTCATTCATTTAGAAGTAAATAGACATAACATGTAAACCTTGTCTAAAATAGAGCATGAACAAACATGGTTTCTACTTATAAACTTACAAGATAAACACATGGAAAGATGCATCTGAAAGAGGAAAATATATCATTTAGCATGAATAGATAAAATTACATACAAAGAAAAAATGCTTCAATGCATATCACAAGGTTATCAAGGTTCAGGTAGCCTTACCATTGGGAAATGGAGTCAAAACTAGAAATTGAAAAAAGTTTGACAAACTTGAAATGACTAACTAAAACAGAAAATGAATTTGACTCAAAAACTGGCTTGACTACTGACTGAACTACTTATGGTAGCAGACCATCGGGATCTTAAGGCCTTCGCTTCGGGCTTCAAATCCCAATGATAACTGCCCACCTACCGAAGATGTATATACAATCATGCGATATGGTCCCTACAGTGTAACCAATCCAACAAATGGCTACATACTTGAATCCTGCTCACACTTTCCTCGAGAAGGCAAAAGGAAAAAAATATAGGCAACTCAAAGTATCCACTGAACATGTGCTCATGATCCATAAATACAAGAAGATTCATCTTCCTAGATGGCTGTAACAAACTGAATAAAATATCATGAAGAACATGCAACATAAGATTTTTTGGATGACTTAAAATGGGAAAAAAAACCTCCTTCCAAACTGTTGGTTTGTCTATGTGCTAAAACTGACCACCTTCATCAATGAATGCTCCAACATCAACCTTCATTACTGGCTGTAACAAATTGGCAATAGGGTCTTCAATAATATCAGGAGAAAGGGAAGTTTGTTCTTGAAAATCTGTGTTTGAAGTAGCCAAATTATCAAAAGCAAAAATGTGCACATCCATAGGATCCATGACAAAATCCTCTTCTTCAAATGACTCTTCAATTTCTAAACCTGGAGGAAGATCATCATCTGAAAAAGGCTCTAAAAAACCTCTTCTTTTTCAATGCTTTCTTGCAACTTATGATGGTCAATTTGAAGCCTAGCATCTTCAAAATTTGAAGGTACATATATCTCTCCTTCTGGAAATAGATTCAGGAGTAATCCTTCATGTGAATCTAAATTGAGAGTTCCTAAAGTAGAAGATTCATTAGATATTTGAAAAACATTAACTTTAACGAAATCTTCAATAACTGGTGCAACAAGATACGATTCTATGTCACATACCCCTTTAATCCCATCATCTTGGGCTGCATTCTCATGCTGTTGAAAGTAAGATTTTTCAAAAGGATTTGTAATATGATTTTCCTCGATCATTGACCTAGAATATTAATAAACCACTAGACTGCATATTTCCTTTTCTTGCTAGAGTTCTCATACTCATCATCATGAAAGGACGGATAAGGTTGCAAAACTTTGTTAACTTCATGGGATATAACTTGACTGTTAGGATGCAGATCTGTTTCATCTTCAAGCAAAGAAGGAGTTGATGCATGTTGTGAATGATCCTTTGTATCAAGGAAACTAATCTTTGTTATTTTATGTTGAGAAGAAAATTCATGAAGGTCCTATATGATCTCATAATCCAGACACTCTTCATCACCAAAAGCCTCTTCAAGGTATTGAATGAAATGCTAACAGGATTCACAATTTTTTTTTAACAACAAGAATGAGTGGCAAGGCTTTCGATAAAACTCAAAGAATGTTGTGTGAAAATATTTAAGAGAGAATAAGCTATCTGGCTTCTACCCTTCATACCATGATCTTTCTTTCCCTTCCAGGGTAGCCATAAACATTTTCATTAAGCAATACTCATGAACCCTAATCTAAAGCTTATGTAGATGTCAATGAAATTTTATTAGATGCAGAATAGCCTCATCCTAATTTCCATATATGAATTTGGGTAGATAATTTTTCCAATCTATTCGATTTGGAAAACTAGGAATGTGAGCATGATTCATAGGGGCACACCTTCTAGCAGTTGAATCCATCTTGAAAATAATGAAGTCACCAAAAATTTCTTCAAGCTACCGGTTTTTTAAATAGAGGATTTTGTGGTTGTAAGTGGTATGGTTGGAAATCTATGTCTGCTACAAAATGGAGTCATCCAAAACTGCAAACCCCTGCTCCAAACCCCTAAAAAATAGATTTGAAGACAACCTGTCCAAAAGTGCAGAAAATGACCCAAATCAACTGTATTTTGAGAATTTATCTCAAATAATAACACTAGTGCATAAAATGAAGGAGTCTTTTGTTCTTTGAACTATGATTGAAAAAAAAGTATTTCACTTTTGGCAAATTCATCTCCATTTATTTAGAAACCGTTGTTTAAGAAAAAATGTCCCTATGTGCAATGTAAACCTTAAATTCATCACAAAAATCTAAAAATGATGACATGGGTCTCAGTTGGCTCAATCCTAGAATGATGAAATACCTTATGGACATTCTTCTCACCCTCCGTGATGTTTTTCAACAAGGAAAGCCCTAGCTTGATGTAGTGGATAGGGAAGGAGGAAAACTAGGAAAATAAGGGATAGTGGTAGAGTGGGTTTAGGGACAGAAATGAACTGGAAGGAATTTAGGGAAAAATCCATGAACATTTGGGGAGGTAGGGAGATGAGTTGGCTATATGATGCAAGTGGAATTTTTGGAATGGACATGTGAAAGTGAGTCAAAATAGGAAAACATAGAGATTTTCTAGTTTTGTTGTGAAAGTGTAATGGAGAATTAGGGTTTTGATGGAGGAAGGGTAAAGGGAACTGTAAGTGGTAGGGGGTGATGTGGTAAGGTTTGTGAAGGGTTTTTTAAGTATGAGTGAAGGTTTATATGGTGGGGAAAATGTCTCCAATGTCCAAAACCAATTAAGAAAGGAGAAACCCTAAAATGGAGGAAAGAAAAACCCTAATGATGGAAAACACTCATACAATATTGACTTGACTTAAAGAAGTCTTTGGAATGTCAACTTACTGGTTTTGGAGGTAACTTGAGGTTTGAGGAACAATTTGTAATCTTTAAGATCTATGTCCGTGCCCTTAAATCACTTTTTTCCATGACTAGGTATACTTATTGCTGAATAAATGACATTTGTTAATAATTTTGAACTCTACACCTGCAATGATGACCTTTCCCATGTTGAGATTAGAGGCAAATAAGCTTGTAAGTTGAAGATGATATCCTCCCTCCATAATCTTCTCATAGAACCTCAAAAATCCAGTCCTTTCAAAACATCTTTGTGCTAAGGGTGAAGCATTGATTTCTTGCATGGTGCAAGGTTCTAATATGATGTGGCACCCTCCCTTGAAGTTTTTATTCTCACTCTCCATATTTTATATCAAGGAAAGGATGAAACCCTAGTGTGTAGATGGAATGATTATGTGTAGTGTAATTTGGGAAAAACAAAGTATAGGGATGAGGTAGACTTAGAGGGTGAGATGAAGTGTTTTAAAGCCAAGAAAAAAAAAGTATAGGGATGGGGTAGACTTAGAGGGTGAGATAGGCTTGCATGTTGGCTCCATGTTATGAGTGAAATAAGGTGAAATGGATGTGAGGAAGGTGGTCAGATGAGGGAAACACAAGAGTTTCTTAGTTTAACACTTGAAAACTGGCTAAAAATTAGGGTTTGGTGAAAATGGCTCTTAGGAAGGATATTGATGGTGGGGGATGGAAGTATGATGTATATGGGAGGTGTTAGATAGTTTTAGATGAGAGGTTAGGGTTTATTTCATAGGAATATTTCAATAATATGAAGAAATGAAAATATAGTGGAGAATGAAGTGAGCATGAAAATCAACAATGAGCTTGATAAGTTGATCGCAAGAGGGTATAAGAAGTTGAATTACTGTTGTATGAGCTCTAAGAACTAATTCCAACAAGCCTTGAGCTTGTTTGAATGGCTTCGGAGCCAAAAAAACCCAAGAATGAACACTTTCCAGAAGCGTAACAACTGCAACAAAAGCATAACAACTATTCCAGAAGCGTAACAACTATTCCAGAAGTGTAACATGGTGCTACAAAAGCGTAATAAGGTGTTCCTTGGAGTAGTTTCTTGCCTTTTTTTTGAACCCTTGACCACTATGGAGTCCAATGGAGGTAAGAGAGGAGATCTACCACATAGGAAAAGATAATAATGAGTTTGGATGAGCTTCTTTTGTCCTTTAAAAGCTTTGAAATGACAAAAATAAGACAAATTTTCCTTTTGAAATATTTTGACTTTGAAACAAATTTTAAAATAATAAAACTTGCCTTACTTTGTTGAGCTAAGTATGCTGAATCCCCTTTAAAATACTTATGAGTGAAATGAAGGATTGTTTGCCTTGTTTGATGACAAATTGGACTTTTTAAGGCAAAACAATGACACCTAGACATTAGACCTAGATGAGATGAAGTAAACGACCTAAGAATTCTAAACAATAATGAATGGGATGACCTTTAAGGTGATGATGGCCATGTATGATATGAGGGGAGAAACATTTCTGACCTAGACTCCTTCAGTGAACAAAATTTATTTTGAAAACTTGTTTGAAAAGACCAAAAATTTTGACCTATGACTACTAGTAAATTAACTGAAAGAGTATGCTTGATCACTGACATATTGACACTAACAGGATCAACATTTGAAAGTTCAATAATCTTTAATTATTTGATAAACCTTAATCATGAGAATCTGTATATGGAAAAGATCATAAGATTCAATTCCATGTTGAATTTTTGTCTTGATGATTGCAAGAGGCAAGTGCTACCAATTATGTGGCATTCAAGGAATTTGTTTTTCATACAAGTTAAGAAAATGTCAGTATCCTGGTGTAATGACAGTTTGGAAGTTTCAAATATCCAAAATTGACATATTGGATGCCCCACCTTGGCTAATGAAATATATGTGCTTATGATATACTTAGATTGGAGTAATTTATTCAACATGAAGGAAATTAATTCTAAATTATTGAAGACAAGGATAGAAATATCTACCAGAGGCAATAAACTTGGTATGTAGGTGATACTTGAGAAAGATGCTATTCATGAAAAATTCTTTCAAAAATATTCTAGCTCTGCAAAAACAGTGAATACACACTCTCAACAACTATTAGGTTGGAAATTTTCCACTTGATTTTATATAATTAATGAAATAGCTAAGGCACAACATGGATTGAAAAAGGCGTGGATGAAAAATTTCAAAAGAAATAATGTGCCTAAGAAAGCGGGACCAAATCCCCCATTGGTTGTTATGTGCTTGTCACTCACATTCCCTGATACATACCTACCAAAACAACATCACTATATCATCATGTGGAGGTTGAATTTCATGAGGGACATAACATAACATCATTATGTACTCCCAGGGGGTAACAAAGGACAATTTTCAGAGTTAATGAACAATAATTATTACAGTCCTATGCAATATTGGATGGATAGATCCTGGAGTAGCTTTTGTCAACATTTACATGTGTTTTAAATTTGAAGGTACCACTAATTTGTAGGTATCCAAAGTCCTCAGCCCAACAGTGATACAGAATACGACCTATGAACACTAGAATTTTTATGTTTCATTATTTTGCATGATGATTAAGCATAAGGGAAGAAAGCATTGTATTGATGAATTTCTAAGGTGGCTGCACTGGCTCATTGATTTTTAATTAGCTCCCTCATTTTTCACATGCTACAGTAGGGTAAGGAAGGAATGAAATCATTTGAGAAGTAGCGTAGCATGAATAATCTCCCTTGATCACTAAATTTGATCTCATGTTGTCATGAATATATGAATTGTCTTTTGATTTGTAAAAGAAAAAAATGTGTGGCTGTTTTACTAGATGTGGAGGCCATTTCAGATATACATGAAAAAATTATGAGACTCTCATGCACTCCCAAGAAGAAAACATCTTCGAAGTTGGAGCTTGTGTTACCCTTTATTTTGGAATAGGGTTAATACTAGTGAATTATCAAGAGTTAACCAATTTTATGATGGGAGGTTGGATATAGAAATGTTATCTATGTTGATCAGAGGTTCAACAAGTTAGTGCCTTCTCTTCGTTGAAGAATATGCTCATAATGGTCTTTGTGAGGAGTCACTTAAATTGTTGAATCATATGCAACAAAATGGCATGACAATGGAGAATTTCACCTTTTCCATTGCTTTTGTAGCATGTGCTAGTTTAGGATGTAGTTCTATATAATCATCATTAAATTTAGGCTGGACTCATATATCTTTGTGGAGAATTCTCTTTTTGACCTATATGAAAAATGTGGCAGCATAGACAAGGCATGCTTAGTCTTTGATAATATGTTTGGATAGAGGTAATATTCCCAAAATAAAATGATTATTGGATATGTTGAACATGTTTATCGTGAGGAAGTGCCACACGATCTCAGTGGATTATGAACCTACCCTGTTGATGTTAAAGGATGAATAAGATGGAGTGGAAAAAAAATAGGGAATAGGCATGAGCAGGCTTCAAATAATCTTGATCTTCCATTGGATGAGAGTTTGAAACTATAGAAAGGATCATAATTTGGACATGCATTCAAGATTGCAAACAAAGAGCAACCAAAAGTGTGGTAGGAGTTGAATACACAGGTTATTGTTTTAGTAACAAGAAAAGGATAATGTCAATTTTGCAAATGAAAAACACAAACAACTTATGGAGCAATGGTATCAACTCTAAAAGTGGAAAAAGGGAGTAAACATTAAATAGTTGAGACAAAAAGTTTGATGAAAGAACATGTATATTTCTTTGTGTCTATGGAGAATTTACTTCTTGCATTCACATGAGCTAATTGGTTTCGACAATAGTTGTTTAATGATCTTGAGGTTTATTTGAAGAATCTCACAAGTGATATACATAATACAAAAAATTCATGGGTCTTAAGAAAATATATCAGTCGAGGTCCTGAGGGCAAGTAAGTTGTTTTGGGAAAATATGATAAATATTTGACCAAGATAACTTGGAAACAACCTAATTTTGGTGTCAGTTTGTCTATGTAGCATCAAAGAGTGCTTCATGGAAGGAACATCATCCTGGAATTCTCTAAGGTATGAGTACAAGCAAGTTAAGATAATTTCAAAAATGGATTCCTAATAACTCTCCTGTAGTGATTCTTTCTCAAGTATGATCCTACATTGGGAGAAAAAACCCTAGTGAATTCACTATTAACAAAATTTTGCATATATTTAATTGAATCTTGGTCAAACACTTGCATTATTGTCTAATTGGTCCATTTAACGAAAATATAGGCTTATATCCATTTTACAGGAAATCACAATTAAAAATATCAGAGAAACAATGTTGGTGTCCCTTTTTGACATACATGATGAAATAATCGATGATTATGAGGCACCAATCCTTAAGGGATTTTATATACATTATCCACCTCCTCAAACCCTCTCTGTCAGGAAACATAAAAATGATATCTCTATTGCAAGAACATTCTACCCCCCCTAAATATTTTATTGCATTGAGTTTTGACCACCCCTAAAAGGGAAACACAAGAGAAGTTGGTGTCAAAGACATCTTCAGAGATGAGGCTTTGAACATGATTTATATATATATAGATATACGCAATCTCACTCGGGACTACAAATAATCTCACATAATTCACAACTTTGGAGATAGGGATTCAAATAGAAGTAAGGGAAGGGTTTTGATTGCTTTAGATGCACGAGGATTCCCTTCTACTAATCAGTTATGTAATTAAGTTATTAGCAGGTTACTCGTCTGAAAAATTATTCATTATTGGCACTTGCAGGAGGTGGTAAGCAATATCAAAACCTTGTTGATTAAAGTACAATATGTGTTTACCAAGCATACGTGGTAGGAAGGGAATAAGGTGGCAGATATCTTGGAAAATTGTGGTAGCTCATGCAACCACATAGCCATCGGCGTGTCTTGGTATGAACTGGTTAATAAAGAAATCCTTTAGGAAGTAACTCATTGGGTACACAAGGATAAATATAGGAATGCATCTCTAGTCCTCGATGGGGGTGTTACAAGGTTGTCAGAGTAGTATAGTAAGTGGTATAGGATTCGACATGTCATTTTTTGTCATCAACGAGTTTTTGATGAGTAACATGATTTACATGAGAGGAATTTGTATGAGGGCGGAGGTGGTGGCCCTCAGTGAGCGAGATAGGCTCTCCAGTTGGCTCTACTTGGGCCACGTGTGGCACATCCTTACCTCACACCATTTGAGCCACCAACCGAGGTATCATCACATTATAGGTCATATGAAATGGTTAAGTTTCCCATTTGGATCATGTATTGTGTTAACACAACCTCTCTCTCTCACGCAAGCATGGAGTACCTCTCCCATGATGAATTGATTCTTGTAGGAATTGGTACTGACAACACATGAATTTTCATTTATGACCTCATTCTGATTCACATTTTTTGGATGTCTAAGACTTGGAGTTTATGGTACACTTGGCTACTGTCAAGGAACTTGTAGACAACATGTTTTAATTATGGTGGTCATGATCTTCTACTGAGATCTATTTATACAAACTTATTCATGGGTTCGAGGTGGCAAAAGAATAGTTATCATGTGATCAACGTTCCTATGTTACTAAGATCTTGCTACTTCTTATGGTTCCAACTTCACGCAACCACAATGGATGATATATTGGATGAAATGGGTATTTTCTCCACTCCTCAACCTCTCTTATTGGTTCAAAATTATCCCATATTGCAATATAGGGTACCCATATTCATTTTAACTTGTTACCCTAGGAAAATATGTTGGTTTCGAAACTTGATCCTGCATTATCTATGGTGTCCATGTTTTTATTTTTACACCATTCTGGGTCAAGTCCCATATTTTAACTGGTGGTGGTACTCAATTTTGCAACCTCCCAAAGTTCTGACTCGACGAGTATTTCATTCAATTGCTCGGTATTGGCATGCGGTGTATGGTATCAAGGAACTTTTTTGGTTTGGTTTTTATAGGTTCATTTCCTCTTGTCACCCTCTAGTCTATCAAGCACACAAATTATATTGTATTTTGTTCTTCAAGTTTTCTGCATCTTGGTGAAGTTATTTTGTTGTGAATATTTATCTCTCAGAGAGCAGTTGGTTTTTGTGACTGTAATTAGCTCACACTCCTCAAATTTGTCTATAAACAAAGAGGTAGTCTTATTTTTGGGTTGTTATCCAGATGTTCTTACTTGGAGGCCAAATATATTTTATTCCTTTGGTTGTTTCATATTCCCCTCCTGTGTCTGCTCGATCCTACTAGGGAGGTTACCAATTGCTTATTCTCTCAGTGGTTTGGAGTTTCGGTCTTGTTTTTTGTTGATATGTCAACTATGGAAATGGCACCACGAAAACGAATTCCCTATCACAGGGGATGTGATACAAGAGATTCCTCATCCAAACACCGTAAATTATTTGGTTGGGAATCGGTAAATAACTTCTTTGATGTTGCTCCAGTGTAAATCAGAAAGGAGATTTTCATTGGAAGCAAGGGAGTTTGGATATTGAATGTACCATTATCATTTTGAAGTTAGTGGAAGTTCTCTGAAATGGGTTCCCGATCTAGGGAAATTAAAAAAGAGAAGACTTATTTTCTCCAATCCATCACCCTACATCAACAAATGGAAAAATTGCTTAGTATGGTCATATAGGACAAGAAAGTAGACAACTACAAGATCTTTATTGGCCAAGAGGATATCAAGAGAATTATGAGGGATATTTGATATGACCTCTATGATATAGTGTTCTACTTAAATCGAGTGGAAAAGTTTGTGGTTTATAACTGAGGGAAAATTTCAAATTATCACTAGGATTGGATGTAGTGATCAATGCTCCACCTCTCAAATAGTATCCTACCCATGAACACTACAAATGAAAACTCTCCCCCTCTCTCTGTAGTCATCATTATTGCTAAGATGTCCATTACGTCAACTTTTTTCACACTATGGTTATGGTCTATTTTCAATTATTGGTAGCTATTTCCTATTTTTGTACTTTTGTTCTATTGCACTCATTGTAGGCTTCAGGTCTATCTTTTGGGTATGGTTGTCATTCTTTTGTTTTAACTCCAAGGATTTCATGCTTACAATTCCTTGGCTCAAAGGTTGTCTCAATAGTATTTTGGTTATTAAATCTAAACATAAAGTTTTATCTTTGTAAGCTTTTTTGTTATTAATAGAAATATAAGGACGAAAATTACAAAAAAAAATGTGACATCAAAGGTGAATTATGATGATGTCAAAGTAAGGTTTGTATGGTCAAAAAGTGTATCCAAGTAAAAATGTCATGGTAATGACCAATAATCATTTTCAATGAAATGTTTGGTTTAGTAAGGATAACTAATCTATGGAGATTTCCCATGATGTTTAATAGAGGGAGTCAACATGGGAAAGGTGATAGTTTGGCTCTCATATGATTTAGAAAATTGATATATCTTTGTCCATAAACATAAGGGGTGGAAAAATAACATAGGCTCTAGAGCTAATTTTGTTTCAACTTAGCTATATCTTAAACCACAAATTGTTGTTGACCTCATGGATATGATATAAATTCGGTGGCTTGTACGATAGTCTTGTCATGAAATAAGAAGGGTGGACATTAAAATAAGCTATGTGTGATAAAAAAGTATAGAGAAGTAGTAATTCATGGTATCAATGATCATTCCAATGAAATTTTTGGTTTAGTAAGGAAAAATAATATATGGATATTTTCCATGACATTCAATAGAGGGAGCCAACATGGGAAAGGTGATAGTTTGGCTCCCACATGCTTTAGAAAATTGATATCTCTTTGTCCATAAAAATTAGAGGTGAAAAAGTATCCTGGGCTCTAGAGCTAAGTTTGTTCCAAACTAGCTATATCTTGGACTACAAATTGTTGTTGACCTCATGGATATGATAGAAAATTGGTGGCTTGTAGGGTAGTCTTGCCATGAAATAAATGGAGGTACTAGGTAGGTTTGGAGCAATGAAAAATATGATAGTGTAGAACATAGAGTGGTGCTGAATGAAAAGAAGGAAATGTTCTTTGGTACAAATCCATTGCTTCCAACCAGTGCTTTATCTAGAGATTCTTTCCTTCAGCCTCAGATAGTAGGGAATTTGCACAATCAACTATGGAGAGTTCAGAGTAGGAAAAACCTTCTCCTCTTTTCAACGATAGGCACTTTGAGTGTTGAGGCTCTTTTCCTTGTACCCTATTCTAGAGCATTTTATTTCACTTTTGATTTATGCTTTCAGAGCTTAGATATTATATATTAGCTTTTCTTGTTTTTCTTTTAGGTTGCACGCATGTTGCTGTATGTGTATTTATGGTATGATATATTTTGTCTTGTCTAGTATAAACCTATCTTATTTTATCTCAAGTGTTGAGCAACCTTAGTGTTCATTATTTTTTTTTTATTGTAGAATTAGGATTTGTGCTGGTTTCGTTCTATTCTCTTACTATCTCCTATGAAAATCAACATGGTATCTAAGTGGGTGTGATTCTCACTTACTCAATTTAGCAGTTGATATAATATTTTTAGCAAGTGGCATTGTTGAAGACATCTTTGATCATATTTTTTTAGCATTTCCTAGAGTTTTCCTACGGTTTAAGCCCTCCAAAGACATTGTACTCTTTCCTTTCTACGCAATAAGAGATAGGGCACTGCATATTTTTTTCTTGTGAAAAATATAGTACCAATGTGACCAGAATCGGCTCGAGAAAATACTAGATGAGTTAAAAAGCCTAAGAGTTTGACTCAGCTCGGGAAAAACTCAGCAAGTACACAAATTTTAAAGAATATTGTTAAGTCCCTATATTAATAGTATAAAGTGCTAGAGTGCTAGGGAAGAATACCAAGATGTATAAAGTGCCAAGGTATGCCAATGTGTGCTAGGGACTATTAGGGAGTGCCAGGGAAATATAAGGGAGCACTATGTCAAAATGCATGGAGGGAATGAAAAGATATGTGAAGGAGGGACTGCCAAGGTATGCTAATTAGCCCCATTTTTTTGTTGGAGAATGGAAAAATTCAAGGAGACATTCATGCATGAAGACATAATTGAAATTTCATGGATAGAGTTTTCTAGTGAATTTGTGTGAATGGATGCATATGCTTGATGAAGCCCCACATCACCATTGAGGAGACAAGAAGACAAGTAATTCGAACCTTGAATGGAGCATTGAAATCACTTTGTTAATCGAGAAATAGACTTTTGAGGGGAGCATATAATGGAAGGATAAATTGTATATAATTTGTAGTAGAATTATACTAGCTGTACTCAAAATCCAAGGTCCAATTTCAGAAGGGGTTTTGTGAGAGATTAGTGAACACAAACCCTACAAGGATAAAAATGTTGTTTGTCAAGGAAAATTTATTTCTTGCTAACCCACTGAGCACGATGTTGTAAAACCTCGCATTAAGGAATGGGTTACAATGGGGTTGGAAAAGAAGAGAGGTCAAAGTATCAAATGACCATGGAGGACACAAAATCTAAAGAGAAAGTTGAACATTATTCAAGAAAGTAGAGATAAATAACCATTGGTGCTTGAACTATATGTGAGAAAATGAATAAAGCTATGAGGAGCTGCAAAAGGACATTAGTGAGGAAGGGAGTAATGAAGTGAGGATGAGAGAATTAGAGAGTTGGAGAATACCAAATTTGAACTGAGAAAGAAGAAATAAAAAAAATATTACGACTCAAACCACCTAGAAAAAGTGCATACAAACTAATAGTGTCCAAATGTTCAGTGATCAAATGTACTCTCTCAGATTTTCTTAGTAGTGGTCCTAGGCCAAAATTTCAAATTTCAAGTTAGTTTTCAAATAAAATTTTGTTCATTGAATATGCTTAGGTCTGAAATTCTACACCATACACTCCATTCATGGTCATTATCATATTATAGGTCATTTCATTCATTTATCATTTAGGGTATGAGGTCATTCACCACACCTTCATCTAGGTTAGATTCTAGGTTTGATTTATTTCACTACCATAAGAGTCAATTTATTTCATGAAATAAGGCGAATGGAATTTCATTTTCACCATAAGGGCCATTTGCATAGGGATGTAGCACGGATAGGGAAATGAGTGAAGGAAATTTGTATTTCATAAAATAAACTGTGTTTCTTCATTAAAGTGTTTCAAAAAAGAGAATTTTCTTCAAAAAGTTGTGTTTTCACTAGAAGACAAAAAACATGCTTTTATGATGTTATAAAAGGGAAAAAAGAGACTTATTCAACTCATTTTATCTTTTGATGGTCAATATAGCTCCTCTCTTCTCACCATCACACTCCACAACTGCCAAAGTTTAAAGAAAAACAAGAAATTTGTGCCAATTTCCTCCTGCTACACTTCTAGAAGTGTTGCGTTATGCTTTTGGTATGCTGCACTACGTTTTTGGTGTGCACTATGTTTTAGGTTTTCCAACTCCAAATAAATAATTCAAGCTTAAAAAACTTACACAAGGGTTCACACATCTCCTACACAGTAAGTGGACATCATTCCTAAGTCTCTCAAGTTAAATTTCATTAGTAAAAGATTGGTTTCTTTCATTAGGTCATTCCCACTATGCTTTTGGTGTTTTTAATCATTTACTTGTTTCAGCTAATAAAACCCTACCCTAACCATATACAACCTTCCTACAACACTCATACATGATACCCTAACACTCCCTATCACTCACAACCTTATTTCCATCATTTTCATCAAAACCTTAATTTTCACTATATTTTGGCAGAAAATGAGGAATTTCTTGTGTTTTGATCTTTTAGCCACCTTTCTCATAATCATTTCCAGAAATTTCACTTCCATCCTATTGAAAATTCATCACCCTATCTCCTCAATTTTTTGGGGAATTTTCCTTAGCTTATTTCTACTTCATTTATGTTCCTAAAGCCACCCTACCACCATCCCATGTTTTCTTAATTCTACACCTCCCCTACCCATCTCATCCAGCTAGAGTTTCATATTATTGAAAAACATCATGGAAGAAGAAAAGAAGATTCTAGGTTTGAACCATCTACCTTGCAATAAATTAATGCATCTCCTTTTTCCAAGAGATGTTTTGAAAATAGTGGTTGTTTGAGGTTCTGTGAGAGGATCAAGGAGGTGGGCTCTCATGCTCAGTTGAAAAGCCTTTTTGCCACTAGCTTTAGAAAATACAAGGCCATCATAGCAGACATTGAGTTACCATATCAAAAAATTTCATTACTTCAGCCACAAGTATCCCGAACCATGGAGAAATTTGGTTCAAAGGGATGGAATTGGACCTTGAAAACTACTAATTTCTCCTCAAACCTCATTTCAAGGATGCTCCTAAACATATCTTCCCTTTCAGGAATTTATTTGATAAATATGCCCCTTTGATGAATTTAATCATGAAATATTTTACATGTGAAGGGATATTTTCAAGGTTGTACAAGTATCAAGTTAGGTTATTGATGCACTTTACTGCTACTCAACCACTTAATTTGCCCAACTATTTGTTCAAAATTTTGGTCAAGATGACGAAAAGGTATAGAGAAAAGGTAAAGATCACCACCCTAGTTTATTCCATCATGGCTTGGACAAGCTTATTGTTCTGCATCATCTTTCAACAATCAATATGTCTTGGGAAAATTTCATGGAGAAAGTTGCATCAACGCCTGCTACTAGCCCATCCATCATCCATAGCACATCATCAGCACCAACACATCAAAGAGAGGTTGGATCCTCAAGTAGGCAAGTAGAGATATCAAAGGCACCTAGGATTGAGATCACTTAAACCTATGAAAAAGGAAAGAGGATAGTTTTTTTCTCCCAAGACCATCAAAGGAGTAATTGCACTTGATACCATAGCTGAAAAAAATCAAAAATGGATCAACCACCTAGTCATGATAGTGAGTCACTCATGCATGAGGTAGATTCACCATTGCATCATCATGAAGAACAAGTGCCCATGGAAATTGACATGGAAGAGTAGCTAATGGACAAGACAAGCAAAGAAATCATAAGGGAGAAAGATGGAGAGATAACGGAGTTGAACGATATCCTCTCAAAGGAAAACTTCTTGATTACCTTCCTACGACAAGAGAATATGCAACTGAAGGTAAAACAAATCCTCCAAATTAATAAAAGGAAAAAATTGAGGGAAGATAAGGGTAAAGGCAAGGAAGTGGTGGATTTTGAGTAGCTAGAAGACACAGAGGTTGAAGCAAAGCCTAGGAGGCTAAGAACAAGTGGGTTGACCAAGCAAAAACAACAAGAAAGAGAGCCATCTACACCACCACCTCAGTTAACTTTTGATGAATTGATAGCTTCTGAAATTGAAAAAGGTAAAGATCCATGGTTGGATAAGTTAAAAATTCATCTTGAGAAGCTATTGAAGAAGGCAGAGAGAGGAAACAATCTTCAAAGGCATATGGCAAGGAACTATTTCACAAGAAATCAAATCGCCAAGTTGAGGGTGAAAAACTGGAGAAAAGGGCATAAAGAAACCCAAATGAAACTTAAGGAGAAGGAAAATTTGGACATACTTGCTAAGGCCTCCTTAGATGTTTAGCCCTTCATTCCAAGACATCATAGAAGAAAATTTGGAGGTTTTTGAGCAATTTTTTCATTTTTGGTGATTTTTACAAAATTGTGGAAATTTGCCTTTAGCAGAAGCATTGCACAACGACGTGACACTTTTTATCAGAGCACTCAAATGAAGAAAAATTTATATGGATGGATGCATCTTCACTTGTACATCACATTTATGGCATCAACTCAAAATTTCATCCTCCCATTTTGAAGAGAAATGCAAAAAGCCTCACTTTTTCATGCCTCTGCCACCTTTTTTACCTTTGCACGACGCTTCTGGAGTGAGGTTGGGAGAATCAAATTTTGGAGGCCTTCTAGTGGGTTTTTTCTCAGTTTTAAGGGTTAATTAGAAAGAAGACACATAAGGCTACCTAGCCTAATTTTTAGATCTGCAAATGGGTACTTAAAATGCACTAAAAAATAGGTTGAAAGTAGGTGTGATGCTTATGCGAGGAGGCACGATGTTTTCACTGGAGGCACGACGCTTCTGGCATTGGATTCCCTTGGACAATTGTTGACTCCGAAAATCTCAAAATTTTGAATTTTTCGTTCTCCCATGAGGTATATTTTTAGTGGAAAATTTTGTTTTTGCCTCTTTTTAAGGAGGAATGATGTAATTAATTCAAGAGACACGAACTCCTAGTTATTAGCTAGATTTGAGAAAGTGGCTTCTAACTTCCCTATATTCTAGGTAGTGACTCATGAAATACATTTATGATGTGTTTTAGATCATATTTCGAGCCTATGAGGTATCATGAACTCTATTTTCTACAAGTAGTCCACCTTAAGTCATTTTAGAGGTTGGATAGTTTTTATTTGCAGTGGAGCTATTGTACAAACTCTTTTTAGTGAAATCAAAGGATGTTGAAGCTACGCTCTTAAGATTCCAGTGGTATGATTTTGAACATTGTTTCTTATTTGTTTCTTCATCACTTTAAATGTTATGTTACTTTTTAATCTTATGGGTGTATAAACAGAAATCATTTCCTACTATGCCCTATTTTATAAGATTTACATGGATGTGTTTACTCTTCTGATGAATGAATTCATTTATATGCTCATTTAGATTCCTCTTTAAAAAACATATACAAAATGAAAAATTGAGTATGTTCATGAATTTACCTACCTAGCCTCATCCTTGTCTCTGCAGCTAAACCTTTGAAATTTGACCTAAACCCTAATTCTAGTTCTTTCACTATCATTCCTATCCAGCAAAACTTCAAACAAATAAAAACCATAATCTACTGAGCATCATAACTAGCCTAAGATCATTATATCCAGTCATCTCTTTGGCTGCAAAGTGACATTGAGAGATCCCTCTCTGGTTTTGGTAGGGATAGCTACTTGACCTAAAGGTTGGTTTTTGGTTACCTTCCTTTAGTTCTATTTTCAACCTTGGGAAGCAGGGGGAAGTGATAAAATTTTTGGCTCCGTTGCCAGGGATCAAATGCAAAACTTTCCCTGGGAATAATTCTTTTATTTCACTGAAATTTAGACTTGTGGATGAAAATTTCTGATATTCTAAGAAGGATAAATTCCAAAATTCGAGCCAAAGTGAAAAATTCTCAAAAATCTGGATCCCAAAAGACACACTAGGTCAAATGCAAACCCAAATATTTCGCCTATTGTTAATGACCCTGAGAGTCTTTTAAGAAAGTAGAAAACAAAGTCTCGATAAATTGGAAAGGCTATTCCTCCACTTGTGAAATAAAAATCCTTTCCTACAAGGCTAATTGCTCCAGAAAGTTCGTCCTTTAATTTTGAATTCGAGACTTCTTTGTTCAGGTCTAAGTCTGAAACCTTTCTTTCATAAAACTGTCTTTGACCCCATCAATTTTGAGACTTACTTGCCATTTTATGAATCTTCCTATTTCGAGCTTGATAGTGAAGTCTGGTCTAATTTTCATAAAATTCAGGGTTTGGTCGATAATTTTCAAGTAACTTCAGAAAAATCTTATTTCCAATACCAACAAAAAGCTTTTTCTTCACCACCTACTATTACACCTTCTCACTCAGTAACATCATCATCTCTCGTTTTCATTCCATCATAACCTCTGCAATTTTTCACTTCATCAACACCTTCGCAACCCCGTCCATTAGTCATGGCTAGATTTTCTCTGTTGATCCTATCAGCACAACTAATTGCACTACCTCAGAACTATGGTCAAATATTGCCTCTTTTTGATGGAACATCAGAGGTTACTTCTCACCAACATATTTTCAAAGTTATTGATTTCATCGACCTTGAATAACTTGACAATGATGACGCCAAGATGCACATCCTAGCACAAATTTTCTCAGGAGAGGTAAATAAATGGTTTCACTCCTTAACAGTTGGTTTAGTAGCTAATTCAAAATATCTGATCTACTTGTTTATAGTGAAATGGAAGGAGAATAAGAATCCATTATAGATTCTAGTTGAATACAACGCCTTGAAAATAAATTCTAATGAGTTTGTACAAGACTGAACACCTAGGTTCAACAGAATTTATGATTCCATTCCTGAAAATATCAAGCCTCTAGTAGGCCTTACATTGCTGGATTACCCCGATGGTGTCAATCCTAACATGGCTTACCAATAGAGAGAAAGAAACCCATCTACCCTTGAAGAAATGCAGAGAAATGCAGTGAGTGTTGAAGCGAATCTTATTATTAAAAAGTAAAAAATCAAAACAAAGAAAAGGGTAACCATCAAGGAAGAAATATCCACTTCATCAGAGGAAAAAATTGACACCCTCATCAAAACAATGGACAAGATGATGGAAAAAATGACATTGCGGATAGACAAGCTGAAACATCGATTAGAAATCCTAAATTCAGGGGTCAAAATCAGCAGCCTCAATACAAAATCAAGCGAAGGGAAAAAAGGGGTCAGGATCCATAAAGTCAGTAGAAAATTAACACTCCATTCAAGAAAAACTACACTGAAGGCCCTGATGAAGAAGAAGAAGAGATTTTAGTTGAAAATCATTTCTTTTAGGAAAATCAACAAACTTTTTTCCTTACTGAAGAAGATCAATTTTCTACAGAAAACTATGCATCGGACAACCAACAATATGTTTTTTGTTAAGCCCCTATATTAATAGTGTAGCCCCTTATTATGTTAGTGTAGCCCCCCTTATTGTTATTATTGTACCCCTGTAACCCCCATATTGTTATTATTGTGCCCTTACATTATTATTGTTAGGTCGGCTAGGATTACATTGTGGCCCCACTAGGATTATATTGTGGCCCCATGAACTCCTATATATAGAAGGAGGGTTTGTTCATTTGTATCATCCAAGAATTGTGCATTTATGTAATGTATTGGAGGTTTCCCCCTCGAAGTGGCTTATTTCTAAGGCGCTTATATCTCTTTTCTTCTATTTTTGAAGCTGGTTACACAACATTTGGTATCAGAGCTTTGGGATTCTAGGGTTTCGCTGCTCCAAACAGGTCATCGTGGAATTTTCGCTATAACTCTTTTTCTACGAAGCTTCAGAAGCTGAAATTTCTAGGGTGCGAAGCTGCAATCTCGAGGAAGGTTGTCTAAAAATTTCAGATCTTGGTTCGCAATATTTGAGGAGATATCATCTGTGGAAGTTAGGTATCTTTTCAGGCTCATAAACAGGTCATCGTGGCATTTGCGCTATAAATTTTTTTGTACGAAGGTTCAGAGTCTGAAATTCATATGGTGCGAAGCTGAAATCCTGATCTGTGGAAGGTAGTGCTTTTTCAGGCTCCTGAATTTCATCTCAAAGAGGTGATCGTGGGAAAACTTCAATAACTCTCTCTCTGGGAATTGGATTGAAGTGCCGTAAAAAGTGGTCGCAAGTACACAGACTGAAGTTTTTTGGCTATCAATTTCAGAGACAAAGGACAAAACAGTGACACGTGGCAAGTCGTACAAGTTCGCTCTACTAAACTAGTCCAGAATTAGGTCATTGTGGGAGATTGGACACAACTTTGTCTTGGAGAATCCAAATCAGGTCAGACCTGTGGTATTTAAAAGAAGCTTCAGAGATCTACTACAGGGCTGAATTTCAGATATCGAAGATTTTCAACTATAGAGATAATTCAATTTCAATATCGAGCTCCTAAAAGCTAGTAAAAGGTGTGTATTTTTTTTCCGAATTGCATAAGTCTTGTTTGAAGAATCAAGTTGAATTGATTCCAAGGGTATCTTGTAGAATAGATATCAATATTGGATTCTAAAATGGCCCCTAAAAATAATTCAACACCCATCAAGCCTTCAGAAGGCTCTACCATGACTCATGAAGATGAAGAATTGCAACATGATCTATCAAAATTACAAGAACAAGTGCAACAAATTTCACTCTCGCAAAGAGCAGCAAAAAATGAAATGGAAGTTTTAAAGAAAGGTGTGGAAGTGAAGATGGATGGTTTGAAGAAAGGCATGGAAGCTAAGATGGATGGCGTGGAAGTAAAGATGGAAGGTTTGAAGAAAGGCGTGGAAGCTAAAATGGATGGTGTGCAAGCTAAGATGGATGGCGTGGAAGTGGGCATGGAAGCTAAGATGGATGACATAAAAGACAACATAGAAAACATGAAGAATGATCTAAAAGCATGCATGGAAGGCTTGATGACAAGCTTAAAACTAGAAATGATTCCTAATGGCGGAAATATAGGAGAAGAACCTCATGATGAGAACAAAATAAATGTTAATCATGATTTCATAAACTCAAATTTTGGTGGGAAGAACCACCATATTCCAAAAATGGATATGAGGAAGTTTGATGGAAAGGATCCTGTAACATGGATACTACAGATGGAGCAATATTTGATCTCCATAACGTGCAAAACACACAAAAGGTACGCATTGCAACTTTACATTTAGAACAAAATACATTTGTATGGTATCGATGGCTTTGCTCCCGTAAAAAAATTGTCACTTGGTCAATTTTTACTGAGGAAATGATAGCACATTATGAGGATACAAAGAGAAACACCTTCTTTACCCAATTGATAAATCTCAAACAAAAGGGTTTAGTGGGGCAGCACATTGAGGACTTCCAAAAATTGAATATAAGGGTAACTGATATTCCAGAGGAACACAGGATTGATCTCTTCATAGGCACTTTAAAGGATAACATTCAACATGAAGTTCCCATTCTGGAACCTGATTCATTGGAGAAGGCATTCAGGTTGGCAAGAAAAGTTGAATGTAAAATTATGGCGACAAGGAAGCCTACCACTCAATTCTATAAAGAAGGAAGTGTTGCTACGCCTAGATTTCCACAACCTACAAGGTTGACACCACACCAATTGGAAGAAAAAAGAGCAAAAGGGCTTTGCTACAGTTGTGATAGCAAATACACTAAAGGTCATAAGTGTGCTGAAAAGAAATTATTTTACATAGATTGTGAAGAAGAAGAAGAAAATGAACAAGAAGAGATATACACCAGGAACCAGCCATAGAAGAGGAAGAAATGAATCCGACCATATCATGTAATGCACTGGCAGGAATTACCACTCCTCAAACTCTCAAGATAGCAGGACAGATCAAGAAGAAAAAGGTAATAGTGTTGATTGATTCAGGTAGCACCCATAATTTTATTCATTATAAGGTAGCCAAGGAATTAAATTGTTTCCTCTACCCAGCACCAGAATGTCAAGTGATGGTTGCAAATGGAGGAACTATAAATTGCTCTGGAAAATGCCATAATATCAAGCTAACCATGGGGGAATATGTATTGACTAGTTCAATGCTTTCCATTCCTATGGGAGGTGCTGATGTTGTACTAGGAGTACAATGGTTACAATCTTTGGGGACGGTAGCTTTTAATTTTCAAGAACTCTTCTTGAAATTCTTTTCAGAAGGAAAGGAAGTCGAATTACGGGGTATTGAAGGGAAGCCAGGAAGGATAATAAGCTCTAATGGCATGACAAAGCTTCTAAAGAAAGAACAACGAGGCGTAATTGCACAATTATGCTCATTAGAAGTTCCAACATCAAAATCATCTATTTCTGCAGATCTCCAACAAGTCTTGGACAATCATTCCAAGGTGTTTGAAACTCCCAAAGGACTCCCACCTATTCGTTATCATGATCATGCTATTCATTTGATTCCAGAAGTGTTCCTCCAAACATCAGGCCTTATATATATCCTTACGTCCAAAAGAGCGAAATTGAACGTATGATTGCAGAAATGTTAGAGGCGGGTATAATTCAACCTAGTCAAAGTTCTTTCTCTGCTCCTGTAGTATTGGTACACAAGAAGGATGGATCATGGCGAATGTGCCCGGATTATAGGGAGCTCAATAAGCTCATCATTAAAGATAAATTTCCCATTCCTGTGATTGATGAATTATTGGATGAATTACATGGAGCAATTTATTTTACCAAGTTGGATCTTCGTTCAGGATATCATCAAATTAGAATGAAGACTGAAGATATTCCAAAAACAAGATTTCGAACTCATGAGGGTCATTATGAATTTTTGGTCATGCCTTTTGGCCTTACCAATGCACCTTCTACATTTCAAGGGTTGATGAATTCCATTTTCAAACCCTTCCTTAGAAAATTTGTGCTAGTATTTTTTGATGATATACTAATCTATAGCAAGTCTTGGAAGGATCATGTTGAACATGTTGACAGTGTGCTCAAACTATTGCAGGAGAAACAATTATATGCAAAAGCATCCAAATGTTTCTTTGGAGTACAAGAGGTGGAATATCTGGGTCATATTATATCCCACGAGGGTGTTAAAGTAGACCCTAACAAAATTAAAGCCATTAAGGAATGGAAAGTCCCTAAGACAATAAAGCAGTTGCGAGGATTTCTCGGGTTAACAGGCTAATATCGTAAGTTTGTTAAGAATTATGGAAGAATAGCAGCACCTCTAACAACATTATTGAAGAAAGATGCATTTTCATGGACTCCTGAAGCAACTAAGGCCTTTGAACATCTTAAAGAGGCAATGTGCCTAGCACCTGTCTTAGCTACGCCAGACTTCACAAAAACCTTTATTGTGGAATGTGATGCCTCAGGAAATGGAATTGGTGCTGTTTTAATGTAGGAAGGAAGACCCATTGCTTTTGAAAGTCGTCCAATCAAAGGAAAGTATTTACAGAAACCTATTTATGAGAAGGAAATGTTAGCAATACTGCATGCACCAAAGAAATGGAGAACTTACCTAATGGGAAGACACTTCAAGGTAAAAACTGATCATGATAGTCTGAAACACTTTTTGGAACAAAGACTATCTTCAGAAGAGCAGCAAAAATGGGTCACAAAGATGTTGGGTTATGACTTTGAAATAATCTACAAAAAAGGAAAGTTTAATGTTGTTGCAGATGCACTCTCAAGAAAGAATGAAGAGGTGGAAGCATTGCTTTGTGCCATTTCTATTATCCAACCAGATTGGATAACCGAAGCAAGAGATGAATGGAAGAAGGATAAAGATGTATGGACACTCATTCAAAAGTTGCAGCAAGATCCTAGTACATCTGATACATTTAGTTGGAAAAATGATTCCTTATGGTACAAAGATCGCTTATATCTTTGTAAGAATTCCCAACTAAAACAAAAGATTCTTCTGGAATTGCACACTTCTCCTTTAGGAGGACACTCAGGATTTTTAAAAACTTACCACAGGGTGAAGAAAGAATTTTTTTGGGATGGCCTTAAATCTGATATTCAAAAGTTTGTGGCGGAATGTTTGGTTTGCCAGCAGAACAAAGTGGAGACAATTAAGACCCCGGGACTTCTACAACCTTTATCCATTCCAAGTCAGCGTTGGGAGGAGATTTCAATGGATTTTATCACAGGTTTACCTAAGTCTGAAGGAAAGAATGTCATCATGGTGGTAGTTGATAGATTTACCAAGTATGCACACTTTTGTGCATTATCTCATCCATTTAAAGCAAGTACAGTTGCTACTACATTTGTGGACAGAATTCAAAAGCTACATGGAAGCCCAAGGGTTATCGTGAGCGACAGAGATCCCATTTTTACGGGAAATTTTTGGACGGAGTTATTTTCTTGTTTGGGTACTCAATTAGCTCATAGCTCATCTTATCATCCTCAATCTGATGGTCAAACTGAGATAGTAAATAAATGTCTGGAAGGATATCTTCGTTGTTTTGTATCTGATAAACAAACACAATGGGCCAAGTGGTTACCTCTCGCTGAATGGTGGTATAACACTTCATTCCATACTGCAGCAAAAATGACCCCATTTATGGCACTTTATGGATATCATCCACCATCGATCACATCATCTTTAAGGGAAAATTCGAAGGTTCAAGCAATGGAAGATCACGTCGAGCATCAGCAAGAAGTTCTCCAACTCTTAAAGGATAACCTGAATTTGGCACAAAATCGAATGAAACAACAGGCAGATCAACATCGCAATGAGAGAAGTTTTGATGTAGGAGATTGGGTATTTTTATGGCTACAACCATACAAACAAATGTCCCTCAAGCAAGCTAAGAAGGATAATAAATTATCACCAAAGTACTATGGTCCTTACAAGGTGTTGCAAAATATTGGTACTATGGCATACAAATTGGAGCTTCTCGCTTCTTCGCGAGTACATCCAGTTTTCCATGTTTCATGCTTAAAGAAGGTTATAGGTGAAAATCTTCCAGTTCAAACAATATTGCCAGAACTTGATGAGGAAGGAAAAATCATATTGGAACCTGAAGCGGTCATGGAAACAAGAACTCGACAACTACGGAATCGATCAATTTCAGAGTATTTCATCAAGTGGAAGAACTTACCCACTGAAGATTCTACATGGGAGGATGAGAATTTTATACAAAAGCACCCAGAGCTACTCAAGCGTTGAGGACAACACTTTTTTTGAAGGAGAGGGGCATGTTAGGTCCCTATATTACTAGTATAGTCCCTTATTATTGTTAGTGTAACCCCCTTATTGTTATTATCATACCCTTGTAACCCCCATTTTGTTATTATTGTGCCCTTAAATTATTATTGTTAGGTCGGCTAGGATTACATTGTGGCCCACTAGGATTACATTATGGCCCCATGGACTCCTATATATAGAAAGGAGGTTTTGTAAATTGAATCATCCAAGAATTGTTCATTTATGTAATGTATTGGAGGTTGCCCCCTCGAAGTGGCTTATTTCTAAGGCGTTTATATCTCTTTTCTTCTATTTTTGAAGCTGGTTACACAACATTTTTTCAAATGATGACATGTTATCAGTGTGAACAAAAGATTACCAGAGGGGATATAAGAATGCTCTTACTCAAGTAAAAAGGAAATATGGTTTGAGGAATAGGAATGTGCCTGTCACCTCAAGTCATAAAAAAAGAATTCTCAAACAGAGGCTCATCACAAAGAGACTACTACTTCAAATCACAGCAAAGAAAAAGGACCTGATGTTCCTAATCAAGCGAAAGGAAATGAAGATTTTACCAGCAGTTAGAAGAAAGATAAATAATTTCAAGATGGAGGACAAATAAATGAGACTCCACACAAAGATCATCTCGAGAAGAAAGATGCAGCATCTAAAGAGGTAGAAAAACACTATGCTCTTTTTAGTCTTGAAAATGAAATATAAAAACTGAAATTCTCCATTCCTTTAACTGAAATAGTCAAGAACGAAAAATATAAGTTTCAACTAGCAAAGATTCTTAGGGTATATCAGATGTTTGATATGGTCAATGTAATTGATGATCACCCAAAACTTTTATTTGGTCCTATTGTTGATGGTGACTTAGAAGATAATGAAGTCCCTCCTTTTTATCTTAGCCTCAAATTCCATGATTTTATCCTTCATAATGCCATGCTTGATTCTAGATCATCTCATAACCTTATGCCTAAAGCCATCATGGAAAAACTAGGTTTAGATATCACAAGACCCTACAATGACCTTTACTCTTTTGATTCAGGGAGGGTTAAATGTCTAGGCCTCATTAAAGATCTAGTGGTGTCTTTAGAGAAAATTCTAGCCAAGAATGTCCTCGTGGATGTTGTTGTGGCTGATATCCCTCCTATATATGGAATAATACTCTCTCGGTCATGGAGAGAAAAACTTAGAGGCACCTTGCAACTCGACTTTTCCTATGCTACAATCTCAGTCTTTGGGCAACTCAGAAAACTATATCGAGAAAACAAGATGAAATACATGATCAGTAGCGAAGAAAAGCCTAATAATCACCATGATGTTCACATGGATTTAGAGTCTTTTATCTTATTCAATGATGAATGTTCAACATCTTCAGAAATTTTAATGGAAGAAAAAACATAAAATTCATAATTTTCAGATTCAGTTTTAAAGATTTTAAGTGCAGAAAAGAAAGAAAAGATGCTAAGTGGCTTGGATCCAAGTGATCTGAAAGGAATCTATTAGTTTTTATGTGCTAAGTGTCTTTTCAGTTTATAAACATGTGCATACTTGTCTCATTAGTTTGCATAAGGATTGAGAATTTTAACCATGAATTGTAGATGTTTTTGTGTGAATTAGAAGCATGAAATAAGCATAAATAACATTGAACAACAATGTAAAATAGAGAATAAGTCACCACATGAAATTTACATAGCATGCATGATGAAGCAGCTCACCCCTCCTAGGCTACATCTGCTGGTCCAACTCCCAATGGCATGTCCATCATTCATTATGCTCAAAAATTTTGTATTACATGTAGTTACAGGCCTCTAATGGCTGTTTTCTCTACACCAAAGGCTCCATAATGCTCCAATTAGTAAAAAATGACTCCTCATTAATTCAGAATGGGTAAAAATTGAGTCTCCTAATATTTTGCACAGATACACCTAGAAAAACTCCACGAAAAGTGGAGAACTCCACTTATCTGGAGTTAAAATAGTGAATCTCGCCTTTTTGGGTGCATTGGCCAAACTTCTGCCTAAAATACCACAAAATTTAAAGTTAGTGGTTTGGGTGGTTAGGCACATGAAACCCAAAACCCCACGGTTACATTAATGGTTGGGCGGAACCCACGCATCAACTACGGTCGGAGGTTTAACTGCAGGTTGAACGGTGGTTGGGTAGCTTTTAAACTGTGTGAAATTAACAACAAACATTGCCACGTGACAAAACGATGAAATGTTGGAGGAGACTGTTGGACTGTAGGTTATTAATTGCATAGTTTTTGTTGTAACATGTGCCATGTGAAAACTGCTATGGGTACCGTTGGCGGGTTGGGACCATTGAAGGTCCCCAACCCATAAAATCCATTGCATTCAAACTTAAATAGAACCCGCAAATAGTTAGGGTAAGAACTAACTGTGTAGCTTGGGTGGTGTGGCATGTGCATGCTCTGCTGGAGGTCCCGCGGTCGATTCCTACTGGCTCCCAAAAATTTTACACTGTCTATTCCAGGGACACGTGGTGGCCTCAGGGCTAGCCACGTGGCACCCTATAATTGGCCTTTCGAAAACCCATTCAATTGAATAAAAGTGTGACACATGTCAACCCATGATTGGCCTGATGAAAATGAATATTATGAGAATATTACTTTTTTTGCTTACTGTACCTCCACCCTGCTGACTGTGCATCCCAGTCAACCCTGGTCAAACTGTTGCAAAATTTACCTGTTTTGTATTTCAATCAGAACGCAATATCTCCCTCATACGACATCATTTTTTCGAACCGTTTGTGGAGCCAGAATCAGGAAGACAAGATGTACACAACCATCCTATTTTCAACCCAATATTGTAACTTTGAATTTTGTGCAAACTTTAAGAAATCCTGATCACTCCTCCCCATTGGGAAGCTTTTGGATCCCAAAAGACTTGATTAGCTATTTAGTAGATGAGGGTGCAACTCCCTCACCTTTCCAACCTCCATCCATTTTTCCTTTCTTTGTTTAGTGCTTTGAGCCCAACTCGAAGGTAGTCAAAACTTCCCCCTCCTGGATGCTCTTGTCCTCTTGTCAAGAATTGTATCTTCTTTGAGCTCATCTAGAAATTCTGGTGGAAATATTCAATAGAAGGTAGCTGAACATCACTTCCTTGATCATCGATCAAAGGTGGCTCATACAAACGTAAGTTTTCAACATAAACAACTGAACACATTTTCATATAAGAAGGCAAGTCAAGTTGAAATTCATTATTACCAACTTGCTTTATGATATTGAAAGGACTGTATGGAATGGGTTTGAGCTTTTTACCTTCCCCTTGCATCCTTTCTTTGCTAATGTGCAACCATACCTCATCTCCCTCTTGAAACTTGTGATCAACTCCTTGTTTTTCATGCCTCTCTTTGTATTTGCTTTGAATTTTTTCAAGTTGTTCTTGAACTTGTTGATGTATAATATGAATTTTCTCAATGAACTTTCAAGCCTTGTCAATATCACTATGGTCATCAATTGCAAAATCCTTCCCAAAGATGAAGTCTAACGGCGATTTTGGAAAATACACAAAGCATACTTCAAAAGGTGATATTTGTGTTGAAGAGTGCTTTGCCCGGTTGTAAGTGTGCTAAATGTAATGCAGTTGTTCATCCCACAACTTAGGATGGTTGCTGCAATATCCTCTTAATAGATGCAAAACATTTTTGTTCACGACCTTGGTTTTTCCATCTATTTGTGGATTAAAAGCGATACTCTTTTTCAACTTTGTATCCATATTCTCCATATATTTGACCAAAAATTCCCAATGAACCTGGAATCCCTATCACTAAAAATAGAAGTTGGCAATCCAAAATGAACCCAAACATGTTTAAAATAAATTTCAACAGTTTGTTCAGCACTAATGGTTTTCTTACATGGCATAAGTATACACATTTTACTGAATCTATCCACAACTACATAAAGATAATCATGCTATCTTATTGACATAGGTAGACCTACACAAATTCCATGGAGATACTCTCCCATGGCCTTGATGGTACCGGTAGTGATGTGTATAACCCAAGCTTCCTATTACTAGGCTGTCTTGTTGCACACATAGAACAACCTCTTATAAAATGCGACACACTATCTATCATGCGAGGCCAATAAAAATACCTCTGTAGATGCACCACTGTTTTTCTTACCCCAAAGTGTCCAACAATAAGAGATGAATGAGCTTCTCTCATGACACTTAGCCACTCTCCTTGTGGAATACACAACTTGCCCAATTGAAACAAAAAATTGTTATGCATGTGATAATATTTTTCTTCAACTTGATTCCCTTCATTCAAACTAGCATACACATCTTGAAAATCAATGTCATGTGCATATTGTTCTATGTAACTCTCATGTAAAATAGAATCATTTTTGAGTAAAGTAGATGCACTAATGATTGGTCTTGAAATCATATCTGCAACTTTATTGAAAATACCTTTCTTGTACCTTATAACCAAGTGAAACTGTTGACGAAATCCCATCCACCTGAAATGTCTTGATTGCTGCAATTTTGTTTGTGACTGCAAGTATTGTAATGGTTGGTGATTGGTATGTACAGTAGTCTCTTGACCTATCAAGTAGTGTTTCCACTTCTTGACACTTTGTACCAAAGAAAATAGTTCTTTGTCATATGTATTATAATTATTCACAACACCATTAAAATTTTCAGAATGAAAAGCGGTAGGCTTACCCTGCTGCAAAAGTACTGCACCCATGGCATAATCACTAGCATCGGTTTGTATCTCGAATGGCTGTCTCAAATTTGGTAATGTAAGGACTGGAGCTGAACTAATCTTGTATTTTAAAGCTTTGAAAGCTTGCTTTTGTTTTCTTCCCCATAGGAAACCTTTCTTCACACTTGTCACTGCATGCATAGGAGCTGCGATGGAAGAAAAGTTAGCAATAAACTTTCTCCAATATTGAGCTGCACCTAAGAAACTTCTTACCTCGGTTACTGTTTTGGGTGTGGGCCAATTCAAAATGGCTTCCAATTTAGAAGGATCAATCCTCAATTATCCTCCTCCTACAATATGTCCCAAATAGACCAAATAAGGCTTTCCAAACTCACACTTTAACAACTTAAGAAACAATTTCTCTTTCTTCAAAATATCAGGCACTTTATTCACATGCAAGCCATGATCTTCTCTTGTTTTGCTGAAAATAAATAAGTCATCGAAGTACACAATCACAAAGTCATCAAGGAATGGATGCAAAACACTATCCATAACACATATGAAAGTTGATGGTGCATTACACAAACCAAATGGCATAACTAGCCACTCAAAGAGTCCTTGTTTGGTTTTGAATGCAGTTTTCCATATATCACTTTCTGCAATTCTTACTTGATGATATCCACTTCATAAATATAACTTAGTGAAAAAATTTGTTTCTTTTAGCTGATCATGCAAATCATATATTCTTGGGAGTGGGTAAAGATTCTTTACCGTAATCTTGTTCAAAGCTCAAAAATCTACACACATGCGCCAAGTCCTATCTTTCTTTGGTACCAAGATTATGGGTGAACCACATGGCGAGGTGTTTGGACTTATGATTCCTTTGTCAAAAATCTCTTTTATTTGCCTCTTTATTTCAAAATTCTCCATTATTGACACACAATACATACCAATGTTTGGAAGAGGAAAATCTTGCTGCAGCTGAATCTCATGTTGAATCTCTCTTTTTGGAGGCAATCTTGTTGGCTCCTGAAACATCTCATGATGTGCATTAACTACATCATATAAATATGATTTCAACTTAGGATCACATCCCTCAAATGATTCATGATTAACATCAGCCTTAGGCTTAATCATAAGAATAACAAAATTCTTACTTGAATTTACCAGCCTCTTTACATGTCCAACATTTACCAAAGAAATATTTGTCTTCTTGCGATGTGCTCTTACAATGTACTCCTTGCCATATTTGAATAAATGATATTTGTTCTCATGGCGATGGAAGATCACTTTCCTGTAATACAAGCAAGGAATCCCCAACACAATACCAGTGATGTCAAGTAGAACCACATCTAATTCAATTGTGTCAACAAAATTTGCAGTGATTTCAAACTGCAATATACATTTCTTTGAAACCTGTAAATTTGCATCCTTACAAATCCAACCTAATGGATATGGTTTTGGATGTGGTATGGTCTCAAGGTTAATTTTCTTGACAAAATCTTCAGAGATTAAGTTTGCTTGTGGCCCACTGTCAAACAATGTGTCAATCTTGGTATGTTTGGGTATGACCCTCACATGAAACAGTTCAATTTTCTTCTTCATTTGGAGTGTTTATGTGACAGTTTGATGTAATGGTACTGGGTTTAGTTTAAATTTATTTTCCCTTCATGTTATTCAATCCCATGGTTGTAATCTTAGATTCATCATTTGAATCATATCCTAAATCATGTTGAGTTGTAGCAACATTTTTCTGTTTCCCTTTGTTATTGGGTTTCTTTGGCCTCATTTCAAGATGTAATTTCCAACAATGAGTTTCATCATGGCCTTCTTTTGAACAATGTTTACAAACCAATTTATCTCCCTCTTTCTTAACAGATGCATTCCTTTTGTTTTTACCTTTTTAGGTATTCTTTTTGGCTTTACCGTTAAAAGGTTTCTTCCTACCCTCTTCAGAAATGTTCTTCCCTCTAGCTTCTAGATGTGTGGCCTGAACACATACTTCATCTAGGCTGGTGGGGTTAAACATGAGAATAGTATGTTTTAGGTAGCTCTGTAAGACTCCTATGTACTTGAGAAAAGTGTATTGGCTCTGCAAATATACCCCTAATAAAAGAGTTCTTCTCCTAAATTCTTGGGTGTATTCTTTCACATTTTGTCCCTTTAATTGCCTAAAGTTCCGCAAGTTCATTATGCCTTTTTTCATATGAGATAATGGATAAAACTATTGTTTTATAGCAGTAATGAAATATGACCATGATAGAATAATATCTCCTCCTTTGTCCTGGCTTCCCACCAAACAAGTGATTCACCTTCCATTCTCAATGAAGCTAATTGGATTTTGGTATCATCATCTTGAAGGTTATGGATTCTCAAATAGACCTCCAATTGCCTAATCTAATTATCAAGCTTTTATACATTGAATTCACCATTAAAAATTGGCAATTAAAACTTACCATCAAGTTAAAAAAAAGGAATTTTACCAGTGTTCTTTGACTTGTGTGGCTGATGTACTAAAGAAGAAGTAGATAATGATGATGATGATGAAGATGAGGGCGAAGATGGTGGTTCTCCATTGCCTCCATTTCCTCCATTTCACTTATTAGACTTATCTTCATCATGGTGACCTACTGAAGATACTTGTCCTTCCTTGTGAAGTTTAGATCCTTCTCCTTCCAGTCTCTGATTCCTTTCTTGATAAAGAATTCTAACCATCTCAGTCATGTCAGGGAATGCTTTCCTAAACACTCTTTCTTCCTCCTTGGGATCAACTTCTTCATGGATTTCTCCTTCCACTTGAGGCATGCTTAATGTAGCTTCTACTTCCTTAGGAGGTGAACTAGGTGGTGGAGATTGTGGAAATATTTCTCTCCTTTGATCTGGCTATTCTTGAGACCTTTCTGCTTCCACCAATTTGCCTTATCCTCTCTTGAGCTTGAGCCTTGTAAGCATATAAAACTTGCAAACAATTAAACAATTATTTGCACTAAAGAACACCAAAGAATAAAACTATAGCTCTGATACCAATCTAATTTGAAAGGACTGTATTAGTTTTGATGTGCTAAGTGTCTTTTCAATTTATAAACATGTGCATACTTAATGTCTCATTATTTTGCATAAGGATTGAGGATTTTAACCATGAATTGTGGATGATTTTGTGTGAACTAGAAGCATGAAATAAGCATAAATAAAACTGAACAGTAGTGTAAAACACATAAATAAGTCACCACATTAAATTTACACAGTAGGCATGATGAAACCACCCCTCCTGGGCTACATCTACTGGTCCAACTCCCAATGGCATGCCCATCTTTCACTATGTTAAAATTTTTTCTATTACATGTAGTTACATGCCTCTAATGGCTGTTTTCTTTGCATCATTGGCTCCATAATGCTCCAATTAGTAAAAAATGACTCTTCATTCACTCATAATGGGTGAAAATTGAGTCTCCTACTCTTTTGCCCAGTTACACTTAGAAAAACTCCACTAAAAGTGGAGAACTCCACTTACCTAGAGTTAAAATAGTGAATCCCACCTTTTTGGGCATGCTGGCCAAACTTTCGCCTAAAAGACCGCAACATTTAAAGTTAGTGGTTTGGGCATTTTGGCACATGCGACCCCAAACCCCGTGGTTACATTAATGTTTGGGCGGAACCCATGACATCAACTAAGGTCGGAGGTTTAACTGCAGGTTGAACGGTGGTTGGGTAGTGTTTAAACTGCGTGGAATTAACAATGAACGTTGCCATGTGACAACACAATGAACTGCTGGCAAAGACTGTTGGACTATGGGTTGTTAACTGCGTAGTTGTCATTGTAACGTGTGCCATGTGAACACTACTACGGGGACTGCTGGCGGGTTGGGACCGCCAATGGTCCCCAACCCCCAAAATCCACTGCATTCAAACTTAAATATATCCCGCGAATAGTTAGGGTAAGAACTAATCATGTAGCTTGGGAAGTGTGGCGTGTGCGTGCTCTGCTGGAGGTCCCGCGGTTGATTCCTACGGACTCCCAAAAATTTTACACTATCATTCTAGGGACACGTGGCGGCCTCAGGGCTGGCCACATGGCACCCTCTAATTGGCCCTCCAAAAATCCATTCAACGAATAGCAGTGTGACACATGTAAACCCATGATTAGCCCGTTGAAAAGGAATATTTCAAGAATATTTCTTTTTTTTGCTGACTGTACCTCCACCCTGTTGACTGTGCATCGCAATCAACTCTGGTCAAACTATCACAAAATTTACTTGTTTGGAATTTTGATCAGAACGTGATATATCCCTCATACGACATTGGTTTTTTTGAACCGTTTGCGTCACCATAATTAGGAAGATGAGATATATCCAACCATCCCAGTTTCAACCCAATCCTGTCACTCTGAATTTTGAGAAAAATTTATAAACTCCTGATCACCAAGCGCATCAACCAAAAAGAGAAATGAAATAGTGAAAGAAACAAAACCTATTGGTACAACATATGTTTGTCAAGTAGTTAGTCATAGTCAATAATCTAAATCATAACTTCCCGATGAAGAAAATGGTTTGTGGACCATGGATTTCGATGGAGCCTTAGGTAAGGAAGGAGCTGGGATTGGAGTGTGGATTCATAGCCCTATGGAATAGCCACTTAACCTTCCTCCTAATGTTTGTTTGTCTTCCTACAAATTGGCATTTGATTGTTCAAATAATGAAGCAAAGTATGAGGCTTTGATAGCCGGTCTGAAAATTCTCAAGAAACTAGGTGCCAAGAAAATTTCTGTGTATGGAAACTCCGAATTGGTAATAAAGCAAGTCAAAGGGAAATACCAAGATAAGCATCCAAGAATGTGAGCATACCGAAATGCAGTGCTAGATATCCTTAAGACCTTCACCTAGTATACTTTGTCATTGATTCCAAGGGACATCAATGTTATTGCTGATTCTCTTGTGACTTTAGCCAACATGTTCAAAATTCAACTTTATCCCAACAAGAAGTATGAAATTAACTTCAAACATCGCCCTACTGTGCCAGATAATGTTCAGTATTCGTAGGTTTTCCAAGATGAAAATCGAATCAACAACTTCTTGCAGATGAAAGAGGATCTTGTGAGTTCACAAATAGATGATCAATTTTATGAACATGACCAAGAGATGCATGTAGCAGAAATGAAATTAATTCAGTTGAAAGATAACTCCATTCCAAGAGGTCTTGTGCCTTTGGAGGATTTTTTTGACAATCATGATGTTGCACGGAAACCAACAATGCTGCCAACAGAAGTAGGAGTGGAAGACCTCAATCTTGGCACTCCCAAAAAGACCAAGATGGTCAGGATATCAAAATCCTTGAGCTCTGAAATGAAAGGTAAATATAAAGTACCCATGTATTAGTTTTCTAATGTTTTTTCATGGGAGTATTCGGATTTAAAAGTGTATGGTAAGAGCATAATTCAACACACCAATCCTTTAAAGCCTGATAAGAAGCCTTTCTGTCAGAAACTAAGGAGAATGAAACTCAAGTTGCTGCCTTGCATTCAAAAATAGGTGAAAATCTTGTATACTACTGGTATTATTGTTCCTCTTCTTTTTTCAAAGTGGATGTCGAACTTAGTTATAGTAAGAAAGAAGACCAGTGAGATTTTCTTGTGCATAGATTTCAGAAATCTTAGTAAAGTATCACTGAAAGACAAATACCCACTTCTAAAGATGGATCATATTCTGCAAAGGGTGGTTGGTTCTTCTAGACTTTCATTTCTGGATGGATATTTTGGGTAAAATCATATTTTAGTTCATTCGGATGATCAGGAGAAGACAACCTTTACAACGCCATGGGGAACTTTTATGCATGCTAAAATGCCCTTTGGATTGAAGAATGCAGGAGAAAATTTTCAGCGAGCGATGGATATCACCTTTGACCATGAAAATGATGTCTTTTTGGTCATTTATCTTGATGACATCACAATTTTTTCAAAGAAAGATGAAGAGCACTTACAACATTTGAAGGCAATTTTTCAGAAATGCAGAAAATTTGGCATATCCACGAATCCAAACAAAAGCTTGTTCACCATGGAAGAAGGGAAATTTATTTTTCATATGATATATAAAGATGAAATCCGAATAGATCCTTCAAGGATTGAGGCAATTTATAATTTGGACTATCCTAGAAGCAGGAAAGAAATCTAGTCATTCAATTGTAAAATCAATTTCTTGAGGAGGTTTATTCCTAACCTTGCTGAACATGTAAGAGAAATAACTGATATGTTGAATAAAGAAAATGAGGTGAAGTGGTTCGATGAGGCAAAGAAGTCATTCAATCAAGATAAGTTTTCCTTATCTCATGATCCTACACTCATCAACCCTGATTATACACTTGATTTCATCATCTTTTCCTTTTCTTCTGAACATACTCTAGCTGTTGTCCTCATGCAAAGGAAAGACCATAAAACAGAGTAGCCCAATGCCTTCTTTAGTAGAACCATAAGTGATGCAACCTTGAAATACAATATCATTGAGAAACAAGCCTTGGCACTAGATAAAGCATTGAAGGACTTCCAATTATACATTCTTCACTCTCATGTTCTTACATGTTCCAAATGCTGCTGTCAAAGATGTGCTCACACAGAATGATCCTGAAGGTAGGCATGGAAAATGGATAGCTGACATGCTGGAGTATGACTTGGAAATCAAACCTACAAAGCTGATCAAAGGACAGGGCTTGGATAAGCTAATGTCGGACTTAAACTTGCATGCCTTGCACATCAATTTTATTGCTGCATTATTTGAGGAGCAAGAGGTTGATCCATTACCTCAGGTATCTGAAATTTTTTCTTCATCGCCATGGTATGCTAATATTATTTGTGTGTTGCAACATTTGAATCCTCCTCCCGACTTGCCTAGTAGTAAAGGTATATCTCTAAAGTTTAAATATCTTAAGTATTACATTCTTAATAATGTTTTGTATTGGAAAGGCCCAGACAAAATTTTTCTGAATTGTTTGGAAGAAGGAGAAGTTGATAAGGTGATGAAAGAATTTCATAAAGGTGATTGTGGTCGTCATCTTTTCTAGAATACTACAACAAATAAGATATTGAGAGCTATATTTTATTGGCCAAGCTCATATAAGACTGTCATGAGCTATCATGAGTGTCAAATCTTTCAAGGAAAAAGAAAACTCTTACCGCTGCCCTTGAAACCAATTGCAATCCAAGCACCCTTCCAACATTTGGGTCTTGATTTCATTGGCGAGATCCATCCTCCGTCATCAGCTCAACATAAGTGGATACTCACTGCCACCAATTACTTCACGAAGTGGATTGAAGCCATCCCCACAAGGAAATCTACAGACACCTTCATTATTCAGGTTTTGGAGACTAATATCTTGTCTTGTTTTGGCTGCCCATATAAAATTATCACTTACAATGCAGTTGCCTTCAAGTACAAAAAGATATTGAATTTTGTGATAAATATCACATAAGACTTGGGAATTATACAACATAATATCCTCAAGGAAATGGGTTGGCTGAATCGTCAAATAAATCATTAGTGAACATAATCAAGAAATTGCTACAAGAGAACAAAATAAATTGGCATAAGAATCTCATAAATGCTCTGTGGACGGACACAATTAGCACGAAGAGATCAATCAACATGTCACCTTTTCAACTAGTGTATGGTGTCGACACAATGTTTTCAACTTCTCTAGCAGTGCTGATGATGAAAATTCTGTAAGAGATCGACAGTGAACCAAATGATATTCAACGAAGGGTTTGTTATCTCTAAATTGGTACAGATGGGCTGCTCCACCAGACAACCTAGAGTAACTCTTTCAAACCATATTTTGACTGAAAATTAGCCTCTTCAGCCTGAGAGGGTTCTCTCAAAGTAACTAGGATTTTCTCAATTATGATTCAATAAGAAGGCTAAATCTGTGATATTATCTTGAATGTGTTTTTTTTCAGGTGAAAAATGTATAAGGTTTACTACTGTTGGCCTTATGGAGTCAGTGTTAGGAAAAATAATGACAATGGCTCTCCTTGTGGAAGATGAGGCTTGTAATGTTTCAATGATAGGACAACATACACACAGAAATATTCAATGGCTTAATGTTAAAAGGAAGTTAGAGCATGAGAAACAAGAATTATGAGTAATTAAACATCAAGATATTGAAAAAAAAATATTAAGATACATAGGACATATGCTCATTGAAACACCAAAAGAATCTGAGGTGGAAAAAAAAAACACAGTCACTGTATATTACTGATCTTAAAAAACATTTACAAAGTGGTAGTGTCAAGTAACATTCTCCAATCCTATATTCTTCGAAGTGCTGCCTATTAATAGGCATTATTCACTTACATAGGATCTTCCCACATGGCTAGATCAATGAACCATTTGTTTTGACACCTCACTTAACAATAAACTAGATACATGGAATAAAATGACACCTAATGACTTTAGACTTAGAAGCCTATTAGGACTCTACCTCCTATTTATTACATTCACTAACCGTGGAACTAGATAATTACATCAATAATATCCAAGTGCTTGAGTGACACTAACCATCATCAAGACATAAATACACCCACTAGATTTAGAAACCAATCACCCTCCTTTTAAGGAAAAGATAATCATGATATTTGGTCACTGTCTTTATGCTGAGCTGGAGCAATGAAAAATTTGTCAAGTAGAAAATATTTGCTAGAGAGTTCCACTGATACCCTTTAATGCCTCCACGTGGCTGGGTGACCTTCAATACACCTTCAAAATACCAAAATTCTACAAAATGTTGCTCGCTGCAAAAACAAGGTAAAACAAGCAGTTTCATAGTGTGTTTTATAGCAACTCAACTTCACCTATATATGCCAATTTTCAGCCTTCTTATCTGATTTGGATGTTTTGGTTATACAAAATGAACTAAATATAACTTTTCTTCATCTTTGATTTTTCCCAAAATTATGGTTTTTTACAAAAAGTCAACTACAGGTATTTCGTAGCGAAATCTGGGCTTCAAGCTTGGGGTTTGCTACAAAATTGTCTAATTAGCATAAAAACACAAAATTTTCCCTTTTCCTCAAAATTTCACTTTTAAATTTGGAAATGATGGTAACTCTTGAATGCTGCAAAATCGTCAAAAATATTTTAGGCCAACTCTTAAAGCTTTGGGAACTTCATCTTTAGCAGTCGGAGGCTGCATCCCTTCAGGCTCATTTATCACTTTGTTTTTAAGTCATATTTTCTTCAATTCTAACTCAATCATATCCATTTGATATTTTAATTCTTTGACTTGGATTTTGAGTCTCCTCCTTTCATATTGTAACCATAAGTTTCTCTTCTTGGTGTTTTTAATTACCCTTCTCGAAGGAAGTGTCCTTTTCAACAACTTCTTAGCATTGGTTAATGATTGATGATATTGATTTATCTGATCATTTAATTCTTCTTTGACATATTCCATTATGTTTTTTTCTACCTTGGCCTCCTGTAATTATAAATTGATCTCAATCACCTCTTCTCTGGCCTCTCTCAACTGTTCCTTTAATACCTACTCGTCAATTTTTTCCACCATCTTCTCTTTTCCTTTCCTTTTCACAAAGACCTATTCTGTTGTTGGAGACAAGTCTATAATGTCTTCTATGATAGGTTTCTTGACTTTGTAAATATATTCTATCTTCTTATTTTCTATGACACCCATTGCAAGTTGCACCCTAGTAAGTGGTTTCCGTGGCTGAAATAAGAAACCTGCATCTTCTCCTGCAAAATCAAACTTTTTAACAGTCTTACCTTTATTTTTCTCTTCTTGTCACCTTCAATGTCTTCAGCTCTAAAAACTAGAGTCTCCTCAATATCTATAGCTTGAAGGATGTCTTCAAGTTTTCTCTTTCCAATTTTTTGACTTCTGGTTATCCTCCTGTGACCATACTTACTGATATTTTGTTTGTTGCTTATAGGTAAAGGTTGTGGGATTTCTACCTCTTGTATAGGTTCTGTTTCATCATCCATTGGCTCTAGGATAGGCTCCACCTCTTCTTCATTTACACCTTTTGTCATAGCTGGATATTTACTATTTTTATTTAATGGAGTAGCTTTTGTCTTTGGGGTTTTCTTAGGTGTCATTGAATCAACTTCATAACCACTGAGGAAAAGGAAAGTAGCCCAATATCTGCTTAATTTATTCAATTCATCTAGCACTATGAGTTTAACCAAACCATGGTGAAATATTTATGTCTCACTGCCTTCAGCCCTGGCTTGAACCTTATCAGACATTTTCCCTAAGCTCCTTAAAAAAATAAAGGAAGATCAAGGGACTGCTCACTAGTGAAGTGAAATAGAAGAATGAAATGGTATAGGTAAACCATATGAAATATCCCCTCACAAGTAAAGTAATTTTGGATTACAAACATTAGTTTGGAATAATTCTCCTTCATATAACTCCTTGGAATCCCATATGCCATGTCAACTCCAATGTGTTTTGGCTTAACAAATTCATCACAAATCTGCATCTTGAATTTAGTGGTTTTGAACCACTCTTCACCCTCTCTTGGTATCTCCGTGGCTTGAGAAATGGTATCAGGTGACACTGTAAAATTTAAAACCCCCACCTTCGAAGCTGTGCCAATGAAATTTACTGCGAAGTCCTTTGATATTTGAGTATGAAATCCTTGGATTTTTTGACATAATTTCAGGCATCCAACATTGCTGAATGCTTCCAAAAAATTGGGATCTTCATTTAGTAGCTTGAGGTCCATGGGTTTGTACCTCACAGTAGAACCTCCCTTGTTTACTTTCTTCTCCATATCCATCCTCCTTTATAACCATGCTGCCCTTTGATTTTTGACACCTTGCTGCTTTTTGATCTATGACACCTACAAAGAGAAAAACTGAACAACAAGTTGCTTGCAGTGGGACTAAGCTTCTGAGAGATGTTAATGGACTGATGCATGAAAAAATCTAAAAATGGTTGACAGAGAGGTGATTTTGGGATAATTTTTAAAGATGGAATTCGAAAGTGGAGAGCATGATGGCAAATGTGGGAGTAAAAGATAATGATGAGATTATTTATGCTTTTGCATGCTTGGGTGATCATGATAAAAAATTAGATGACCTTACCTTTATCCCTAACCATTAGAAAATCAAAACTCACCATACTCTGTTTTTATGACGAAAAACATGATTCTGCAGCGAAAAAAATTATAAACCTCGCAGATTCACTACAGACTGGTCAGGCGATTCTGTAGCGAAATCTGCTAGTTTTCAGTTATATTCGCTGCAGAAACGTGAAAAAATAGACAGGTGGCATTACCTTGATTTGAAACCATGCATGTGAACCTAAAGTGGAATATGGTAGATATGACTGATATGCCATGACTAATGGAGTGTTTTAGACTTAGGATAAAGTTTTATTCCATGAATTTTTTCATCAATTTCTTGAACCAACCTATTGAGAGAAAATGAAACCTATGTGACTAAACCTATCAATAAAAATTAAAAATCTATGTGTGATAACCAAATCAGTCAAATGATTCATTTGCAATAGTTAAGAGAAGAATTTTTCAATCACACTTCAAACCTTCAGGAGAAAATAAAGAATATCTATGCATCGAAGACCAAAGATGACGATTTCAAGTTTGGATATGTTGTTTTGTGATGGGATGCCTGAAATGAAGACAAAGGTAAGCATGGTAAGTTTGATAAATTATGGAAAGGTCCATACAATATTACAAAATTCAGGGGTAATAAGGAATTTTTGCTAGAGGATCTTGTTGGGCAAGAAATTCTGGGAGGACTAGTGAATGGTAGCTTCCTCAAACATTACCTTCCCTAATCTTGCAGAAAAAGGTTCACTTTCATTTTAAATATCACTTTTATTTGTTGTCAAAGAATAAGGAAGTTGTTGCAGAAGTTTGAAGATCGAGGAGAAGGCCATAAGGCTTTTACGATCAATTGATGTTTTTCTTTTAAAGGTTCAAAAAGTCAAGTCAGTTTTAGAGTCAAATTCATTTTCTATTTTAGTTAATCATTTTCAATTTCCAGTTTTGACTCCATTTCCCAATGGATAAGGCAACCTGATCTACGATGTTATTGACACCTCCTGAAGGAGCTTCCATGACCAGATGGAGCCATTTTTAGTGTCCAAATGTTTAGTGATCAAATGTACTCTTTAAGATTTGCTTATTAGTGGTCGTAGGCCAAAATTTCATGTTTCAAGTCAGTTTTCAAATGAAATTTTGTTCATTGAATATGCTTCGGTTTGAAATGATACTCCCTACACTCCATTAATGGTCATTATAATCTTAGATTTCATGTTATTCATTTATGATTTAGGATCTAAGGTCATTCACCACACCTTCATCTAGGTCAGAGTTTAGGTCTGATTTATTTCGCCACCATAAGAGTCAATTTATGTCATGAAAGAAGCTAGATAGAATTTCATTTTCACCATACAATCCATTTGCATAGGATGTTGCATGGATAGGGAAATAAGTGAAGGAAATTTGTATTTCATCAAATAAAGTGTGTTTCTTCATTAAAGTATTTCAAAAAAGAGAAATTTCTTCAAAGAGTTGTGTTTTCACTAAAAGACATAAAAAAGTGCTTTTATGATGTTATAAAAGGGAAAAAAGAGACTTCTTCAACTCATTTTATATTTTTATGGTCAATAGAGCTCCTCTGTTCTCACCATCACACTCCAAAACTACCAAGGGTTGAAGTAAAAACAAGAATTTTGTGCCAATTTCCCCCTGCTACACTTCTGGAAGTGTTGCGCTACGTTTTTGGAGTTCGCTACACTTCTGGTTTTCCAACTCCAAATCAATCATTCAAGCTTAAAAAAACTTTCAAAAGGGTTCACACTTCTCCTAAACAGTAAGTGGACATCATTCCTACCTCTCTCAAGTTAAATTTCATCAGTAAAATATTGATTTCTTTCATTAGGTCATTCCCACTACGCTTTTAGTGTTTTTCATCATTTACTTATTTCAGCTGATAAAACCCTACCCTAACCATGTACAACCTTCCTAAAAAATTAATACATCATACCCTAACACTCCATATCACTCACAACCTTCTTTCCATCATTTTCATCAAAAGCCTAATTTTCACTATATTTTTTGGCAGAAAATCAGGAATTTCCCGTGTTTTGATATTTTAGCCACCTTCCTCATACTCATTTCTAGAAATTTCACTTCCATCCTATTTCCAATTCATCACCCTAACTCCTCAATTTTTTGGGGAATTTTACTTATCTTATTTATACTTCATTTCTGTTCCTAAAGCCACCCTACGACCATCCCATGTTTTCTTAATTCTACACCTTCCCTACCCATCTCATCTAGCTAGGGGAAGAAAAGAAGATTCACAAGGGAGGACACCATTCTAGGTTTGAAACATCTACCTTGAAAGAAATTAATGCATCTCCTTTTGCCAAGAGATTTTTTGAAAAAAATGGTTGTTTGAGGTCCTATGAGAGGATCAAGGAGGTGGGCTGTCATGTTCAGTTGAAAAACATTTTTCACACTAGCTTCAGAAAAGACAAGGCCATCATATAAGGCATTGAGTTTACCATATCAGTAGATGTCATTGTTTCAGCCACATGTATCTCGAACCATGGAGAAATCTAGTTCAAAGGGATGGAATTGGACCTTGAAAACTACAAATTGTTTCTCAAACCTCATTGTAAGGATGCTCCTCAGGATATCTTCCCTTTCAGGAATTTACTTGATAAATATGACCCTTTGATGAAGTTAATCATAAAATATTTTACATGTGAAGGGATATTTTCAAGGTTGTATAAGTATCATGTCAGGTTATTGAAGAACTTTACTGCTACTCAGCCACTCAATTTTCCCAACTATTTGTTCAGAAGTTTGGTCAAGATGACATAAAAGGTATCGAGAAAAGGTAAATATCATCACCCCAGTTTATTCCATCATGGCTTGGTCAAGCTTATTGTTCTGCATCATCTTTTAGCAGTCAATATGTCTTGGGAATTTTTCATGGAGAAAGTATCATTAGTGCCTCCTACTAGCCCATCCATCATCCATAACACATCATCAACACCAATACAACAAAGAGAGGTTGGCTCCTCAAGTAGGAAAGGAGAGATATCAAAAGAACCTAGGGTTGAGATCACTCAAACCTATGAAAAAGGGAAGAGGATGATTTTTTTCTCCCAAGACCATTAAAGGAGTAATTGCACCTGATACCATAGTTGAATAAATACCAACAATGGATCAACCACCTAGTCATGATAGTGATCCACTCATGCATGAGGACTAGTCACCATTGCATCAACATGAAGAACAAGAGCTCATGGAGGTTGAAATGGCAGAGTAGGGAATGGACAAGACAATTGAAGAAATCATAAGGGAGAAAGATGTAGAGATAACAGAGTTTAGGGACAACCTCTCAAAGGCAAACTTCTTGATTACCTTCCTATAACAAGAGAATATGCAGTTGAAGAGAAAACAATTCCTCCAAAGAAAACCAAAGGAAAAATCTGAGGCAGATAAGGGTAAAGTTAAGGAAGTGTTGGATGTTGAGTAACTGGAAGAAATAGAGGTTGAAGAAAATCCTAAGAGGCCAAGAAAAGGAGGGTTCACCAAGCAAAAACAACAAGAAAGAGAGCCATCTCCACCACCAGCTCATTTAACTTTTGATGAATTGACAACTGATGAAATTGAACAAGATAAAGAGTTGTGGTTGGATAGGTTCAACATTCATCTTGAGAAGCTGTTGAAGAAGGCAAAGAGAGTCAAAAATATTCAAAGGAATATGGAAAGGCACTATTTGACAAGAAATAAAATCGCCAAGGTGAGGGTGAAAAACTTGAGAAAAAGGCTTAAAAAACCCAAATGAAGCTTAAGGAGAAGAAAAATTTGGACCTACTTACTGACGACTCCTTAGCTATTTAGAAATTCATTCTAGGACATCATAGAAGAAAATTTGGAGGTTTTTGAGCAATTTTTTCATTTTTGGTGATTTTTACAAAATTCTCAAAATTTGCCTTTAGCAGAAGTGTCGCGTAGTGACACAACGCTTTTTCTCAGAGCATTCAAATGAAGAAAAATTTATATGGATGGATTCATATTCACCTTTACATCACATATATGGAATCAAATCAACATTTCATCCTCCCATTTTGAAGAAAAATGAAAAAAAAAACTCACTTTTTTCATTCTTCTGCCACCTTTTTTTAACTCTGCATGGTGCTTCTAGAGTGAGGTTGGGAGAATCAATTTTTGGAGGCCTTCTAATGGGTGTTTTCTCAATTTTAAGGGTGCATTAGAAATAAGATACATAGGGATACCTAGCCTAATCTCTATATTTGAAAATGGGAACTTAAAAGGAACTCAAAAATAGGTCCGAGTTAGGCGTGACGTTTCTGCTGGGAGGCACGACACTTCTGCTAGGAGGCGCGACACTTCTGTTGGAGGCGCAGTGCTTATGGGATTGGATTCCCTTGGAAAATTGTAAAATCATAAAATCTCCAAATTTAAAAGTTTATTTGTCCCATGAGGTGTATTTTTAGTGGAAAAGTTTGTTTTGCCTATTTTTATGGATGAATGATGTAATTAATTAAAGAGACAAGAACTCCTAGTTATTAGCTAAATTTGAGGAAGTGGTTTCGAACTTCCCTAGATTCTAGGTAATGGCTCATGGAGTACATTTATGATGTGTTTTAGATCATATTTGGACCCTAAGAGGTGTCATGAACTTTATTTTCTATAATTATTCCACCTCAAGTCATTTTAGAGGTTGGATAGTTGTTATTTGCAGTGGAGCTATTGTACAAACTCTTTTCAGTGAAACCAAAGGATGTTACAGCTAAACTCTTGATATTCTAGTCGTATGATTTTGAGCCTTTTTTATTCTCTGTTTCTTCATCAATTTAAATTTTATGCTACCTTTTTCATCACATGCATTCTTTTGTATGTTAATCTTATGAGTTTATAAACATAAATCATTTCCTACTATTATTTGTTTTATAAGATTTGCATGGATGTGTTTACTCTTATGATGATTGAATTCATTTAGATGCTCATTCTGACTCATTCTCTTTCAAAATCCTATACACAATGAAAAATCAAGTATGTTCATGAGTTTACCTACCTGGCCTCATCCTTGTGTCTGCATCTAAACATTTGAAATTTGACCTAAACCCTAATTCTAGTTCTTTCACTATCATTCCTATTGAGAAAAAGTTCAAACAAGCAAAAACCATAATCTACTGAGCATATTAACTAGCCTAAGATAATTATATCCAATCATCTCTTTGGCTTCAAAGTGACATTGAGAGATCCCTCTCTAGTTTTGGTAGGGCTAGCTACCTGACCTAAAGGTTGGTTTGTGGTTACCTTCGTTCAGTTCCATTTTCAGCCTTGGGAAGCGGGGGGAAGTGATAACACAAACAACTTGTGGAAAGATGAGAAAGAGCAAGGGAACCATTTGTGCACCAAAATATAGGTTCAAGTGTACCCAATATCGTTGATAATTTTGTTGCATTAGCAATGTAAATCAAAAACCTTCTCGTTAGAGGGTCCCGAAAGTCTAAATATACTCTGTGCTTTTTCCCTGATTCGCTAAACGAATAATGGAAGGAGACTACCTCTCTAGTAGTTGGATATAATATCTACGTGTAACCATGGTTTCACAAGTAAAACCTTATTTTCAATGAAAAACAACTTAACTTTAAGAATTCACAATGGTTGTAGAGAGTCCTTACAATGTTTGTTCATAACATGATAATAATGAATTTCTTACTATTTATAAAACACAACGAGTATAACTGATATTTCTCCACCGGAGCCTTGGCTTGAATAATTTCAAAAAACCCTTTCCTGCTTCAATAAAACTACTAATAATCAAAATCGAAACCTCGAAATGTGTCAAACATGAAAAGAAACCTGACAAGAAGGGAAGATATAACAGAAAGAATTCATAGATCTAACTTGCTTATGTTTTCAAACTTGATGCATGCTTCATTTTATGCAAGTGAAAATGTTGACTTGAAGTGGAGTATTAAGTATGAAATAAGAGATTGAGAGGAGGAATGGAATAATTGAATGATTTCAGAAAGATCACTGAAAAATTGAATTCACTCGTGCTTTTATTTCTTTCTCTAGGATTTTCTCCTTGTTTTCATCTTCAGGGAAATTGTAGATGCAGGCAAGGAGGGAACCATTGCTCTCTCTAGCGGGAAAAGGTAAATGTAGTGTTTGATTTTTAAAAAAACAATCTCAGCCTTTGCCTCTCATTCTATGGAAGGGACTGGGCTATTTCAAGTGTATTATTATTATTATTATTATTATAACACCATATTTTATGGAAAGTTATTTGAAAATGGTCATTTTTAAGTAATTTATTTTTATTGTATTGTATAAGAAAAATAGAGTGAGAGCTAATTCATTAATGTTATTTAAGGAAAATTATATTATTTGAAATGATTCATTGGCAAGTCATTAAGGGGTGGAATTTCACTATTACAAGATAATTTTGTTTATTGCTTAGTAACTTATTTCCTTGTGTATAAGGAAAACACGCTTTTGGTCAATTAGAAACAATTTTAAATCTTATTCTAAAATTGAATTTTCAATTGTTTATTTCCAAAAAATGTTCTCAACAAGGTTTCCATGTGGTTCTGCTTAATGTAAATTCAATTTATCTATTTTAAAGACAACCTACACTCTCACCAAATTCATTTATTTATCACCAAAACATGTTCTCTACGAGGTTTCAATATGGTTCTCCTGAATTTCAATTCAATTTATCTATTTTAAAGACAACCCAAAATATCCAACTTTAAATGGAGATTGAGGTATAGTTTTTATAAATAGAAAAAAATATCCATTTCAATTTCATAGCTATGAAGCATTAGAAAGGGATAAAAAAGAAATTAGGATGTCAATTAGGTTTAGCTTGGGTGGTTAAGAGGAGTTGTTATCCTTATTGTCTAAGGTAAAACTTACTTGTGATGTGTTTATTCCTTATGTAGGGTTTGCATTATCTTTTGGATTTCCAACTCAACCTTTTGAATTCCTCCATTCTACCATGACTCATTTCCATTTAGTTTTGCATTCAAATAATTCTTATGCTATTATTCATTTTATGTTAAGAAAAGTATGGATTGTGTTGGTTACATCTTGGTGCTACAAAATATGGTCATATGGGTGTATTTATTAGATGGTGAACAATAGATTATATGTGTTGTGTATGGAAATGATTTTTTTTCTTACACTTCTTAGTACATTGAACTATGTTTGGTTGTTCTTAGGTGTTGTAACAATGTATTTAGACACCAACTCTATTTTAGAATATGATTTTTCTAATATACAAAATCCCTGGATTATCCAACATGATATTAAAGCCAATGGTTTGAGATGTAGCCTGTTGCTTACAAGCCTTATGCAAGTTGTAGATGCTCTTAAAAAGTGAGATTTTTTTAGTGGATTGGTTCAAGGTTTCTATGTACAAACTAAATCTAGGATCAAATAAGTGAGTCAAAATTATGAGTTTCAAGCTAGATCTTATAAATTTTAATGGACACAATTATGGAATTTGGGCACAATATATGGGAACATTGTTGAAGAGTGAAGAGTTATAGGACTTTATGAAAATGGTGGTTCTCATATAAGGGATAACTAATAAAATTTTTTCATCAACAAGAAGAAGGATGAGGGTCTAGGAGTCATAATGTTGAAGAATGTAACTAGGTTCGATCTTCATTATTAATGTATTTGTAAGAATAGCTTATTATTATTATTAAATGACTTATAAAAGCATGGGTTTCATGATTGGGTCATATTTAGATTAAGGTCCCAATTGTGGACTAGTTGTTAGAGATTTAAATTGATCCAATTTTTGGACTTTTAAATCATGTAACATTAGGTGGTCAAAAGGCTCCTCCATCAAGTCATCTTATTCAAGGTCATCATCCTCAAAATATACTTAAAAGAAAACCCTCAAGTCGAGTGATACAAGTCATCAAAGTTTCCTCCTTAAGTCAGCCTCAATCAGTCTTCAAGTTGGTCAAATCAAGACACAACACTTCACACTGTCATGTTGGCTCAATAACTATGGTAAAAAAATATTGATACGAATGGAAAATGGCCCACACCCATGGTATTCATCCACCCATGGTATTTATCTGCCCATGATATTGTAAGTGACATATATCCATGGTATATTCGCCCATGGTATGCATCCACACATGGTATTCATCCACACATGGAATTTACCCATGGTATTGTAAATGGAATACATCCATGATATTCATCACCCATGGTATTTATCCACCCATGGTATTGTAAGTGGCGTCTTCCCATGGTATTCATTCACCCATAGAATTTACCTGTGCTATTGTAACTAAAAAAACTGTATAAGTAACAAGTCACATCTTGTAAAAGGAAATATTGGCCACCACAATGTAGCTTCTATAGTTATTCTTGGTTTGAATAAAATAAATTCTTTGTGGTTTTATTTACTGTTTGTTCTCTTATTTTGTTGGCATTTCAATTTTTTAGATCTTGGGGGCCTCCCCCAAGATTTGGATCAGTGGTATCAGATTCAAGTTACTAATATATGGGAATGCGGGCTTGAATCATATTTCAGTTTCAATGTTTTGAGCCATATTTAGAATACTCCATGCAATTTCCAAGACCTCCATAGAGCACGTTATTGGGCAAAGCGAGAATAATTTTTGTTTTTTTTTTCATTTTTTTTAGGATTTTTTTTTGCGACGAGTTTTTAGAGAAGATATGAAAGTATTGGTGCAAAATTTTCAGAATAAGATAAAATATCTAGATTTATTATGAAAAATAAGCCAATTTAAAAAAAACAATCAGTCGAATCGGAGTCAGGATGAGGGAGATATCGCTGATTTAACATCAGTAGTGTTGCAGAAATGTTTCCGACGACAATTCGTGGATGACAGTTCTCCTGTCATTTTTTGCAGTTTTTAGTGAAAAATTTCAGAGAAATTATTATATATCTAAGCTCCTCTTTAAAAATCCGTCGAATTCGAGTCCAGACGAGGGAGTTATCGCTGATTTAAAATCAACTATGTTTTCATAAATTTTGTGATGGCAGAACAGTTGTAGCCCGAACTTGAGTTTCTAGCGTCTCCCAATAGAAATTTCAAGCACATGGGAAGATGAAGAATGATCATTATATTTCCAAAAACAAGTTATAATAAATATTTCGAGTTATATTGACCGAGTTATGCCCATTTTAAATTTGGAACAACATCCGGAGTGGGTTCCCTTTAGAGACATGTCCTCCCACCCCGCTTTAGTAGGCTCTGATACCACTGAGCTAGATCTTGGGGGGATGCCCCCAAGATCTGAAAAATTGAATTGCCAAAAAAATGAGAGTCTCGGCTCCTGTTGAGGCATAAGTTAATTGCTATTGTGTGACTTGCAGGTTGTTGCACCTAGCCTAGGTTTATAGTGGCAGCCAGTAGGATTTGATCCTGGGCCTTGTTCAGGATAACTCTCACCAGTTACCGATTATCCTAGATGAAAAAAAAAAATTAAAAAAAAAATGAGAGAACAAACAGTAAATAAAACCAGAAAGATTTTTTTATTAAAACCGAGAATAACTGTAGAAGCTACATTGTGGTGGCCAGTCTATCCTTTTACAAGATGCGACTTGTTACTTATAGCATTTTTTTAGTTACAATACGACAGGTAAATTCCATAAGTGGGTAAATACCATGGATGAATGAATACTATGGGTAAATGAATACCATGGGAAGATGCCACTTACAGTACCATGGGTGGATGCCATTTATAATACCATGGGTAAATTCCATGTGTGGATGAATACCATGGGTGGATACATACCATGGGTGAATTAATACTAGGGATAGATGTAACTTACAATACCATGGGAGGATAAATTCCATGGGTGTAGGCCACCATTTGGATCAAATATATATAAAGGGGTATTTTTTTTCATTTCTACCATAAAATTTTGGACATCTCTGAAGTTTTGGACCATAGATACAATTCAGTTCATGATTACAGGTTCGGTGTTGAAGGATAAGGTTTCGAACCTATTAAATAATTTGGGTAACCATCTATGTTATGATCCGGGAAAATTCCATGCTATGATGTTAAAACAATGCCTTGGTGCCAACACAAATCTACCACACAATCAATGCTATGTTATGATAATCAATGCTACGAAGATGCTCGGTGATCTGAGTTATGCTACTCAGTGTTATGATTGTTAAAGGTCAAATTGGGCACCATTCCTAATAACCTAGTTAACTGGACATCATCTCTAGAATCAATGAATAGAGTCTATCATCCCCTATAATTTTAGTTGCTACATACCGTAAGACAAAAAACAAGACAAATCATCCATGACTTCCATTGCAAAGGTTTTCAAGATTTGAAGTTTATATTATATCATGTGAGAGCTCACCAAAACTACCTCTCAAGGGACTAATTGCGTTGCATATGCAGGTAACCCCACTCAAGGGTGCTTTGCAAATAACTTCCCCACACTTATAGGTGCGTTGGTCACATTGGGAGCGAAATTCTCATTGTTCCGGAATCTCCACTTGGCCAGTGCCTTCTAGAAGAGTTCATATGTGTCAAACTTCGAATCCATCTGATTGTTTGAAATCTCTGAGATTGGGAACATGACTTGCCTATTATTATAAAGTCATTGATTGTAAAACTACCTTTAGCTCATCTATAAATTAAGCACAGATCCTAGTGCTTGAGAAGGAAGAATTTGACTAGAGAAATGCTGGTGGAATTTCAATTGAGGAATTGATTTGAGTGACATGCTACTGGAGAGATGTTCATTGTGATGAGGCTGGGATGCTACTGGAGATGGTGACACTAAATAAATCACTGGGTTGTAACCACCCCTTCTATCCATTAATAAATATTGCTGCTTACTTTCCCACATATGTATCTGTATAAGCTTCTATCTTTCATATTATGAATTGTTATCTGATTTATATGGTTTATGTTTCATTGATTTAACTAAATAACCTGAATAGACATTTGTATTATTGCTATCTTTTGCTGTTTAGTGTTCATATTTTCAGGAAATATCTTGGCGATCTAGCTCAGATTTGAAGCTACAAAAAAAGCGACATAAGGAGAATAGGAAGCACTTGGAGTCCAAGTAAGTCCTTTGATCTATTCTGTGTGTCTATTTACTATTAGGAAAAGTAGTTGAAAAGTCTTAAATCTGTTGTTCTTGATGAGCACCATATCTAGGGAAGAATGTTTTATCCGTAATCCATAATTCCACATAACAAATTGGCGACTCCGCTGGGGAGTTTACCCTTAATCCTTGGTGTATTTGCCTCTGATTGTCTCTGTTTATTCACCCAGTAGCATTTACTCAGAAATATTAGGCTTTTCGAAATCAAAATTTGCATTAGAAGTGTGTTAAGTAGTTTAGTTTTCATTCTCTGACTGCGCTCAATGCACTGTTGAACATGACACAGTGCTTTGCATAGCATTGTCTCCCTTCCAGGGGTGCGTTGCAATGCACTGTCTCCCCTTAGAGACTGTGTTTCCCCCTAGAATCAACCAAATTCCATTGACTTTTTCATTGCATTTTCTTTCAGTTTGTTGTTTGTTGTGTTTTGAAGAGTCTGATGCCTCATATTGACCAGTGAACTTACCTACTCCTTCCTCCTCTGAAAGAAAAGTTTGTTTAATTTTTATTTAAAGTTCTTTTCTTTATCATTGACGAATTAATATCAAAGTATTTTCATTGCTGCATTAGATCCATTTTCTTTTGAAAAGGAAATTTTCGTTAAATTCTTCGTTTCCTGATAGGAGAAATTGTTGTTAAATTCCTCATTTTTCCTTCAAAAGAGAAATTGTTGTTTAAATTCTTCATTTCTCAAAAGTAAAACGCATTTGTTTTTATTGATTTGATGCACTTAGTTTCCTTTTCTGCATTCCTAAAAATTTAGGGACTGAAAAGAAAATCCTGCATTTGCATGTAGTGGATCGTATTTTTTGCATAGGAACAATTAGGAAAGTTTCATTTTAGTTTGTGCTCTTTGATTGTTTGCTCTCAAATTGATTGCTCTTTCCCTCTAGTAGCTAGGATTTTCATTGAAAAAACTAAAAGTGAAAGATTTCTTATCATTTTAGTTTTCATTTCATGAATTTCCAATACATCATCGTGGTGAACCTTGAAAGGAAAATTGATAAACAAGATCAACTTAAAATTTATCTCAATTTACCTAACAAAGCATTGGAACCATAACGATAACATTTACAAGGTCTAGGCTAGAGACGTGTTATGGCGTCGTAAAACATAGTAGTTTTCGTTAATAGTATACAATACATTCCGAGTGTGATACCTCACTCCACATACGTAAGTATATCATAGCTCGCCCACGTACTTTCGGGTATATTGGGCGGTGTTACAGTACGAAAAGTATAAAGGGGTGCTCTCACTGTGCAGTTTCGCATAAGATAGCGCTAATACGGACTTGGGAATCCATGTACCTTTAGGTATATTTGGGAGGACAAATTTAGGTTTCTATCCATCCATAGTGAACCGAGTCGGCCGCCTTGTAAATTGTGATACACGAAACACAACATTCGGGGAGATTGTCTGCCCGTACTTCTTGGTTCACCAGGAGGTATTCTGCAGTTCACAGTTTCTTGGTAAACCTTTTGCCTAACATTACCCTTTTATTTATTTATTTATTTATAGTTAAAATAAATCAATAATCATGGAATAAAAAAATCTTTTTCCTCATCGTTCACGTAGATTAAGATTGAAACCACCTTTACCACCAGAAGTTACTCCTGGTCGGCGAAGGCGGCAACACTCTACCAAATCAAGTACTATTAGTACCTCTGGTGAAACATCATCTTCCCATATACTAGAGTTGGCACAAGTTGTTTCTACACATCCTGGTTTGTCTACTGTTGTCAATATGAAGTCCTCACAGCTACCTGTGGTCACGATCCATTCAAATTGTGAGGCCATACCTCCCGAACCTGACGTTGTTCAACTGGAAGTTGATCCGGATCCCATTGTGCTTTAGGGGGCAACTGTTATTGGTCAAAATAGACATCATCTCCAAGACCAATGAAATAGGGTCTATCATCCCCTTATATTTCAATTGCTATATTCCCTAAGTGGAGAAAATCTTGATCCCAAAGTCGAACAACCAGAATTTGTTCCTGTATTAGTCACTCCAAAATATATTATAGCCATTGAGTCTCCCATATCATTTTTTTTTCCAAGGAAAAAATTGTAATTTTTCATTAGTATATAAAAAATTACATGTTTCATTTTACATTTATCATATTAGCAAATCACTGTTCCTCAAAAGGTAATACGAAGTATCTGTAATCTGTGTAAGTATATGGCTAAACAAGCTATCTACCATGTACATATGCATGCTGAAATAAATATAAAAGCCAGTATCATGCATATAACATGACAATCTCAAAAAGTAATAATAGTTTGACAAAATGCAGTCATGGAGTGACTGCTCCCATAACCCAAAACACCTCTATGAAAGGTCTGTGATAATATCTATATATATGTGGACCTGCATGTTCCATGATGTGCCACAGCCCCAGTCTAGCTCCACAGCTTCTTTGGAAAGTTGGTCTGCCACTTGGTTCCTATGCCTGTATAAATGAGTAATAGTAATAGAATCAAATGCTGATTTTAGATAATGAAATTCCCACAAAAGTGTTGTGAGCGTGTGTGAGTGACACTGTGCAAGAGAATTAAACTAGTTGATAACAATTTGAGAGTCACCAAAAATCTGCAATTTGTTGCATCCTTTTTCCCAGGCAAAAACAAGGAGTAATCAGAGGCTAAGAAGCTCGGTAAAGTTATTTGTGCCCAGTCCTAGTCCCATCTTGAGATGGAAATAGTGAGTATCAGATAGATGAAGGACCGCCCCACTCCCACACCTGTTAGTATTTGATGCCTCGTCAAAATATGCCCAAGGGTAAGAGTTGTAAATATATTTAGGTACAATGACATGGATAGGGGAAGGTTTGCAATATTCTGGTAAGGGATGATAAGTAGCTAGGATAGAAGTGAAAATAAGCTCCCATATGACCTTTTTTCCATAAAAAATGCATCTGTTCCTCTCGGTCCAAATGCCCCAAGCCAATAGCAGCAAAAGATTTCGCAGCTTAGTACTGGAAGTCGCATTCTACCAGTTGGAACAAGCATCAGTCAAAGATACAACATGCCAAGTTAGATCGCAACCCAAAGAATACGTAACCAGATTCCAGAGATCCTAGATAGACGGACAATCTAGGAAAATATGCTTTGTTTCTTCCTCGTAGGCTAATCTGGAGGGGCCTTGAGTAGCTCATTTTTTGATGTTTTCCATAGTCGGGATGTAGTTTTGAAGAATGCATCACATCAGAAATTGGGTCTTATGCGGCACTTTAAGTTTCCAAAGTGAGTGCCACCACCAAGATTTATCAGGGGGCCCCTTATGCGCATTAAGAGTGATGTATCCAATATTAGGGGAGTATCTGCCACTGGGTGAATGTGCCCATAATAATTCATCATCATGTTCTGTGAGACATATATGAGTAGCCCAAAGGGTTCATATATATCTGTACCATTCGGGATGTCCTTCAAGTGGTATGCCAAGAGCATCCGCCAATAACCAACCCTGCTCCAGCCAGTGAGTCCTTCCATTATCAGCCACCTCTGATAGATACTTGATCCTAGCCTGTTCCAAATAATTGATAATGTATTGCGGCAGTTTGAAGTGTCTACCACTGCCTGACCATGAGTCCATTCCCACACGAACCAAAGTACCCGCACCAATTTTCCAAGAGAGACCTTGCTGAATAAGGTGCACTGACTTGGTAATAGCCTTCCAAATAATGGAAGAGGCCGTCTTGTACTGTATGTTGCCATGGATCCAATCTAGAGAATGCATCGAGTCAATATATTTTGCAAGAATCACCTCCCTCCATAGAATCTGACCAGCGATAAGGTGCCAAACATGTTTTGCAGCTAGCACAGATGCGAATGTGGAAAAATATTTTATACCCTAGCCACCCAAATCCTTTGGAAGACTAATTTGATCCATGCAACCCATGCAAATATGCGCTCCTGAGGAGAGTTATGCCAGAGGTACCGTTGACAGATTTGTTGAATGCGGTTGATCACCCCTTTGGGAAACCAAGCTAAAGATATCCAGTAGACAGGTATGGCCTCCAGTATTGATTTGATAAGTGTCAATATCTCGTCACGAGAGAGCCACCTATGGTACCAAATGTTGATTCTATGCTCAATTTTTGCAATCAGCCAATTCCAGTCCTTAATCCAATAATCATTTGGCTTGAGGTGAAACCCAAGGTATTTAAGACCTTCACTAATATGTCTGTGCTCAAATGGAAAATGCAAGAGAGCATATCTCAGTTCCTGTGCAAAGAAACTTGTTTGAATAATGGTGTATTTGGTGTGTAGGAGCCATTCCAGTTGCTCTATAGAAAATCTGTAGTATATTGTCAAATTGAGTGACGTCCTGACAAGAGCCATTCAAAAATATTATCACATCATCCACAAATAATAAATGAGTCAGCCTCAAAAAATCATTCAATGTGATGCCATGTAAATCTCCAAATTCCTTTGCCTTTTGGATGAGAGACAAGAGTCCCTCCATGACCAATACAAAAAGTATAGGTGATAGAGGGCAGCCCTGTCAAAGTCCCCTGCTAGCATGAAAAAATCTATGGCAACCCCATTAATAAGGATGCTGAAGGTAGCATTTCTGATACATCCCATAATCTAGTTAGTCAAAGAGGGAGGAAACCCCGTATGTAGAAGCATAAGATGGATGTAGTGCCACCTTACATGGTCAAAATATTTGGCAAGTTCAATTTTAAGGATAGTTCTTTTAAGGTTTTTTGTCTTGATGGAGTGGAGCACCTCCTGAGTAGTGCCAATGGCTTCATGAATCTGTCTGTGGTGTAGAAAAGAAAATTGTTCCTTGGCAATGTGAGTTGAGAGAATAGGATTTATACGGTTGGCAATGGTTTTATAGGTACAATTGTAAAGGGATATAAGCTTGTAGTCGTGGAAGGAGGTGGGGTGGTCAAATTTGGGAAAAAGAGCAATGAAAGTGGTGTTAAATCCATCAAATGTCCTGCCCGATGATCTACTGTCTTCAATGACCTTGAGAAGGTATCCACCTATAAGTTCAAAAAAGTGAAGGAAAAATTCAATGGGCCAACCATTCGGACCGGGGCTCTTGTCCTTTTTGAACCATTTTAGCACTCCTTCAATCTCCCCCATGGTGACAGGTCTACAGAGTTCCTCCGCCTGCTCCTCATCAAAAAATCGATGAAAATATTGAGCAATGTTCATGATATCCGACAGATTTATGTTGAGGGGTGCACGATATTGGTTGGTGAAATGATGGATACCCATGTCAGCCAACTGTGAATGAGATTTGGCAGTATAATCGAATTGATCAATTAATTCCCAAATGGTATTGATGGTGTGTCTGCCATTTTCACATTGCTGAAAAAATTTGGTGTTTTCATCCCCCGCTTTTAGCCAGATTTCTCTACTTTTTAATCACCAGTACTCCTCCAGATGTCTGAGAATTTTAGCCCTGTTGTTTTCGAGAGTAATCAGTTGCTCCTTGGCTGACTCCAACTAGAATCCCGCATAATCTGAATTAGATAGTAGCGATATCTCCAAGTCAATCCTGCTTAATTCCTTCTTCTCAAGACATCTTTTATTCTGCACCCATTGGATAGTATGTGTATTTATACGTTTTAGATTATTGTAGAAAACTCTGGCCGACTCCATATTCGGGAAGAGATTGCAGTGCTGCTAGTGCATGCTGACAAGATCATGATATTCAGGGTCCTGAAGCCATATGGGGTTGAATTTAAAGGGAGAATTAGGTTTGGTATCCTCAGTAAGGAGTTCAAAATAAACAGGTGAGTGATCCGAAGCCCCCCCAGTACCCATCCACTGTCTGGTCCGAGCCAAATGTTGATGGAACCTCCATTTAATAAGGAACCTGTCCAGGCGCCGGGCTAGTGTAGCCTCCCTAGTACATCTATTCCACCATGCGGATTGTTTCTTCGACATATTTATATCAATGAAGTCTTCCTGTTCCAAGAGCGAGGTGAAGAAATCAAAGAGCGAATCAGGGACCGCATGAGACCCCCAAGATTTAGAGATTCCAATCGAAAAATTTAAATCACCTCCTAAGATAATTTGATCATTTTGAAGGTACGGGCAATTTAATAGAGTTTGCCAGAAAACCTCTCTATGAGCACATGGTCCATACACATTAATTAGCGAGTAGGGTTGTGCAATTGCACTAGTAACAACCTGCATTCCAATGACCCCTTCACGCCCAAAAAATTTAGCAATTGGATAGTTCTGTTGTTAATTTCCAATGCGCTTCCCCCAAATCTGCCACGCGCATCATTTGCCACAAAATTATAGTCAGGTAGTAAGGAAATAAGAATCTGAGATATAGCATCGCCATCCCCCAGAGTCTCTTGGAGGAAAAGTACATCAATGGGGACCGAATGAAGTAGTTGTCTGAGAGCCAATTTATTATTGGGTTTGGCCAGGCCCCTACAATTGAAAGATAGACAGATCATTAATGAGACCCCTCTTTGGGTTTCCTTGCTCTAAGAACCCAAAATAGTGATGATTGTATACCCGCTTATACCTCCAAAGTTTCTCTTCTGATAGCCTTGGATAGAGCAGAGGGTCTACCTCGAGATTTAGTTGGAGTGAGCCCAAGACCTGTGCCAATCCTAAATTCAGTCACCTTGGGTAGCGATGAGGATCGAAGGAAATAGGGGTGGTTAGAGGAAGAGGATGCATTGGAAGGTTGGGAGGAGAGGCCCGAAATCTCCGCAGAAGTATGGGGGATAGAGGGAGGAATGGACGGAGGGGATGATGCAACAGAACAACAGATGGATGGTAACAAACCATTAAATTGATGCGCAATATCAGGTAAATAAGGAGAAATAGACAAAACAGGCAAAGATAAAGAAAGACAAGAAGTGGAAGAGGTGAGAAAGTTACCCGAAATCGAAGCCGAGATTCCAAGGGATGAGCTGCGTGACATGGGATGGGTGCACACATGAGTCGTCTTCCAGTGTGGAAGCACCACATCAGGCTAAGAAGCGGCGTCTTGTAGACCCTCCGATGCTGATAAAATGGTTACAGGGTCAGTTTATGTAGCCAAGTGTGTCATCGACTTATGGGTATTGCACGCAGCCCCCAAGAGAGGGAATTCCTTATACAGGTGCCAAACAATGTGACATCACCTGCAACGGAATGGGATGTCGTCGTAATCTAACATCTGCTGTCAGACCATCCCTTCAAAAAAGATGTTGTAGTTGTCATGTAATCCATCCCAGGTGTCCAAGAAAACAAGAATACGATCCATACAGTAGATGCTCGTCTCAAGGAAGGATCTGTCATGGTGAAGGTAGAGACTGAAGTCTTCTCCAATACTGCGTTGGGCAACATCATTCCAGAACTGCATAGGAAGACCATGGATGAAAATCTAAATCAGACCAGCACCAGATTTCTCCTTGTTGGGGTTAAAAAGGGGAGACCATATTTTAAGTAATACTGGATGCATCTCGATATGCTAGTATTTAGTAAGGACCCAGTCAACCAGAGTAGGTTGGGAAAGAGAGAGAGAAAACCATCCCCTGTTTATCAAACGAACCTCCAGAAGTTGCTCCAGAATGGCTCCCCAAATCTTAGCCATCAAGATCATGAGCTGCACTGTGGTATAATTTCTACCTCTGACCTCACCAACAAACATCGTAGCAGCCATATGATTTAAATCCGCCATGCCCATGTCCTTGCCAAATTTTGAGCTGCGATTGTGTCTGTTTTTGGCCGGCTTCGATTTATTTCTCTTGCTCCAAGTTCATGGTATAAATCAGATGCCTCGTCAAGAATCCAAAGTCCATAGGAGTCAGATTTGGGCCGGGAGTCATCCGGCGGAGCATCAAATGGAATGTTCACAAAGCAACCAGAAGCTGTATTCACAGCCCTGGAGGAAGAAGGCATAAGAGCAGTCAGCTCACTTGAAATGCAGAGGCTAGAAAAAGTGAGCGCGTCCACCTCATTGAGTGCAGATATCTCCGATGTACAAGGGTCCTGCTTGGTTGGTTGAATAGGAAGATATTCTGGAGTGATCTGGGCCTGAAATTCCCAAAGTCTAATGACCGAAGGTGACAAAATAGTAAAAACCAGTGATCCCACCTCATGCAACAATGGTTCCAAGCAACCTGCATTACTGATCGGCATCGAAGGTTCGAGTCGGTGGGTATCCACAACTGGCTCCATGTCCACCATGTCGTCCACCTTAGCAGATGACCTCTGGTCCCAGATATCCACGCCTTCCAGGGGGTTGGAAGAGTAGTTTAGCTCCTCATCATATTTGTCCATGACTCAAGATAATAATATCGCATCAGTAAAATGAAGCCCGTAGCTCAGAAAACACTAGAGACTACCACTAAACCCTATAGGGTAGCAGAGTCCTAACAGCAAACGTGCAAATGGTGGCCTCAGAGAATGTGACAGACTCGCACAAAACAAATGGATATGCCATGACAAAGCTGTCGGGGTAAGTGACTGTGGGACCGAGTCACTGTGAGAGGTAGTGACAGTAAAAAAAAACCTCGAAAGCCACATGAAGGAAGAGAAATCTACCAGTGAATCCGCCTAGACACAATGCAACACACAAAACCTGAGCCTCCAGCACATAGATCGCCATGAAAAACGGAGTAGTTTTGCCAAACGATACTGCGAAGAACCAATGGTGAAGGGGTATGTCCAGGAGAGCCGTTGATAGAGTATCAATGTGCATCAATCCACACAGAGTTGACAGTCATGGAACCAAAGGCCCATAGCCCCTACACGAAAACCCTGTGCCGCCATTGCTAGGGTTTTTCCAAGCTATTTCAATCCACCAAAACCCAACTACCTCAGAAATTCCACTGATTTGGATTGCAATCACGGGACTAACCAACACCCTAATCTGAGTCTCCCATATCATGCAGTCAACCACCTGAATATACTTTTGGCCAGATGACAAAGTTCTTCCACTCGGTTTGATTTCGATTGAAGAAATATCACAAGACAAGACACCTTTAACTCCAACTCATTTTCGGTAGGAGCTTTACCTATACGAGTCTTTTCCTCAATCACCTTCCTCTGCTTTTGTTGATCCTGTTTCACTTCAAGTTCCCATAGATTCTACAGGGTATACATTGGGTCATTTGACCATAGCTCAGATAACATCCCAGACTGAACCATCTATTTTAGCTGCGACAACATCTACTGTTGCTTCATCTTCGATATTTTATCCATTGAATTCACCCATGTCATCATTTGGAATCCTATCCGGTTCCTCCTTTATGAGTACTGAACAACTTGATCCTTTATTCACATCTTTAGTGCAATATCAAGCTGATCCCATCAGTTATTCTCCTTGGTGGCCGGTGATACCACAAAAATTACCCTTGGAAATTCCAAAATTCAATGGAAACCCTAGAGAAGACCCGTCAATGCATGTTATAACTTATCATTTGTGGTGTTCATCAAAATCCTTAAATGATGACTCCGTTAGACTATGTCTTTTCCAGCACACACTCACTAGTCCAACTGCATAATGATGATGGTTCTTTTTTCTGTGTCAACCTCGTTAAAAAAATGAAACAAATTTATGAGGATAGTTCTTTTTTCTTGTGTCAACCTCGTTAAAAAATGAAACAAGTGCCTATGAGGATAGTTATTTTTTCTTGTGTCAACCTCGTTTAAAAATGAAACAAGTGCCTTTGAAGAAATTTTTTTTATTGTGTCAACCTCGTTAAAAAATGAAACAGTTCATGAGCACAGTTATTTTCCTATGTCAAGCTCGCTAAAAAATGAAACAAATCCTCTCCTAATTACGATGAGTCTTCCATCTGATCTCGTAAATGAACCTTCATTCCATCCAGCTATTAGTAACCAATAGTTTACTTAGGTGAATGAAATGAATCTTGGGGGGGCATCTTCTCTTGCAGGGGGAATTCAAAACATTCTTACCAATTGCACGCAATCGACCGCTGAAGTTTGGGGGAAAAATTGGTTCAAAGCTCTAAAATAAAAATGGTAAAAATGAATAGTAAAACTCTTTTTATTTGCAAATCATATTTATTGCTGTGAATATGATTTTATTCTAGTTTTATCACGAAACAGGTATTTTTAATCCATTTGATGTTGTTCTAAACAGGTTTTACAATTGATGAACAAATTAGTCGTGCAGATTTATTTCAAGAATTATTTGACCATAAAGCATACTTTTTATCCTTATTTTTCGAGCTTTGTTAAAAATGAAAAAGGATTTCAAGCAAACTTTTATCTCTTTTTCAAGTTTCGATAACAACGAAAAAGGAACCCTTGGAGTTTTCTTTTAGCTCTTTTCAGACTTCGATAATGTGAAAATATTGCCAAGCACTTGTATTTTTGAGCTTGTAAAAGGAAATGAATTGATATCTACTCAATATAAGTTTAACCATTTTCCAGACTGAGATAGATTATTTACGAAAAAGGAATACCTTGGTCGAACATGACTAAAGAGGTTCTCTCAGATATTATTTTACACTTTTTCGGATCTGAGTGACAACTTTACGAAAAATTACTTATGGAGATTTCTTTCGTCCTCTTTTTCAAACGCTCTAAATATGAAAAAGTATCGGGCTATCACTATCATTAGGCTCGTTAAAACATAAAATAACGATAGGCTTGTCGATCATTTCAAGAATCAAGTTTCATTCATCGCTAGACTAGTTAAATTATTAAATAGTGATACATTATTTGCCCGAAGGGTTGAATTATATATCGAAAATATGTTATCCTCCTCAAGCTTGTTAAAAAATCAAGAGGTACTGGTTGCAAATGACTGGGGAAAATTTGGGAAAGTGAGCAGAAATTTTTATGGTAGCAGGTTGCTCTTGAACATGACACTTCACTCCATCACCGTGACTATTTGGGTTGGGTAATATTCTTGACGGTTCATTCATACCTATGGTTCATCATACCTTCACTTCAGTTTTTGGGTCAATGTTGGCAACTCATCTCAGTGTCGCCGATATGTTCAATAGAAGTCATCCAATTAATACTCATCCTTCTACAATACTCATAAACCTTCATTCTCATGACAGTCATCCCTGAAAATTGCTATATCATGTCATACCTTTGTCTCTGAAATCAATAACTCCCATTTCACAATAAGGTGAATTTTTGTCGATGACAAATCATTATCCAGGAATTTCACATAGAAACATCATATTCCAGTACCATGAGGTTTGTTACAGCATCGACAAGATCCTCACTTCCAGACTTTTGACCTAAATATTTTGTTTGGCGTTCAACATCAAATCATCTATTCATGCCTTACGAAATTTATTGCAGTACCTTGAGGGCCATTTACATCAATGGTGGTTCTCTTGCATTTTTTAACAACTCACATCATTGGCTGGTAATCAAACGATGTCTTACCATGTTCGACTACAAATCATATATTCGCATGGCTAGACTTGTACCTGAATGATCGAGTGAACTAGATAAGAAGAACTCGGATCTAGTTTCAGCCATCCGGGTTGCAATTTCAGGATTATTTTACACATCATCTGTACGGTGACCTTACATAAAGATCATCATCCAAACATGGGCCTATATCTGTAGGCATGTCTGCATTGGGAAACATTCCAATGTAGACGACTTTATGAACTATGTATATGTTATTAGATAGTTTATGTGCTGAGCATGGGAATGCCTTCCCTCAACAATTTATGATCAAGAGGATATATCATGATGTAATGTATTGTAATATTGATGTAGGTCGCCACTCTGCTTCATCTCTAGCCCATCATAGTGTAAAGCATCTCAATCAAAATATTGTTATTATTATTTTGACTTCATGCTTTAGGGGGAAATTGTTATAGGTCAAATTGGGCCCCATTCCTAATGACCTGGTTAACTAGACATCATCTCTAGAACCAATGAATAGTGTTTATCATCCCCTATCATTTCAGTTGCTACATGCCCTAAGACAAAGAAAAAGACAAATCATCCATGAATTCCATTACAAAGGTTTCCAAGATTTGAAGTTTATATTATATAATATGAGAGCTCACCAACACTGCCTCTCAAGGGACTAAGTGTGTTTCATATGCAGGTAACCCCACTCAAGGGTGTTTTGCAAAGCGCTTTTCGACACTCATAGGTGTGTTGGTCACATTGGGAGTGAAATTATCATTGTTCCAGAATCTCCACTTGGACAGTTCCTTCTAGAAGAGTTCACATGTGTCAAACTTTGAATCCATGTGTCCATTTGACATCTCTGAGATTGGGAACATGTCTTGCTTATTATTAGAAATTCATTGATTGTAAAACTACCTTAAACTCATCTATAAATTGAGCACATATCCTAGTGCTTGAGAAGGAATAATATGAGTAGAGAATTGCTGGTGGAATTTCAATTGAGGAATTGATTTGAGTGACACGCTGCTGGAGAGATGTGCATTGTGATGAGGCTGGGATGCTGCTGGAGATGGTGACACTAAATCAATCAATGGGTTGTAACCTCCCCTTCTATCCATTAATAAATATTGCTGCTTACTTTCCCACATATGTATCTATATAAGCTTCTGTATTTCATATTATGAATTCTTATCTAATGTATATGGTTTATGTTTCATCGATTTAACTAAATAACTTGAATAAACATCTGTATTATTGCTACCTTTTTCTGTTTAGTGTTCATATTTGTAGGAAATATTTTAGCAATCTAGCTCAGATTTGAAGCTACAGCAAAAGCGACAGAAGGAGAATAGGAAGCGCTTGGACTCCAAGTAAGTACTTTGATCTGTTCTGTGTGTCTATTTACTGTTAGGAAAAGTAGTTGCAAAGTATTTAATCTGTTGTTCTAGATGAGCACCACATCTAGGGAAGAATATTTTATCTGTAATCCATAATTTCGCATAAGAATGATGATGCTTGGTGATCTCAGTAATGATGCTCGACGCTATGTTGTTATCTCAAAATCGATTAAGGTAATGAGGATGGAGTTTATGTGAAAGCAAATGATATCTCGGTTTCATGGAGATCTTGGTGCTAACACAATGAAGGGATGACTTGATGGAGGAAGTATATAGTATAAAGGTCTTGGTCGTCCCATCTTAAATCTACTGAAGGAAGGATTTTGACTGGGTTTTCCCCAAAGAGGGGTTTTTCCCTTGAATGTGCCTAAATATTGTGTCTTCTTCTATTTTTTCATTGGCATTACTCTTGATGATAAGAAAAGACAAATTGAAATAAATAATAATAATAAAAAAACATCACAAAATAATGTCATGATGAGAGATTTTTTTTAACTGCCATCTCCTTAATTTCTCTAACACATAAAAACCTCCATCTCAAGGTGGATTTAATGTCATATAATCCATATCAAATACTCATTTAATCCATACTCTTTAGTATATCAAAGAGCTATAAATTGATGCTTCTTTTCCCCTAAGACCATACAAACCCTATATTTTCCTTGCAAACCATAGCCTCTATAACAAAAGAACCAAAGCTCCTACATAATTTACATAATGAATTTTAGGATTCCACCAATTCAGTGACACTCCAAACAAATTAGTAGAAAAAAAAAATGCCTAGCTCAAAATACTCCATGTGTGGAATTGATCAACATGGTGTCACTCTCTAGTAAATATTTTTTGGTGGACTCACCAATATAATTTATTTTGATCCCTCTCCACATATTTCTCTCAAGGAATTGATTATGTTGGGCTATATTGTACACAGTCTTTCTAGTGGCCCTGTGTTCCATGACACACACATACAACATTTCATCCATAGAAGACGCAAAGTAAATGGTTCAGTCCCTCTCATAGTACACTAACACTCTCACCCAGTCACTCAGCACACCATAGACCAACATGCCTTCCCTCACTGTGCAAGTTGGCATTTATTTTGAGAATATTAGGATTTGGAGGGTAGGCATGATGAGGCTATAATTTTCTCAAGACGAGTCTCTCATAAGGATAATAAGTTCAATGAGAAATAAAATCACAACATTGACCACTCACTTCTTACCATTCCCACACCATAAAAAACCTAAAAATGTCATTCTTAAAATCTCTTGAATAGTTTCCTGATGTCATTCAAGTGGAATCTCACAATCACTTATGTCAGTAATGGTGCAATCATTTTTTTATTCTCTTAAAGGAAATCTTTCTAGACATGCACCCCATCAAACATAAATCATCGAGTCAAAATGAATGGAAATTAATGAATAAGAGGGTGTGTCAGAGAATGTCAGTGAGTGTCAAGTGTTCCATGGGGGGAGTGACAAGGAATGCTAGGGAATGCTAGGGCATGTCAAGAAGTGTCAAGGTATGCTAACATGTGCTAGATAGTGCCAAGGAATGCCGATACATGCCAGTCATGCCAAGACATGCCATGTGTTAAGGCATGAAAATATGTGTCAGGTGTTAGGGTATGCACGCGCATGTCAAGGAGTGTTAGGTGAAAAAAGAAAGCACCAAGTTAAAATGAAAATAAATGAACACATATGAGGGTTAATAATTCAAGAACTTACCTTTTGAAGAGGGGCATGATAGGCATACCAACAATAGTGCCAATACATGCCGAGGGCGAAGTGCTAGCATGTATTAAGTGCCAAATTATCCTCTATTACTTCTATATTAATTGTGAATAATTGATCTCAAATAAATTTGATCTTAAAACATGCCGAGAAATTCCAGGGAATCCAAACATATGCCAAAAATTTGCAAGTGCCAAGAGCCAATATGTGCCAGGGAGTTATAGGGCATGTTATGGAGTTCCAGGTTTTCTAATAAGGGAGTGACAAGATATGCTAGATAGTTCCAAGGCATGCTAGAGCGATAAGGAAGAATACCAAGATGTGCCAAGTGCTAATGTGTGTTGAGTGTTAGTGAATGCCAGGGAAACATAAGGGAGCACTATGTCAAAATGAATGGAAATGAATGAATAAGAGTGTGTAACAGGGAGTGTCAGTAAGTTCTAGGTGTGCTAAGGAGGGAGTGACACAGTATTCTAGGCATCTCTAAGTCATGTTAGTGTGCCACACTGGCATGCGACCAAGATGTGCCAGGTCTCAAGGTGTGCCAACACATGCTAGGAAGTGTTAGGGAGTCCTAGGGACACACAAGCGAGCACTAGGTGAAAATAATTCATGCAAATGAATGATTAAGAGATTTTGATAGGAAGTGTCAGTGAGTTCAAGATGTGATAAGGAGGGAGTGACAAAGTATGCTAGGTAGTGCTAAGGCATTCTAGAGGCCAGGGAAACATGCCAATATGTTCTAGGTGCTAGGGTGTGCCACTGCATGTCAGGGAGTGTTATGGAGTTCCAAGGAAAAATAAGGGAGCACTAGTTTCAAATTCATAGAAATGAATGAATAAGAGTCTGTGATAGGGATTTCTAGCAAGTTCTAGGTGTGCTAAGGAGGGAGTGACAAGGTATGTTAGGTAGTGCCAAGGAATACTAGAGTGCTAGGGAAACATGCCGAGATGTGCCAATTTACAGGGTGTGCCAATGTGTGCTAGGGAGTGTTAGGGAGTGCCACATAAAAAAAAGGGAGAAATAGTTCAAAGTGCATGGAAATTAATGGATAAGAGTGCCTGATAGGGAGTGTCAGTGAGTTCCAAGTGTGCTAAGGAGGGAGTGACAAGGTTATATGCTAGGCAATGCCAAGGCATGCTAGAGTGTCAGAGCATGTCATGGAATGGCAGGGTGTGTTAGGGAGTTCCAAAGCATGCCAAGGAATGCATGGTATTCTAACACATGCCACATATTTCCAAGGGATTGTTAGATGTTCCAAGTGTTATGGCATGTCAAGATGTAAAGTATGTTGCTTATTTGTTTTATGGCCATGGTTGGACGTGAGCCTTGACTTGGTAACTTGTTAAGTGGGATTAGTTAATATTGGACATGAGTAGCCTAAGATGAGTTACAATCCATTCTTAGGTGAACAAGGAATAGTATATTTGTAGTAAGTGAAACTTGGTCAAGTTTTCGTAGTCGAGGCAAGACTTGGTTGGGTTAAAGTCTAAAACAAATAAGGGTAGTTACGAGGAAATGATAGTTAAGGAGTGCAAGGGAATGAAAATGAATAAAAATGTGTGCTAACACATGAAAAATAGTGTCAATTCATGTTGAGGAGTGTTGGGGAGTGTTAGGGAATCACAAGGGATAACTAGTTCAAAGTGCATGGAAACAAATGGATAAGAGTGTCTGTCAGGGAGTGTCAATGAATTCTAGGTGTCCCATAGACGAAATGTGTTAGGATAATTTCATAATAGGACTTGCAAGAGGAAATCCTACGATTTCAATAAGGGGATGGGAAAACAAGTTTCGGACAAAGGGAGACTTTGGGCTAGACACAACATTATTTTTTCAATGATTTGGTTGGGTTCCCAAGTCGCAAAAAAGGTAAGGATATATATGAGGGCATGACAACTAGGGAGTGCCAAGTTGTGCAAGGAATTAGAGGAAGTGATAAAAAATGTTAGAAAGTTCTAAGGAATGTTAGGCATTCCAATATCTCCTAGGTGCTAGGGTGTGGCACCGACACATGCTAGGGAGGGTTGGGGAAACAAAAATGAGGACTCGTTTCAATTGCATGGAAATGAATGAATAAGAGTGTGTGATAGGGAGTGCTATCAAGTTATAGGTGTGCTAAGGAGGGAGTGAAAAGGTATTATATGCAATGCCAAGGCATGATAGAGTGCTAGGAAATCATGCCAATATGTGCCAAGTTCTAGGGTGTGCTACTGTGTGCCAAGGAGTGTTAGGGAGTGCTATATAAACACAAGGGAGCCTTATGTCACAATGCATGGAAATGTATGAATAAGAGTGTGTGATAGGGAGTGCCAACGAGTTAAAGGTGTGCTAAGGAGGAGTGAAAAGGCATCCTTGGAAGTGCTAAGTAATTCTAGAGTGCTAGGGAAACATGTGGCCAAGATGTGCCAACGTGTGCAAGGAAGTGTTAACTAGGTGTGCCAGAGAAACACAAGGGAGCACTATGTCAAAATGCATGGAAATGAAAAAATAAGAGTTTGTGATTGGAAGTGTGAGTGAATTCCATGTGTGCTAAGGATGGAGTGAAAAATTATGATAGGAAGTGTTAAAGCATGCTAGAGGCCAAGGCGGCATGCCAAGATGTCCTAGGTGCTAGGGTGTACTGACACATTCCAAGGAGTGTTAAGGAATGCTATGGAAATACAAGAGAGAACTAGGTAAAAATGCATGGAAATGAAGGAATAATAGTTTTTGAATGGGAGTGTTAATGAGCTAAGGAGAGAGTGACAAGGTATGCTAGATAGTGCCAAGGAATGCTAGAGTACTAGAGCAACATGCCAAGAGGTGCTAGGTGTAAGGTTGTGCCAATGCGTGCTAGGGAGTGTTATGGAGTGTCAGGTAAATACAAGGAAGCACTAGATCAAAATGTATGGAAATGAATGAATAAGAGTGTGTGACAAGTAGTGTCAATGAGTTCTAGGTGTGTTAAGGAGGGAGTGAAAATGTTATATTCTAGGTATCTCCAAGGTATGCTAAACTACCAAGGCATGTCAGAAAGTGCTAGGGTGTGTTAGGGAGTGTAAAAGCATGCCAAGGAATGTAGGGGATGCTAAAATATGCTAAGGAATTGATGACCTGTCAGGTGTTATGGCATGTTAAGATGTAAATTGTGTTGCTTAGTTGATTTACGACCATAGTTGGATGTGATGAGCCTTGTCTTGCTAAATTTTTAAGTGGGATGAGTTGAGATTGGACATGACTAGCTTAAGATGAGTTACAGGTTATTCTTAGGTGAGTAAGGCATATGTTGAATTTGCACGACACATGAGAATTTGGGTTTGGTCTTAGAATATTTGATGCAAACACACTCAACTACCACGAGACATCTAATTTTCATAGCGAATTCTACACACATAAGGGAATCAACTAATGCACATGCCAATTTTTAACTTTTTCAAATCGTTCTTTGTTAAATTAAAAACTATAATAGAATAGGCTAGAGCTCTCGTACCAGGGATCATGGCCCTTTACAGTCACACTGATACAAGGAATATAAATAGGGCTTGGTGCTAGTCCTTTAACAACTAATATACCTTTAACAGGCAACACTTGACCCACTTTTTGATGGTGGCCACACATAGCCCTCTCAGTCCACATGTCCTAGACACATCTGGAATGTCCTCTTTCCTCCCATTATGCAACTCCTCAATCTTCCTCTATCAATGAAATCAATTCCTTTAGTTACTTAACTTGGCTCAATTTTTTTTCCCTCTATCTACCTGTTTTTTTCTTTAAGGTCTGCAAGGCTTAGGGCTTTCGATCAAATTTTCACAACTCTGTTTGGGAAAAACTCTTTGTTCTGCCCACTTTTTCCATACTCCCTCTCCAAGATGAAAATTCTAGGGCTATGGAGGTTTCCATTCTTCTTACTGACTCAATCCTCTACAATATAGTGAACTATGGCTAGTTGGCTAGTCCACTTGACTCCTACTTTAGTTATTCAAAGTATGCATGTCCTTAGTCCCAATACACCTACCCTTCTACCAGTCTTGTTTTCGTTCACAAGTAGAGGACTCAGGGCTCTTCTTTGATAGTCACCTAACAACCCTCCAATTGTACTTGTTCTGCCATCAATTTTCCCAACCATGGGCAATTAGTTTGTTAATCTAGTGCCCACAAAAATTCCCTCATCTAGGGCTCTTCAAATCTGCCACTTAATAGTGATTTGAGTCCTCTCAAAATCATTATTCTTGTGTACCAATTTATTTTTTGTCCAATCTATGAAAAAATATGAACTACTCCTCTTATAATCATTCTAAAAATTTGTATATGACTCAATTAGGGTCACAAATCATCCACTAACAATCAATTGACTAACTGTTTATAGGTTGCTTCATATCTCTGTCCAAAACTCTATGAAAAATCCACCAAAATCAACTCCTCTTCATGTTAATCCATTCCTCATATGGCACATTTCTTATGCTCAATCTTCTACTCAGGTTCCACCTTCCTTTGGATTTTCTATCTCCGCACATACTTCTACCAACCATCTTCCAATTTTGTGGTATATATTGCAGAGATAAATTACCTCTCTCTAAGGGTCATGACCCCTCTTCTACGCATATTTTTCACAGTCTTAATGGAATACCTTATGGACTGAATATGCTAAGAAACCTCCTAACTAGGAAATTATAATTCTATTATAATTGCTTTAGAAAAAACCCTATCCACCCATATAAAAAACAACAACTCTTGCCTCCATAAGAGACTCGACCTAGCTCATATGGATCCATAGATTTTGGGAATTTATTTGACTAAATATTGACCTAAAATTTAGATATCTATGACCCTTAAACTACGATTACCTCAATAAATATTACACTTGTGGCTACTTCTATTCTAGCCCTAAATTCTAGTGCACACCCTCCTCCATTTGTGTTGTTATTTATCATAGACCTTGAAGCCTACTAACCACCACAATATAGGGTCTCAATCCTCTCTACTATTTCAAAATTTGATGTGGCCTTCACACAAAAACACAACTCAAATCACATGCCCAAATTCTCATGAGCCGCCTCTATTGAGCTCGATCTGCCATAAGAGAACCAACAATATGCCATCCTACTTCCTATCTCGAACCCATTAAGGTATGTTACATTCTTGTGAACCCTCACATGATGATATTTCTCTTAGTGGATGATCATGGCCTCCCTTTAGAAACCCCTACTCAAACCTCAGCTAACTCGACCTACTTTAGGACTGCATCTCTCTTGGCCTCCTTGATCAAATGAGCTCCTTCTTACTTGAAGTTCTTGCCTTGATAGTAAGGCCTCCTTAAATAATTTTTCCTAGCTAGTCCTCTTAAAAATCCTCTAGAACTTACGGGCTTTTTTGACTTAGACCTTAAGAAATATTATTTTTCCTTTTAAATTTTATTTTAGATTTTAAACCCCATCTTGGGTCCAAAACCCCTTCGCTTGGGTTCTTTGATGATAAAGCATTTTATGACTAAAGTCACACAAAACCATCTCACTAGGCTTGTGGAGTACCTCCCAAGCTACAAAATTCAACAACATAGTCTAGTTGTAGTAATCATAACTTGGTCAAGCTCTTGTAGTCAAGCGAGGACTCGGTTGGGTTTCCAAGTTTCAAATTAAGTAAGGGTAGTTATGAGGGCATGATAGCTAGGAAGGGTTAGGGCATGCCAAGGAATGAAAAGGCATGCTAACACATGCCTAAAAATATCAACGCATGTTGAGGAGGGTTAAGGAGTATCGAGGCATCACAAGGGAGACCTAGGTCAAAATGCATGGAAATGAAAAAATAAGAGTGCATGCCAGGGAGTGTCATTGAATTCAAGTGTGCCAAGGATGAATTTTGTTTTAAGAAGTTCATGATAGGATTTGAAAGAGGCAAGCCTACTATTGCAATAAGGGGCTTGACAAAGAAGTTTTAGACAAAGGGAGACTTTGTGCTGGGGACAACACTATTTTTCATTTATCTATTATTTTTATATGACACGTGGCACACTTAGGCTGAATGATCATGTTTTAACTATTTTAGATAATGTAATATTGTACATTGTTGTGTATAAGTTTTGGGGCACTCGACTTGTGCCAAATCATATCTTGTGTACCTTGTGGTCTTGCAAACTCTCAGTTAATGCACTACTATTTATATGATCTGGACATACATGTGAAATATTACCTATGTAAGCTATGTTTCTTAGTTGTTTTATGGCCATGGATAGATGTGATCCTTGTCTTGGAAAGTTCTTAAGTGGGACAAGTTCAGCTTGTACATGAGGGGCTTAAGATGAGGTATAAGAAGTTATTAGGTGAACACGGCACAATCTACCTGTATGATCTAGGTGTATATTGGTGGCCACCCACCTATTCCACTTGGGGCCCCACCATTGTCTTTTTCATTTTTTTAGTTTCTGCACAACTTACTATTTTTGACAGTTTTTTGGGTCCTAAACTCTTGGAGCTGTTTTGAGGCCCTAAACAACGTTTTTTGGGAAAACAGAGAGCGACCAAGCCTATCAGAGATTGTATGACAAAGTTACACCCCGGGAAGTTGAAACACCAATTTACCCAAATGGGGTCCATAGTTTTGGCGCTTCATCTCCTAGGGTTAGGGTTGTTTCTAAATAATAAATGGGCCCTCGAGCCTCATTGTAACTCAGTTGAGAGGCCTGTAGCTGCCACATCTCTTCTCAGAGATAAGCTAACATTTCCCTAGCTAGTTTATTTCTGTTATGTCTGTAAGAAAATTTCAGTTCTTTGATATTAATGAAATGAAGTGTTATTTTCACTGCATATTTTTATTTACGGTTACATGTGTATTCTGTTGCATTCCTGCATAAATTTGGAATAGTGGTATCAGAGCAGTTTGCTTTTTCTCAATCCTTCTTTGCATGTCCCCAACGAGATCGGGGTATAAGGATTTGGGGCTCGATTTGATTGAACCTTTGAAAGATTAGCCTCGCGAACCCCGACAGCCGCCCATGGGGGACGAAATGAAAGATGAGGGAGTAGGAGATCCTATCAAAATATTTCTCAAGGAGGCCCTCGAAAAACAAAGGAACACAATGATGGATAAATTTTGCCATATCCTTAACAACTGCCCACCGGGCGGCGCATCTGCATCCAACAGCCACTTTGGAGGCGCGAATCCCTTTAAGGTACAAGTAAACTTTGAAATTCCCATATTTGAAGGTCAAATAGATGCAAATGCCATAGATAGATGGTTGAATCTATTAGAAGGGTATTTCTTGGTCCATGACTTTTTCGACTGGGAGAAGATTATTTTTGCACTCCTCAAAGCTACCCCCCATGTCAACGACTGGTGGGAAACCTACTATGAGAAAAAGGATGAGATAGAACCCTCTCTATTCTTAGTCGTACCCACTTGAAATTATTTCTGAGACGCCATCAAGGAACAATACTATCCTGTGGGGAGCTATGGGGATAAGTACATACAATGGACCACACTGTGGCAATAAATGGATCAAGATGTGCATGAGCTGACGAATCTGTTCCATACCCTACGCACAAATTTGGGTATCAAAGATTCAGAGAAACAATTGGTGCTAAAGTATCGCATTTTTCTACACAGATACATTCAAGAGGAAATGTAGTTCCTCGACATCTCCTCACTTGGTACAACATACCAATATGCTGCCAAGATTGAGTAGAAATTCAAGCAAAAGAAGCGATACTTTGGATTTGCGAATCAAAAGCAAGGGAAAGGTGCCCCCAAACCTCAGAACAAAGGAAAAAGCCAAGGCATGTCGGCCCAAGACAACCTGCCAAAGCCACAAGCAAAGACAACACCACGAAGCCAAAGAAGGACACTAGAAAGTGGTGTGAGTTCCATAAGAGCTCCACTCACAATATAAGTGAGTGTCAGGCGAAGCAGTCGCTCATGGCCGAGATGAGGGCTTCTGAATCAAATGCATGCTCCGACTCTGAATGAGAACATGAAAAGGGGAATGAAAAAGGGAAATAGATTATTGTTGCAGAGCCCAATGCCACTATTGCCACTGTGAAGATCCAGAAGGAGGAACCAAAGGATACAAAGGAGGCAGAACGTCTCTTCCACTCCCAAATGTGGCTAAAGGTTCCTCGCTACAGTTCATTATCGACAATGGGAGCCAAAAGAACCTCATTTTAGCAGATGTCATGAAGCGGTTGGGCTTGCCAACCATAGGGCACCCACAACCATACACCATTGGTGGCTTCACCAAGGACGAGATCTCTGTGTTATCCAACAGTGCCGCTTTCCCTATAGCATCAAGCCCTTCACGGATGAGGTATTATGTGACATTGCTCCTATTGATGTTTCTGATGTATTATTAGGCCAACCATACTTGTGGAAGCAACATGCTGTGTATGAGTCATGGCCTTGCGCTGTTATTGTTACCTTGGGAAATAAGTTGTACAGGATAACAGAGGTACCACCGCCTACCACTATCTCTTTGGTTACTGCAAAACAATGCAGCAAGCTCATTTCCCAAACCAGGAAATTTTTTTTCTTGATGATCTGCCCCCAGGGCAAGAAGAAGACTGTGGCCATGACCTCTAGACATGGCTCCTATATATGACAAAAAAAATGGACAAGGTTGTGGAGGAGTACAGGAAAATTTTCACCTCACCCACATGGATGCCTTTGCAATGTCATGTCAAGCACCCCATTTATTTGACCCCAGGTGCGGCGCTACCCAACAGACTGATCTATCGATGCTATATTATGGAGAATGATGAAATCAAGAGGAAAATTCAGGAGCTATTGTATAAAGGTCACATCCGGCCAAGTTCATCGCCCTGTGGGAGCCTGATCGTGTTAGTACAGAAGAAGGATGGGACTTGGAGACTCTGTATTAACTATCGGGAACTGAACAAGATCACTATCCGGAATAGGTACCCAACCCCATGGATTGATGACCTTCTAGACCAACTCAAAGGGGAAAAATATTTTAGCAAGATCAACTTGAAGTCTGGGTATCACCAGGTACCCATCAAACCCTTCGATGTGTGGAAGACTCCCTTCAAAGCTAAGGAGGGAATTTTCAAATGGTTGGTCATGCCTTTCGGGTTAACGAATACTCTCGCAACCTTCATGAGGTTGATGGGCGACATATTGAGGCCATTCAACAACTCATTTGTAGTAGTGTACTTGGATGACATTCTGATCTTCAGGCAGACTTGGGAAGAGCACCTCCACCACATCCGACAAGTCCTCCAAACACTATGACAACACAAGTTGTGTGCCAATTTGGAGAAGTGCACTTTTGGCATGACCCAAGTTCAATATATGGGATACATTATTGATTAAAGGGGGGTGCATGTGGATCCAACCAAGATCCAAATCATTCGAGACTGGCTAGCCCCAACCACTATAACAGAGCTTTGCATCTTTCTGGGTCTTGCTAATTTATACCGCAGGTTCGTGTTGGGATTCTCTCATATCACTTGGCCTTTGAATCAAGTCACCAAGGGAGGAACGAGAGAAAAATTATTTTGGTCGGAATCTCAACAAAAGGAATTCCTAGTGTTACACCATTTTTTGGTCATCTAACTCTTCATCATTAGATGGACCCAAGTACACCATGTAAGACCAGTTTTACCCCAAGTAAAACTGCTTTCACTATGTTAATTAGGAAACCCCAAAAGGAATAATTAATTAAACCATAATTTAATTATTATTCCCAGTCATGTTTGACCCAAAAACAAAAGAAATTAATGAGATAAACCCATAGTTATCTTATTATTTTCTAGGAATAATTATTTAAATAATATTCCTTGTTAAATATGACCAAATCAACCACCATTAATCAAATAAATCATTATTTATTTGATTATATCCCAACCACTTCCTTTAAAAGATAAATAAATCATTTATTTATTTATTTTTCACTAATCAAGGGATTTGACCCAAGTCAAACACCCTTTCCCTCCAACAAATAATAATAAAATATTCCATAGAGGTGGATCTAGATTTAGTTAACATTATTTTAATCATGCACCAAGATCTAGAATGACCCAATATTTTGTTATAAATAGGAGGGTTTTCCCCATCATTCTTCACCTTTTGTTGCCTATTAGATCACTCTGGATCTATACATTTGGTCTCATTTCTACCATTTTGCTCCCATTGAGCTCTACTTTCTGCATTGGGTTTTCTACATCTACAAGAGAGAGAAAGCTTAGATCTGAAGTGCTGAGGACTACAAAGAACCCATCCCATTGAGGAGATCTGGATACACCTTCTTGTTTCCTCCCGGGTGCCCTGTAATATAAAAATTCATTCAAAAATCGTGTTCTTGTCTTGTCTGTTGGATGCATGGAGCAAACTCTTTACTTTTCTGCTTAATGTCTTTCTATTTATAGATCTGTTTGTTGCAGCGCTTTAACTACTAATTGCAGATCTGAAGATGTTTTGCAGCCATTATTGTTGTTAGGGCTATTAGTTATGCGTAGCTAAAGTGGTTCTTTTTCGTACACTTCGACGAAGAATTCATACTAACACATAGAATTGAAACATCACCTCTGTTCTTCTCCTTTTCTCACATTACCAGGCTTGCAACAACCATTTGAGATCGAGATAGATGCCTCTGACTATGCTATTGGGGAAGTTCTTACTCAACAGGGACATCTAGTGGCATACCACAGTGAGACATTGTCCGAAATAGTTTGTAAGTATCCCACTTATGAAAAAGAAATGTATTCCATTATGCAGGCTTATTGACAATAGAAGCATTACATTTTGGGGAAGGAAAAAATCATCCACACAGACCACTGACCCCTGTAGTTCATACAAATACAATGGAAGTTGAAGAATGATCACCATCAAAATTGGTCCACATATCTGCAACAATTTCATTTGAACATCAAGTACAAGAAGGGTAGCACCGATAATGTTGCAAAATGCCTTAGTCGACCACCGATCATGGCACTAACCACCATTCTCAACTCTTGTGGGCACGAGACTTCTGACTAGCCGCTTCTCTACAAGAGCGATCCAAAATTCGGCCACACATACAAGACACTCTTGGGGGTACACAAGTTCCAAATTTTCACCTCCAAGATGCACTGTTATGTCACCTGGGACACCTTTGTGTTCCTTCAAGCAAGCGTGCAAAGTTGATATGGGAATCACTCTACAATCGAGTCGCTGGGCATTTCGGGGTCGAGAAAATAGTGGCAGTACTGCATAAGTATTTCTATTGGCCGAACCTTCGATAGGATGTTAGGAAGTACATCAGATCTTGCATTGCTTGCGCCATTGCCAAACCGACCATAAAGAAGCAAGGCCTCTATACTCTGCTACCTACCCCTATTCGACCTTGGGAATCCATCTCCATGGATTACATGTCAGGCCTTCTTTCTACTAAGAATGGAAACAACTGTGTTTTCTTGGTCGTTGACAGATTCTCAAAGATGGCCATTATGGTGGCTTGTAAGAAGAACATCACAGTAGAAGCCATTGCTAAACTCTTCTTTGAACGAGTTTGGGAGCACTTTGGGATCCCACAGTCTATCATATCAGATCATGACAGCAAGTTCCTCAGCACATTTTGGTCCAGCCTCTAGTCAATGTTGGACACCAAGCTCACCAAGTCCACAACTTTCCATCCCCAAATTGATGGCCAGACAGAGGTCATCAACAAGATGATTGTACACATTCTGCACATGTAAAATTCAAAGCATCCATGGACATGGGATGAGAGCCTCCCCTATGTATAACACAATTATAATCGGGATCTCCACAACTCGACCGACCATAGCCCCTTTTAGGTGGGCCTGGGATTCTAGCCACTATGTCCCATTGACGTAGCCATGCCATTTGCGGCTACTCAGGCTGATTCGACTCATGTCCAGTCTGAAGCTGACAAAGTGAAAAACTTCATTGAGTGCATTCAACACATCCACCAACAATTTTATGACATATTGGACAGAGCCAATGCTAAGTACAAGCAATGACATGATCAACAACGAGTACCACACAACTTCCAGGTGGGCGACAAAGTGTGGCTACATTTGTAGAAGTAGTGACTTACTGGACCCCATCGCAAGCTTCTCCTGCTCTGATATGGGCCGTACACCATCACTAAGGCAGTAGGGAACAATTCCTTCGAGCTTAGTATTCCACCATTCCTCGGTCTAAACCTAGCATTCAATGTGGACCGCCTTTGTCCCTACTTCCCACCTCTACTGGATACCTCTGAAATTGTAGAAAAACTCACAACAATAGATTTAAACCCAAACTGCATGGAATAGGCCACCATGGATTGTATCATGGACATGCAAATTAACAACACTCGCCAACAGAAGATCCAACAATATCGAGTTGTCAAAGCTGGCCAACTCTTGCACCAAGGCAAGTGGTTCACTAGGGACCAAGTTCAACAGAAGTTTCCTTATCTCATGGAGGAAATCAAGGCAATCGGGACCATTAATTCCTAAGGGGGGAGGAATGATCCAGGTGGATATTGGTGGCCACCCACCTATTCCACTTGGGGCCCCACCATTGCCTCTTTCATTTTTTTAGTTTTGGCACAACTTACTATTTTTGACAGTTTTTCGGGTCCTGAACTTCCAGAGCCATTTTGAGGCCGTAAATGACATTTTTTTGGGAAAACCAAGAGCGACTGAGCCTATATTCCTTGCACCAAAAGTTGTACTCCTTGGATAGATCTTTCCAAAATTACGTCCCTGGGAAGTTGAAACACCAATTTACCCAAATGGGGCCCATAGTTTTGGCGCTTCATCTCCTAGGGTTATGGTTTTGAATGCTTAGGGTTTTCCATTGTTTCTAAATAATAAATAGGTCCTTGAGCCTCATTGTAACTCATTTCAGAGGCATGTAGCCTCCACATCTCTTCTCATAGATAAACTACTAGCACCCTAGCTAGTTTATTTCTATTCTGTTTGTAAGCAAATTTAAGTTCTTTGATATTAATGAAATGAAGTGTTATTTCCACTGAATATTTGTATTTATGGTTACATGTGTATTCTGTTGCATTCTAGCATAAATGTGGATCACTATAGTAGGTGAAATTGGTCAAGTTGTTGTAGCTAAAGCAAGCCAATTTCACATGAACTGCAGTAGTTAAGGACTTGATTTAGTTCCCAAGTTGTGAAAAAATGTAAGGCTATTTGTGAGGGAATGAGTGCCAAGGCATACTAGGGAATGCTAACATGTGCCAAATAGTTCTAAGGCATGTCAAATATACTAATATGTGTCAAGTGATAAGGAATGCCAAGATGTGCAAGGGTGTGACAATATGTGCCAGGTACTATCAAGGAAATAAAACTGAGAAACAAGTTAAACTACAAGGAAATCAACACATAATATGGTTAATAAGTCATAAATTTACCTTTTCTAGGAGGGGCATGCTAGGCACACCAACACTAGGTGGAAATAGGTTCCAAGTGCCAAGTGTTAGTGCATTCTAAGTGGAAAATAATCCTCTGTTACTTCTCATATAATTTCAAATAATTGATCTCAAATAACTTTAATATTAAACCATTCCAAAGCATACCAAGGATTCTTAATGAATTTTAGACATGCTAATACTTTCCAAGCGCCAACACGTGCCAAGTGCCATTGTGTGTTAGGGAGTGATACACATGTTATGAACTGGAAGGGAATGTCAAAGAGTTATAAGGTGTGACAGGGTGTGCTAATGCATGTTGAGGAGTGTTATGGAGTACTAGGAAAACACAATGGAGCACTATGTAAAAATGCATGGAAGCGAATGAATATGAGGGTATTCCAGGGAGTGTCAATGAGTGCTATATAGCATGCCAAGAAGGGAGTGACAAGGTATGTTAAGCACTGGTAAGGCATGCTAGAAATATCAGGGCATGTCAAGAAGTTCCAGAGCATGCTAGGGAGTTCCTGTGTGTGTTGAGATGTGACAAATAGTTCCAAGACATGCAAGATGCTAAGGAATTCTATGATGTGTAGGGTTCCAGGGTTTGCCAATATGTTTCAATGAGTATCAAGGCAAGAAAAGGAAGCCTACCAAGCTAAAATACAAGGAAATGAACACATAAGAGGGTTAATAAGTCAAGACTTTGTCTTTTTCAAAAGGGGCATGCTAGGCACACTAATAATAGGTTCCAATACATGCCAAGTTCCAATGTGTGCCAAGTGCTCATGTATGTTAATGCATGCCAAAGTGTTCCAGGGCATGCTAGGGACTACAAGGCATTCCAACACATGCTAGAAGAGTGTTATGCTATGCTAGGGCCTGCCAACATGTGCTAGGTGTCCTAGTCATGGCAAGATGTTCTAGGTACAAAGATGTTCTAAGAAATTTGGGGTGCCAAGGAATGTTAGTGTGTGAATAATCATATTAAGATGTGCGAAGAGTGTTGAGGAGTTCTAGATCTCTCTCATTAATATAATTTACAAAGATTGATTATGTATTAAATAATATAATTTCTACACACACTAGTGGAACTTTATCTAAAGGGAATTTTTTAAATAAAAAACCTAATAGAGTTGAATCATGTATTGACTCATAGGAAAACTATATTCTCATTACTTGATGGAAATGATACACACTAATTACTTCTTAACAAATTGACCGAATCTAACCACTACATGGACTTGGACACATAATGAAAAAGACTCCACAACAATGGTATTAAATCATTATCTTTTGACAAAAAATATAGTAACATGCACATAGCGTTATCAAAAACTCATTGGAATGATCAATGATGACAAAATTTTTTCGAGTGTCACCAAAAGTAACATAAAAGAGCATTGGTGAGGGTCGATAAAAGGTTGTCACTATAAGTGTCACCAAATAGAGAATTAGTGATAGGCCTTTAACAACCCTCACCAAAAGTGTCTTTGAAAATGGATTTGGTGGCAAACCTTAAAGGACTGTCACTATATTCACTTACAACAACGCTTTTTGAAGGACTGTCACCATATGTTACATTGGTGACGGACCTTAAAGGTCTGTCAAAGGCATGAACCTCACCAATGTCCTTTTTTCTTGTAGTGAAATTAGGTTGAATTCATCATTATTTTTGCAAAAAAAAAAATTGACCGGCGGTGCGCTCGATTTGTTTGGCTCGAACTGACATCGGTACGCCTTGTAAATTTACAGGGTGCACTAAATTTAAGTGTGTGAACATAATGCACCTCTTTTGTGGTGGTGTGTTTTATAAATATAAACGCACCAGGAAAGGTGTGACGTGAACATCGATGGAAAAGTATGTCATACCGTTATGAAAATTTAATTTTCTGAAACAACCGCGGTGCATCATACTTATCTGCACATCATTACCAGTGCATTTAAAGTTGAAAGCACACCAACGTTGGTGCATGAATGTGTTTTGAGTGCACCAAATTTTTTTTTTTTTTTAGATTGAAAGTTAGGTTTCCATAGTTATAAATACATGTTTCATTTAATAATTTTTATTTTATTTTATGTATGAGGCTGATGTGTTTTATATGTCAATCATGTAGCAAAGACATCAGCATAGGGAGAAGCATTAGCAGCAGGAGCAAGAGGTGGACCCATACAATATGGTTTGACCATGACAAGACAAAGAGAGGGAGATGTATTTATACCCTCACCCTATTACTGCAGTGATGCGAGTACTCTTGAGGGTACATCCCTGAAGGCGCACTCGCTCTTATTGGAGCATATGATCCGTCGATGGAATTTACAACAACAAAATTTATGTTTCAGTACTAAGTTGTGGTATAGGCCCACTAAGAAGGATGTATACTTTATCATCAGCCTAGCCAAAAGAGGGGATGATTTTCCCCAATTCCCAGATGTCCCCCATAGTGTTGCAGATGAGAGTCAACTTGCATACACTCTGAGATATTAAAGGCCTCATGCGGTCCATCCATCAGATTTTCAGGTTTGTGGTGGAAAACTACGTATACATTATTTTTCTCCAGAGGAGGCTAGGTGCCTCTCATGATTAGTAAGCACCATTTCACATTCTTTTGGTGATGGGTAACAAATTAGTTTTCCTCCTTTATATTATGTTGATTCTTTGACTCAGGTGCCATGTTACATCAGATGACCTGAAATTTTTTTGAGGCAGTTTTTCACAGCTTTAGATAGATGTTGTACGTTATCGTGACAGGGGAGGGAGACCCTCCCTTTTGCTTTCGATTTTTTTTGTTTACTTTTTGAGAGGTTTCGGAGACAAGACCTACATTTTATCATCGCCCTCATAGGCTGATCACTGAGGCCTAGATGCACATCTGGGGGAAAATGATGCCCAAGAGGGGCATGCCAGAGTTTCCAACTAGGATTTTAGATGAGGCGCTAGAGCTACTGGCCAGTGTGGATGCCCATGTGCTTTTCGTGTTGGGGTATCCATATGTGGGGATTTATTGGAGAGGGTGTCCCAAAATATTCTTCATAGTAGATGAGCCTCTAGATAATAGAGGTAATATTAGCATTTTCTTTAAATTAATCTAGTTTCATTTTCATGTTTTAATGAATTAGAATAAAATTTATTCTAGCACATTCGTTAACTTGTCTTATTAAATTTTTTAATGAAATTGTCTAATTAATTATGTGTACCATATATTTTGTAGACATCGGCTCATATGATGCAAACATGCCTTCTCCCCCACCATCGGATGAAGGAGATCATGAAGAGATGGGCAAGGCTTAAGAGGGTGATTGTGAGGCACATCCTTAGGGGGGGTGTGGGTGTCCAGGGGTGGAGGTCTGCTATGTAATGTTGGATGGCCTAATGTGATAGATTGGAAAGAGTATTGGTTTGACAGGGAGTTCGCCGTGCGAGGCCTCGAGATATTAGCATAGATCCAATGTTCGTGGATCTCTACAGGACCTGTCTATGAGATTTTATGTCTCTTATGCAACATATCATTAGAGCTAGTACTTTACTGGCATCGATGAGGGTTGATGATGATGAGGGTGGTTGTGATGATGATGAGGGTGATGATGATGACGTTGATGATGATGATGATGAGGTTGATGATCAATATCATGATGATGAGGATGGTGATGATGATGTTTCTAGTTGTGCCACCCCTTCAGATCATAAAATTTAGGGTGTCAGTGATCCTTCTGGTAGTACACTTTCTCGTCAATTTCCTGATGATGTCGAGATCCCAGATCTAGAGGGTGCTCCGTATGTTTCTCCTAACAGAGTAGAATGCCCACCTTCTCCTGAATAACAACCACATCATTCTACTACAGACCAACAACCTCTTAGACCTCCACCTTAGCTGAGTTCGACAGACGTACTTGATCAAAAAGTAGTTGACCATCCATCGTCTTCTACTATAGACCAAGCTACATGCACTACTACATTTTTTGTGTTGGATATTTTATTGCACTTATTTGGCTTCATGATGTAGTTATTTGACTTATTTTCACACACATACACACACACACATATAATGAATTATTTTTTTTCATGTTTATGTACTTAGTTTAAATGTTGGTGTTGATGTGTATATTGTTAGGTCATGTTAGATATGTTGATTTAATGTTCTTGCAGATAGATGTGTACATGATAACAATTATTTGACATGAGATTTATATTAATTTGAGGGTGTGTGTGGTGATGATGTTAGATTACAATCTTTGTGTTTTGTTATATGTGATCATGATGATGATTTCGTGTTATATTATTAGATTTATGTGCTAGTTAATGACATTTATATGTGCTACTAAAAGTGTATATAATTATATGATGGAAGTGAATTTGAATGTGTATCTTAGATGATATTTATGTTTTTTAGATGATTATCGTCATGATATTTATTCTTATGAAATAATGTTTATTATACATTATGTATTGGTGAATTTATATCAAAATTTTATATATGAAATTGTATTGAAAATGACTTTAAAAAAATGCAAATATATTTTTATAAATTACAAATCTTAGTATAGTTAAAAATATGATTGCAAAATCACGATAAATATTTTTCTATTTCTTAGATAGTTCATTGATATTCAATCTAACTTAAGTAGTAAAATATTCGAATACTCACAGTGATAAAATAATTAAAGGTTAAATAATTTAGTTAGTTCTTAAAAAGATGAAAATATGTAACTCATTCAATTTTTAATATAAATTATTATTATTATTAATTTTTTTTGGTACATTAGGCTATTGTATATTAATTCGGGAAAAGAAACATTACATATGCTATAGACGGGGTTGGAAATTTGTGCTTAACCAATCCTCGCTTTAGTTACTTGATTTCGAGGCTGTCTCCATGGAGGAAACTAGCCCGGAAAGTTCTTAAGATAGGAAATGGAAAAATGCGCAACAATGCTGAAGTATCTAGAAATTAAAAAATATGAAAAAACAAGGGTATAGCTTGAAATTCCTTAGTGGTAGCATGCTTGAAAAAAACCAAGGAGGAGTTGTGAAGCTTCATAGTTCTCAATCTTCATCTTCATCTTCACTATCGGGGACTTCCTCCTCTATGGGGAAAGCGCATGCCTGCGTAGCCGCTTCCTTAGAATCTGCCACTAGATGCTTGGGTTTGGGGACCAGTGCACAGAGGATGGGGGAATCCGGATCCTCAGCATCAGGAATGCACGTCCAAGTGCCTTCAGAGTCCATAATCCAGATGTTAGATTCATCGTCTTCCTCCACCTGAGCTGGTGCGCGATGGTAGACTTCCGGGGGTCACACCTACCTCTTTTATTAGCTTGCCCTGAAACTTCTTCCTCCTGCTCAAGATCTGGGCTTTGTCTCATAAAAATACTGAAGGAGGAGTCTTCCATAGAATCCAAATTATTTTCCTCTTCATGGTGGTAACGTTCGGGGAGGGCCCCTCGCTGTCCACCTCAGATGGTTCTATGACGCAATCTGGGAGCCATTGCACTATGAGGCAAGGGAGAGGCTTCAAAGGATGGGTGCAAATCAAGGGGAGTGGAAGGGTCGGTGATGAGTTGTGTAGACTGGGTAGTCAAAACCCAGAGGTGTCTATGCAGTGCAGTGCTGGGCAGAGGGCTGCATAATCGTATGGAGTCGGGGGGGGGGGGGGGGGGTGCCAAAGTAGAATCAAAATGAAAGACCAAGGGAAATTACAGTGAGTCTCTTGGGGCTGAGGGCTAATCGTTTTATAGGGTCTAGGACACATGCGAGGGGGGTGGTAATGAGTAAGCCTCGCATGCAGATGCGTGCCATAACCAATTTCCTGAGCAATCTTGAGGGAAGAGTGATGGCTGATAGTCAGTTCAGGCCTGTTGATCATTTGTAATGATGGCAGCATAGGAGTACCCTGGAGAGGGTGGTACTATACTCAACATCTCATCATCGTGCCTTATCCTGATTGTCTCGTGCGGATGGCTAATGGTTTGCGGATCCGCAGCAGGTGAGGTTCTGCGCAGAAGATCTCCATCCTCCAGGATATGGGAGAGGTGATTATCATTCATGTGACTTATATCACCCGCATCCGAGGTAAATTATTATTATTCAAAAATTATTCAAAAATACAATTTAACTAATTCAATATTGGTTTATAAATTTTAATCTATTATTAAATTTAAAAAACTTAAGTCATTTTTTTTTACAACCTGTAGCCTAGATCCATCTTAACTCTGGATCTACCAAGTGCCGAGAGGGATAAAATCTCTTGAGATTAAATTCTAACACCCCCTTCCCACATCTACCCAAGTAACTATCCAACAAGGTTAAACCTGTGACGAGAGGTTACTAATATAAGATTTGACCTCCTAGATGACCTTAAGGAAGTGGAACCGATGGAAACAAGAAAAACACACCTTACACAGCATGAACAACATCCCCGGGAGGTAACCCAACCTCCCAAACCCCTGTCTCTGAGGGGGGATGAGTTTCTGACACTTCTAGACCATAGCCACAGACATGCCAAGACAAGGCAGCGGTTGGGAGCCTATAGCTGCAGGCATGCCAAGGCATGGTAGCAGCCATGGCCCCAAATGGTCAGTTTTGTGCCAACAACTCTGAGAATTGTGCCAGCTTTTCAGCCCCAAAGCTCAGGTCACTGCCCAAAAATTCACAAACATTTAGGGAATGATAAATAGCATTAAAATGAAGGTACACAAGTAATCACATCATCAATAACTCATCTGGACCCCTCCTATCCATGACAGGAGTTTCATAAAACATGTCACAAACATTGCATCTACAAGTGTAAACAACATATTTAAACATAGGGGTCTCATACTTATATGAGAATCACTAAGAAGAACTTATCCCTTACATCATAAGAAGCAATACAATCTATTTGACCATAGACTCATTGTGTATTAATTTATAAGAAAAAACATGGATAGATCCATACATCATCATAACCAAAATAATAACAATAGAAATACCATGGATACACAAAAATATAATCCACATAATAACCAGTAAATTTTCATACCAAAGACCAAAGGAATGAGCTCTTCATTATTGAATGTAAAACCAACCAGAGATGGGACTTCCATGTTCCACCTGACCATAGATTGGTGTAGCCAAATATCTCTTCATACAATCAGCCCCGTGCCATATTCTAAGCATGAATGTGGGAATCAAACCGAAAGAACCAACTAGTGAACCCCAAGGCTAAACCACCTCACCCTCATCAATCATAAATCCAGATTTACCATGATCTACGCCTGATCACAAGGCCAACACAAGCATGGATATCACCAGATTCACTTCACCTAAACCATGAGGAATTTTCCTATCTCCTAGTCTCTTAGGATTTACCGCAAACCATAGTCCAAATTAGGGGTCACTAAGCCCTAAACCGAGACATACTCTCCAGATGTTACCGTATATCCCAAACCTGAGATTCCTAGGCCTGAAATGGAGAGAAAACCACCTCTCATACTTTACTGCAATCCAAACATGGATTACTAGGCCCTAAATCGAGGAAACACATGAAACGATTCCATAATAATTTGAATATCCACCTCACTAAGATTTGAATCCATCCGGTAATCCATCTAAACCAAAAAATGAGAACTCCACAATGCCATGGATATCCAGAAATGACAAGTCTAGGATGAATACACTATCACACCTGGAAAAAACCCATGCCAAGACAACAAAAAACCACATGCAATACCATGCATACCAAATATATCAAGGAAATAATACATGCAAATCAATACCTGTTGTAGCTGCTTGATTCCTGCTCCTCCTTGCTTGCTTCCTCCTTCTTTCTTGCCTTTCATGCTCCAATTCCAAAGTGCTCCAAAAAATTGAAGTGTCCAAGAGTGAGAGAGAGAGAGAATAATTAGAGAGTTCCAAAAATGCACTTACAAAAGGTACCAACTGATCCTCATAAGCTTTTTTATAGAAGATGCCTCTATTTTCTCCATTTTTAGTTATTTTCCTTCATTTTCCTCCTAACATACAACCTGTGACCTTTCATCTCACTTTTCTCCTAATTTCCATTATTTTCATAAATAAATGTACCAAAAATACCTTTTTCCTTTGTAATGCCTTAGCCATAGCCTTTTCCAATTTCCTTAGCCATAATAAACCATGTGAACACCTGCACTAGGATGTTTTGCCCAACATTCAACTTGGAATAAGTGTCCCATCAACCGTGGTTATTATTTTTAAGTTTTTATTACATGGAATTTTCACCAAGGCTATTACATAACCCTCCCCCTTTGCGAACACCGTTCTCGGTGTTCAACCACACACATACCTTAGCAAGACCACTAAAAAGAAACCATACTTCCCATGGAGCTTTATAACATAGCTCGATGCAGTATTTAAAATGATCACCCTGCTGAAAAGAAAATTAACATGACATCATAACAACATGACAACTATAGTGACATGAAACCATACCTCTTATTGAATATTTATAACATAGCTCATGGCGATATTCATCCATATACATATGTACATACACCCAACCATCAAATCAAAACATATACCAAAACATCACCAAAACATGTGCTAAACAAAAACAACATCACCCCAAAACTGCTTTGCCTCAATCGAAAAACAAGGAAGGATACATGGCCCATATTTGATCCTCCATATCCCATGTAGCTTCATTGGGACCAAAGTGCTTCCATTACACTTTAAATTTCTCTATTACTCAGTTCTGGAGCATGAGAACCTTTTTCTGCAATATACACTAAGGCTCCATCTAGAATTCTCCATCGGGTTCCACCTGTAATACAAACCAATCAATCACATGATCAACATCTCTTACATACTTCTTAAGAAAAGATATATGTAAAACATCTTAGAATTTCACTGTGGAAGTAATTTCAAGTTGATAGGCCACTAGTATGATCCTCTCAATGATCCTGAAGGGTCCACAAAACCATGGTGCTAGCTTGGCACACGATCCAATCCATAAGGAGATCTTCTTGGGTTTTATACATAAGTACACATGATCCCCAACCTAAAAATCCTTGAACAAATTGTTCCTCTCTACATAACTCTTATGCCTATCCTATGCTGCCTTCAAGTTCTTCTTGATCACCGACATTTCCTATTCCATTTATGCCAACATCTATAGCCCAATCAATACCATGTTAACCGGAGCACTCCAACTGCTAGGAGTGTTGCAAATTTTCCCATAGATAGCCTCAAATGGACTCATCTTCAATGAATCCTAGTAACCTTTGTTCTAAGCGAACTCTACTAGTGGAAGATATTCTTTCCACTTGCATTTTTGATGCATCACATGCATCCTCAACATATCCTCTAATATCCTGTTGACCTTCTCAGTCTATCTATATGTTTGCAGATGATAAGTTGCTCTGAAGGCCAACTCGGTGCCCAAACTTGCAAAACTATCCTTCCAAAACTTGGAATTTAACTTTGCATCCCTATCAAACACAATATTATTTAGAACACCATGCAATATGACTATGTCTCTGATAAACACCTGTGCTACACTACTAACTAAGTATGTAGTCTTCACTGGAATGAAATGTGCAACATTTGTCAACCAGTCCACCACAACTATGATGGAATCATGCCGTCTAAATGTCTTAGGAAAACCTTTGATGAGGTCCATGGAAATGACCTCCCATTTCCACTCTCGAATCACAATCGGTTGTATCAATCCACCTGGATGTTTACACTTTGCCTTAAACATTTGACAATACAAACATCTGGCTACAAAATCCACCACATCCCTCTTTAGATTCATCCAATAGTAGAAACTCTTTGCTGCAGTCAATGTTTCTGGTAGCCTAGGTGACCCGAGTATGGTTTCGCATGAAACTACATCAATATCACCTTCATGAGCTCATTGTTGTCTGATACGTATATCTAGTCTCTAAATCTAGCCAATATATCTACCGTGAGATGATAGTACAAATCCTATACATGTGTACCTATACCTGTACCACATGTACCTATACTTGTGCCAACACCTATATTTGTACCTGTACCAATACCTGTACCTGCACCTCTACTCTGTTGCAACCTGTGCGCAATATCCATATACCTGTGATCCTGTTGACCTGCTTACAAGATCCTATATTGTAAGTCTGTCGCATTGGAGTTCATAGCGAGTATGTGATTTACCTGTACCTACCTCCTAAGAGCATCTGTGACCTTGTTCTCCTTTCCCTTGATGTACCTGATCTAAAATTCAAACTCATTGATCATGGCCAACCATCTAACCTACCTGACATTCAAATTCGGCTGGTTAAATAAGTACCTAAAACCAATGTGGTAAGTCATCAATATAAAATTCCTACCAAGAAGGTAATGCCTCTACATATTTAATGCATGGATTATCGCTACTAGCTCAAGATCATGTGTCGGGTAATTCTTCTCGTGCTACTTTAGTTTTTGCGAATCATAGCATGCCACCTATCCATCTTGCATAAGGACCCCACCAAGTCCTCTCTTGCAAGCATCTATGAACACTACAAACTCCTTATCCAAAATTGCAATATTTAATACTAGAGCATCTGTCAACAAATACTTAAGCTGCTCAAAACTAGCCTCACATGCCTCTGTCCAATTAAACTTCTTACCTTTCCTCTACAATGATGTAATAGGATAAGCAATCCGTGAGAAGTTCTTGATGAACCTCCTGTAGTAACCTACCAATACCATGAATGATCTCACCTCATCTACATTCTTAGGAGCTACCCATTCCATAATTTTTCTTATCTTTTATTTGTTGATTTGTATATCTTTGGAGGCACTCCAAGTCCTAGGGTTCAGGGTTTGGAGGGAAAAGCACCATAAAGGAATCTTGTGGGCTTCGAACCCAAGTGAGGGGTTTTTAACTCAACATGATTTGGGCCAAAATCGAGATGAAGACACGAAATATGATGGATGAGGATGATATTTCTCAGCGATACAATTCCAACACATCGAGAATTGTTTGAATCTGAGTTTCTGTTAGAGAGAAATGAATTTTTGAATTTGACTATGTAATTATTGGTTGCCAAGTTAGGTCATCTTGGTGTAAAATAGTGCCAATATAAGGGTTTCTTCATGTGAATTCAATGGAGCCTTAAAGGCTATAAATAAATTATGTTTTGGTGTCATTTAAGAATATAGCAAGTGGCAATACACCTCTGAAAGTTCGTGGATACAAGGAGCTGTGGAAAGAAGCACATGATAGTGAGGAAAACTCCGAGATTAATGTTAAATGTTTTTTGTTTGGGCCACAATTATTAAGGTGACTGCGTGTGGATTGAAGGGTTGTCTTAGGGCTTGTCTTAGGGTTGTTTGGGCACATTTGGAGAGCATAGAAGCTGCAACAAAGAGGATTTTTCCTGCGTAGAAGAAGTTACCCTAAGAAGTGTGGAGATAAGTTGTAGTTACAACATTGTCAAGGGTTGCTCTGGTTAACAGATCTGCATAGGGCAGATATTTGAGTATGAATTAGTGTAGTAGGGTGTAGACCACAAGGCTGTAGATAAGAGGACACAATAGAGCTATTGAGGGTGTTTTTTGGTGTAGATTTGAGAAGGTCGGGGCTGCAGGAAGGCTGTTGTGCTAGGCCACAACCTTAGCAAGCAACCATAAGTGCTTCAAAGCCAACTTCAAGGTAACTAAGTTTTGGTTGAGGCAGCGTGGAAATTTAGAGGCTTCTCCAAGAAATAGCGCATCTCTATAAGGGATTACTTGTTGACTGTTGTAGGGTTAAGGGTTGTAGGTTGATGCTCTAACTAGAATTGCAAAGGTGCAACAAGAAAACGTGGTGAACAATAGTGCATTTGTGGAGGTGTATTGGATCATGAAGTGACTAGATTGGATCATATTTTTAGTAGCCTACCGAAGCTAAGTATATGAAATTCCAATGTGTGGAAGTGTCATAATAGGTTTATATTCGACAATGACGAGATTGGGAGCCATATGACTGTTGGAGGGCAACGTGTTGGCTAGCTAAAGTAGCACTAGATGAGCTATCTTGAAGGATGAAGAGAAGTCTAAGGTTGGGTGAAGGAAGGTGCCCAAGAGAAACACTTTGATGGACTAAAGTGGTTTCTAGTCTGGTAGATTATAGCTCGGGAATTAGGCCTACCCAGAGGAGGAGACTAGATGAGCCCAAGTACACTCTATAGAAGGATGTGAAACAACATTAGGGGGAAACCCTCCTGGAGTCTCAATGTGTAGGTGCCTTGATGGACTAAGGAACTACTAGTGAGCAGTAAGAAAGAAAAGGACCGACATGATGAGATATGACATTGTCTTTGTCAGTGTATATTTAATTCCATAGACTATTGTATTATTCATATTTGATTTAATATAATGAAGATTGGGGATTGTACATTATCGTACAATTTTGTTTAAAACTGTGTATATTGTGCATGTGTGATTTACTACTTTGAATTTTTAATTTTGCAAAGTAGTTTATGGTTGAGATTCTTAGTTTCTTAGCATCAGTGATTTAAGACTCTAACCTAGACCCAAGGTCTAACGAAATTTCAACATGGTATTAGAGTGTATGGGAGCTACTTTGGAAGCTAGTAAATCAGAGTTTGCGCAATGAAGTACAACGTGAGAGGGAGTTGTTAAAATTGGGAGTGAAGGGGTCAATACAATGTCGAAGTTGCAAGTAGGTCTCTGGTACGAGGACAGGTTGGATTGGTTGTCCAAATACACTCCTTGGAAGGAAAGTGTCAAGTTGGTCTTACAGGTCAATAGGATCTTGGATTTTTTTGAGAAAGAGGTCAAGCAATCACCCGACCCTAAGGAGCTGGAAATATGGAAATATTTGGATACAAAATCAAGGATGATCATCCTTGATGGTGTGAAAGATTCCTTGATACCTCATGTGTTCAGGAAGAATAATGCACATGAGATGTGTATGGCTCTTCAGAATTTGTTCCAGAATAAGAATGAGAACTGGGTAATGGCATTGGAGGATAAATTGAAATCCACCAAGACGTTTAAGGGTGAAGGAATGACTTCGTATCTGACGAGTTTGTCTCAGGTTTGAGACGAGCTTGCTATCTTCGGGGTCAAAGTTTCATATCCAGAGTTGGTAAGGATTTCCTTGAAATGGTTCACTGAGGAATGGAAGCCCTTCATCAAAGGAATATTTTCCAGGGAGAAAATTCCAGACTAGAATATACTATGGGAAAACTTCATTTAGGAAGAATTGTGACGAGGATCTTCATTCATCCAAGAAGGTAGATGAGGACATGGCTCTTGCTTTGAGAATGAAGCGTAAGCCAGAGAAGGAATTGAGTAAAATCAAGTATTTCAACCGTGGCGAGATGGGTCATTTTTCGTTAAGATTTCCATTGAAAACAAGAGATGATGAGAAAGGGAAGAAGAAAGGAAAGCATGTCACCGCTTCAACGTAAATGGATGATCTCACCAGGACATCAGAAAAGGAGGATTTTGCTATGATTTCTCATTTCTCGCAGGTTGCTTTTTGAGAGGATGGATTGTACATGGAAAGGGGTGCGACGAAGCACTTGATAGGGTCATTGGAGGTTTTTGAGACTCTAGCTGAATGGGAATCAAAGTTGCACATGGTGTTGGGTGACAAGAGTCATTTGGAAATCCGAGGATCGGGGGTGGTGCCATTCATGATGGAGATAGGACGTATGATGCGGGTCCAAGATGTATTGTTTGTACCAGGACTCATATATAGTGTGATATTTGTATTGATGATGGAGAAGAAGGGGTTTGAGGTATTTTTCCAGGATGGGAAGGCAAGACTCAAGCCTAAAGGCTCTAAGTCTAATGGGATTGTGCTTGGAGTCAGGGAAAATTGTCTCTACAGGTTGACGAGAAAGCCTGAGGATCATGGGAATAATTAGGAGCAGGTACATGTTCCAGAGAAGCAGGAGTAGGTGCAGGTGTAGATGCATTCTTCAGAGAAGAAGGTACAGGTTCTCAACAAGAAGGTACACTTTTCAGAGAAGGCCTAGGTCCCAGAAACTCAAAGGGAGTCAAATTCTAGAGGGAGTTTGCAGATTCAGAGGGAGATTTTGAACCCAAGAAGAGAACATGTTCAGTGGGAAGCAAGAATGCTTCCACATCTAGAAAGACAGAACCATGGAGAGATTGGAAATAAATACAGGAGAAGAAAACGAAGTAGGATGCTTCCAGTGACAATGACACTTCTAAGCAGGGTATAGTTCACTGTACAGGGATTGCTGCGATTGTGAGCACCAAGAGATGTGCTAGTGTTACGAGCAGTGATGAAAAAGACAAAGTACTTCCTAAGCATGGAGGTACCTCCATCGATAAGAGGGAGTGTTGGTTTTTATAGCTTGGGAGGTACTCTAGGCCCTAGGGTTCAGGGTTTGGAGGGAAAAACACCATAATGGTAGCTTGTGGGGTTGGAACCCAAGTGAGGGGTTTTTCACCCATCATGATTTGGGCTGAAAGTGAGATGAAGACACGAAATGTGATGGCTGAGGATGATATGATTCCAACACATTGAGAATCGTACGAATTTTAGTTGTCGTTAGAGAGAAATGAATTTTTGAAGTTGAATATGTAATTATTGGTTGCCAACTTAGGTCGGTTTGGTGTAAAATAGTGCCAAGAGAAGGGTCTCTTCATGTGAATTCAGTGGAGCTTTAAAGACTATAAATAAATGATGTTTTAGTTTCATTTAAGCAACCAACAAGTGGAAATACACCTCTAAAATTTCATGGAGAAAAGGAGCCACAAAAAGGAGCACAAGACAACGTGGAAAACTCTGATATCAACTTTAAATATTCTGTGATTTGGCTGCAGTTATTTAGGTGAATGTGTGTGGATTGAAGGGTTGTCTTAGGTATTGTGTTAGGGGTGTTTGGGTGCATTTGGAGAGCATATAAGCCACAAAAAAGAGGAGTTTTCATGCGTAGAATAAGTTACCCTAAGCTGCGTGGAGATACGTTGTAGTTACAACATTGTCAAGGGTTGTTCTAGGTTAACAGATCTGCATAGGGAAGAGAGTTGAGTGCAGATTAGTGCAATAGGGTGCAAACCATAAGAACATAGATAAAAGGACACAATATAGTTGTTGAGGGTGTTTTTTGGTGCAAATTTGAGAAGGTTGCAGCTACAAGAAGGATGTTATGCTAGGCTACAACCTTAGTAAGTAGCCAGAAGTGCTTCAAAGCCAATGTCAAGGTAACTAAGGCCTAGCTGAGGTAGCATTTCAATTGAGGGGATTCTCCAAGAAATACCACAACCCTAGAAGGGCTTAATTATTGGCTGTTTCAGGGTTAAGGGTTGTAGGTTGATTCCCTAACCATAATTGCAAAGGTGAAACACGCAAGTGTGGTGAAAAAAATGTGTTTTTGGAGGTCTATTAGGTATGCAATGACCATATTGTATCATATTTGTAGTAGCCTGCTGAAGCCAAGTATATGAAATTTGAGGTAGAAAAGTGTCATATTAGGTGTATATTCAGCAGTGATGAGATTGGGAGCCATAGGACTGTTGGAGGGTAGCGTGTTGGCTACCCAAAGTAGCCCTAGATGAGCTATCTTGAAGGATGAAGAGCAACTGAAGGTTAGGTGAAGGAAGGTGCCCAAGAGAAACAATTTGATGGAATAAAGTGGTTGCTAGCCTGGAAGATTGGAGCTTGGGAATTAGGCCTACCTAGAGGCGCAGATTGGATCAGCCCAAGTACACTCTACAGAAAGACGTGTAACAGTGTTAGGGGGAAACCCTCTTGGAGTCTCGATGTGTAGATGCCTTGATGGAATAAGGCACTACTAGTGAGCCATATGGAAGCGAAGGAATGACAAGATGAGATTGCCATTGTGTTTGTCAGTGTATCTTGTATTCCATAGTCTATTGTATTATTCAGATTTGGTTTAATATAATGAATATTGGGGATTGTACATTATTGTACAATTTTGTTAAAATTGTGTATATTGTGCATGTTTGATTTACTGCTTTATATTTTCTATTGTGTAAAGTAGTTTATGGTTGAGATTCTTGGTTTGGTAGCACCAGTGATTTAAGACTCTAACCTAGACCCAAGGTCATGAAAATTCAATATTCTGGATCTAATGCAATTCCCTCCTTGGAGACAACATGTTCCAAGTAGTGTACCTCAGTTTGGAAGAAGCTTCATTTGTTGAGATTAGGATGCATCTGATGCTCTCTCAAAAACCTCAGCACTACTACCAGATTCTCGGCATGTTATTCCTCATTTTTAGAATACACCAATATGTCGTCAATGGACACAACAAAAAACTTATCCAAATAAGGATTCAACACACTGTTCATCAAACACACAAATGTAGCTAGGGCATTAGTCAAATCAAATGGAACTACAACAAACTCATAATGCTTGTACCTGGTCCTGAATGCGGTCTTGTAGATTTCCTGGTCTTTGATGCACACCTGATCTCAAATCAATCTTAGAGGACATTATTTCTCCCTTAAACTGATCAAACAAGTCATGAATCCTCGGTAGTGGGTACCTGTTCTTGATGGTCACTTTTTTCAGCTGCCTATAGTCAATGTATAGTCTAAGAGTGCCATATTTATTCTTCACGAACAACACTGGTGCACCCCATGGCGATACCCTTGGTCTAATGTACCCCTTGTCAATAATTTCATTCAGTTGCAACTTTAACTCTACGAACTCAGGTGTGCTCATCATGTAAGGTTATTTTGATGCTGGAGCTGCCCCTAGTACCAACTCAATAGAAAAGCATACTTCCCTATGCGGTGGAAACTTTGAAATATCTGCTAGAAACACATCCTGAAACTGCCACAAAATTGGATACATGTTCAACACATCTGCATCCTCAACTTCCTTACCTTTTTCACTAGAGATATGAACTACCAATAGCAGACACCCTTTGCTACAACTACGCTTGTCCTGCATGGCTGTCACCAATCTAATTGATGTGCCCTTCTTCTTTCCCTATAAAACTCTTGGTTTCTCATTGTCGTCCAAGCATTCAATGGATTTATCATAGCAATCTACCTTGGTCCTGTGAAGATATAAAAAATCCATACCCAATAGCATACTATATGAACCCACTGGAAATATGTTCAAATGTGTTGCAGTAGGCATACCGTTTAACTTAAATGCATAATATCTCACCTAATGGTGAACTCTTTTCTTCGTACCTTTAGCCAACTACACTAACCAATATTTTTCATGCATTTCCTTACTCCAACCACACTTATCCACCAAGTCTCATGACTAACATAGCTATAATTAAATCTAGGGTCAATCAAAATAGAAATAACTTGATCACAAAGCTCACTGTCCATCTCAATGATAAAAGCATGGTGATCTATCTACTTGTTGTCCACTGTTGCATAAATGCGAGGAATGATTTGCCCAACATCCCCAATAGTATGTGCCTCCTTATCACTATATATCTTAGGCCTACCTCCCTATTTTTTTGGAAAAAGTCTCTTTAGATGCTCCTCAATAGATGTGCAACACTCCAACCATCCCATGCCATTACCTCCATGTTGATGCTATGATATATACTGCTGCTATATCCTATATCCATGTCCTCCTGCATTAAATTTATTTTGTGGTGCCACATTTTATTCCTCTTCTAAATTATAAGGTCATGCTAATTTTGATTTCCATTTACCTTTACCTTTGTCCTTCCCTTTCCATCCTTGTCAAGACTCTTTCTTACGCTTTGAATATTCATAACTATGATTTAACTTCCCAATGAATTTGTCAAGTGTATGAGGCTCATCATAATTAATCCAATCTCTGAATACTATTGGAAAACCACTGAAAAAAAATTGAAATTTAGCCTTCTCATCCTCAATATATGGTACATACCTCAATAGCTCCAAGAACATGGTCGTGTACTCCTCATCTGTCATTGATCCCATCTTTAACTCATAAACTTATTTGGCCTTGTTGCCGTAGTACCTCTCTTACAAGTATTTCTTCCTAAAAAGTATTTTTAACTCATGCCAACTCAAGTCATCTATCCTGATGTGTTTAACCCGCTTCACATATTCCCACCAGATGTTTGCTTTACCTCTAAGGCTAAAGACCAAAATCTTATCCTTCACGTTATTTGAGTACTCATGCAACTCAAATAACTTCTTCATCCCAAGTATCCATGCTTCTTCCTCTTTTGGTGTAATATTCCCAAATTTTCACATGATATTTGGAATATTAAAGTTCTTAATAAACCTACTTAAGTAAATAAAAGGGTGGAGGGACCCATAATCCTCAAGATGAATAAATATCCATTGTTTATGTGTGAATGTGGATTAAATAATCCTATATCTACATAATGAGGTAGTGGAGCCACTACTAATGTGAATGGAATTGGAGAACATGTCTCATTAATGGGATAGATCATGGAGGTTGATACATTCAACTAAGATCTTGGAAGGGATCAAACAGAAGATCATGGAGCATTCATGATGAGATGATGGAGGATGTTGTGAAATTAATGTACACATGATGGAGAGGGTGTACATTGCACCTAGACATGATGGATGACTTGGAAAGACAATGCAGTAAAACATGGAGGATATTTTCCACATGCACAACGCAGTTTAGATGAGGGCCAAGGCATGGGAAGGCTCATAAAATATATAAAGGAGATGAAGACAGCAATGAAGGGAGACTATTGATTATATATTTTTAGGTCTGTTTAGATCTAGAATTGTCATGTGACATTCCATTGATTTCTTGGGCTGTTTAGCAAAGATTGCAATTGATGTTTAGCACAGGGTGTTCCTGGTCGGGAATCCCTCCTATTTCATCGAGTAGCTCTTGGAAGAGGGTTTTACTTCATTCTACACCAAGAATTGGTGCCACATATATTTCCCTACTTTTTGCAGAACATTCATATTAAAAAATTGTAGATTTCTGAAGATCAGTTTGAGAGGAGGAAGTTGTCCTTCAACATTTCTGTTGAGGAACCAATGAAGGATTATTCCTATCACCTTGGGCTTGAAGATCATCATTCCCAGGGCTTTATTTTATATTTGGCATCAGACCAAAAGTTATTTACCTCCTAGAAACAATAATCCCTTCAAGAATTACATTGTCCATTATTGCAGATCCAGAGGAGGATGGAAGTTGCTAGCATTACAACTAGTAATCCTGTGAGGGATCACCCCCTCACCTTGCCATCATTATTTACATCAGCCTGGAGTCTATTGAAGCATACTTTAGCAGGCATAGAGCCTCTCTTTCCCTTACAGCACAATTTTTATGAGCAGTTGTGTTGCAACAGCTGTAATCATCATTGGAGGATTGAGAAGCTAGATCTAGAGCTTCTAGCTTGTAGGTCCAAAGGAGGGATCAGCCCTTCAAGCTTAGATCTGATTTTGTGACATATTTCATCCATATATTTGTTAGATATAGCTTCAGATCTGCAATCCCAATAGATAAAGGATCAAACCCTAGGAGGGTGATTTTCCAAAGTTGTAGATCTGGAAAATCCTTTCTGGGTTATCTTGGGAACCCATCACATTGGCTAGATCTTGAATCTTGGCATCATCAGAGCTCATAAGCTCCCTAAATATGAATTTTCCTTTGCATCATTTACATGTATATCAGCAGTAGTAGGGACATCACAATATTTCTTCTGTAAGCTCACTAGTTATGAGGGTTTTTAGTTGTAGCACCATTGAAGGGCGATTCTATACCTTCTCTTGGGCTAGATCTGTTCATTTTATATACATTGTGTAACTGATTCATCTCCATATAATAAAATGGCTCAGCTTCTCTATAAATTTTGATGTTTTCTTGAGATTTATTGTTTACTTAGTTGCAGTTCTTATATTGTCTTTAAGTATTACTGCATTCTCCCTTTTGGGATATTATAGTGGTATCAGAGCATGATCTTTGGCTCAGCTTGTGGACACTTCATATTTTGCATCAAAAGAAGAAGAAAATAGATGAGATCTATCATGAAGGAGGATATTTTTTCCATTCCTCTCTTTAGATCCAAGAAATATCTCTCCAAGGAGGTCTCTCAAATGAAGAAGGGAAGGCAAAGGAAGGATCCAAGAAGAAGATTTAAAGATGAAGGTCCAAGCACTTCTTATCAGCAGAAAAGAAAAATGAAGAATCATAGATCTCCTCATAGATCTACTATGCCCACTTTCTTTGAAGAAGGTGAGAGGTATAGAAATGAAGAAAGAAGAGAACCTGATACTCATGAGACTTTTAGTTTGTATCTTGAAGAGTACAAGGCACAATATACATCTTTCAAAGAAATTCTAACTCTCCAAGAATTATTTGAACTCAAAGAAGAAAGAAGATCCTATAGCAACAATAGAAGGAAGAGGCACAATATATTTTATTTTCCTACATTTGATGGATCTTCCTCAAGCATTGTTAAGGCTTGGAGGAAAGAGTTAGGTACATTTTTCATGCTACATCCTATGGGTGAAAAAGAGGCTGTCCAAATTGCAGCACTTCATCTCTTAGGTGAAGCCAATGATTGGTGGTTTAGTCACATGGAGCATGCAAAGGTGACTAAATATTCAGACTTCTTTCACAAGTTGAGGAAGAAGTTTGATGTGAAGAAGACATAGATGTGCCACAAAGAGACATTTCCTAAGGAAACAAAGGAGGATGTTAATCTTGTCACTTTGGACATGAAGTCACTACATTCACCACCAGCTGCAGAAGTACTTGCATATCGAGAAGAGAAACTTGCAACCTTGCAAGATAGTCTTGATCTCTTGACACATAGAGTCCCATGCATGATTCGGGAGATGCACGAGGAAGAGGTGGAAGATTCCAGCGCTGGTACATTGGTAGAAGAGCAACCATCTCTCTTACTAGTAGTTGGAGACACCATTTTCCCAGTTGGAGGAACTCTTGTGTTCTGTCAAGAGGTTCCCACACATCCGTTGATCCAAGGTATGCATAAACATTCATCACCTATTGTTTCAGTATATCTTATTAAAAATTATGGGGACATGCCATCAGGGCCAATGTATAACCAAGGGTTAGAAAAAAATGCTAATTTGAAGTAGCAACATATCACAGTGCAGAGGACCCTTGATCTAATCAAGGAGGAGATGAAAATATATCCCAGTTTGACATGGATGGACTACATTCAACTTCTTGAGTTGAAGTGTAGAGTTTTAGAAGAAGGGATAAACATGATCCTATGTACAATGAATGGTTATGAGGTTAGTATTGTACCTTTCTTTGAGACAGTATATGTATTACCTTGCAGATCTACAACGTTGTCACTTAGTAGCAGTGATAATGAAGAGGCCCCATTATTCTTGGAGTATTCTGAAGGTAGCTTTAATCATGAAGCAATGGAGGTTAAGATGATGAATGGTAGGCATCTTGATATGAGAAATATTTTCTCCTTTCTTGATGACACTTTCTCAATGAGCATCTCACAGCTCAAAGAGAGACTTCTACCTGGAGTAGATCCAGAACCTCATTGGTTTTGGAAGGCCATGGATGAGAAGAAGGTCTCATTAAGAGATCTCAATGGAGGTGCACTTCAACCTTTCATGGAGTGCAAGGTTCTTCAATAATTTGAGGAGGCTGGTGTCCTACAATGGGAGGATACCAAGTATTTGCAGAATGAGATCCATCATCCACATTGGGATGAATGGTTGATAGTACAGAGAAAAGGGTTTCCAAAACACTTGCAGATCTATGATACATGCCAGCAAAAATCATGGCTGTGCTAGTTTCTCTTGGGTGAGTATAGTTACCTCTCAAGGAGTCATATTTTGCTGATTCATGCCTTATACATCACTGGAAGAATGCATAAGAAAAAGGCATGGTTACTATGGTTCTTGAGAAGAGAGTTTGGACATCACATGTTATATCTTATGTCCATGTATTTACTCTTGTTTGGGATATATCTCATGTCTTTACATGTATTTCTGTTTGGGATGTATCTCATGTTCATGTATGTCCTTGGGTTTGGTAGAAAGCATAACTCTCACATGATGTGACATAAGGGAGCTTGTTTGTATTATGTTGATGAGACATGTCACATGTCCACTACTATATTGTTTCTCCATGACTTGCATCATGATAATGCAAGGAGGCAGCAAGAATCCTTGTTGCCATGGTTACTACTGGGAGAGTATGGGCTGAATTCTTCCCATACATTGCATGACATTGTTGGAGGATGGAAACAAGAGGCCTTACATCATTGGATTCTATTTGGCGATTATGGTCATTGTACATGGTATAATGATGATGTGATGGGGCATCAAGATGCCTTGTTAAGATGGATTCTCTTCAGAGAATATGGCCACTACATTTGGTACAATGATGATGTCATATGGTAGCAAGAGGCATTTTTGTGTTGGCTTATTTTGAGAGAATATGGCTATCATATTCTCATTGATGATTTGGCATGACAACAAGAAGCATTGTTGCAGTGGCTTCTTTTGAGAGAGTATGGCTCTCTTAATTGTTTTCATGATGATCTAGCATGGCAGCTGTTAGGTTCCCATGATTTGTTATATTGGTTAGATCAAATTCACAAGGTAACATTAGACCAGTCTTTTGAGTCCTTGGACCTAGCCTTCCTGGACTCATAGAGGGCTCTCTCTATTTTGTGCAAAGGATGTGAACTTGTTTGCTTCTAGGGTTTTGATTTTATGCTAGTTGTTAAGTGTAGGGTTTGTTTGTTTTTTTTCGTTGGGTAAGATGATCAAGTAGAATATATAGAGTGAGGAAATATTAAAGTCATTGGGCTATGGAGTCAATAAAATTCACAAAATATTTCAATAGTAAATCACAGTGGATCAAGTGCAAATCTAGCATTGGTTAGATGGATTCTCGAGGTTTTTGTGAAATGAAGTGAACATAAAGTTTGTGAACAAAGTAGGACAAAGGGAAATTAAGAATCCTTTATCATGTACTTAAAAACAAGGAAAGACCTCAACACTATTTAGCATGAAGAATAAATTAGTATACAGGGCACACTGATAACTCTGTTATTCAACTTACGCAAATAAGCATTCCAGACATACAATCCAATGAAATATAGAAGGCGGGAAACTCATTTAACTTCTACTGATTTCACCTTCAAGGTTATAAAACATTCAAGATACACAAATAAATTTAATCAAAGAAGATGGAACGCCTAAACATCATTGATCATAGCTATGAAGATCTCCAAAGTAATTATTCAAGCATGGATAAAAGGTATGATCGAAACATAGCCTCTTTGGCAAACCTAATCAATGGTACTATGGAGAGAGACCTCAAGAACAGTGTTTAGAGACATCAAAAAAGCAGGGCTAACCATAAATAATATTCTATACCTACTGTATTAAACTATTCATGAAATAAACATGCTTGGGGGTCTAGAGAGAAATTAATAATTCTCTAAAAATTCCTAGTAGAGGAAAACATAGAGGCAGTGAAGAACAAACAGAGATAAGGTGCCTTTGATAACATTTATTAGTCTAAAACCTTTGTCCTACTGCAATTTATAAGGATGAAACACAATGAAACATGAGAAAACAATAACTAAACAGAAGCACATCACCATTAACCAAGCTTAGGGATCCTGCAAGCATCCTTCTCCATCATCAATCAAGACAAGCCATTCACAAACTCCACAACACCAATTTCTTCTCCAATCTCCAAAAAAAAACTATGTATTGATCCAAAGTGTCATCAAATTCAAACCTTTTACAATGAAGCCCTCATGCTCTATTTATTTAGAAAAGGAAGGAAAAAACCCTAGATAGGGTTAGAAAATGTCAAAATCACCATAAATGTCATAAATTCCCAAGAGACCATGCAAGGCACAAGGCACAAAATATCCCATGAAATAAATTCCAAAATAACTCTTAGCACCTGATTTTAGAGTGATTTTCCTAAAAAGACACTAAAATATCATTTTGTAACTAATGAGTGTGTTTTGTTGACTTTTGGCCAAAAACACACAATGAGGTCTAAAAGCACATCGCCTTCATAGGCAAAAAATGGGTCCACTTGTAGCCAAGTTTTTGTGACCTTTCTGATCTCATATTTTTCTCCATGATGGTTTTTTGGAAAGCCTGCTAAGTCTACATTCCAAATATAACTTTGGTTTTCTGATTGAGTTCTTATAACCTATCCAAAAATCCAAATTCCCAAAATTTCTATAAGCACAACGCCATGCCTGAAAATGAGGCAGAAAGGTGAAAAATGAGGTGTTTTTGGACCTTTTGAGCGGTCAAAAATTATCCAAATGCTCTGAAATTTGGTGAGCATACTGTAATAGACATGGGGATTCGAAAAATGCAAAATTCTCCCTTTGAGGATGTCTGAGGAAAAATCATAGAGCTAGGGGTGCTGCGCGTAAAGGCCCCCAAATTCACAAAAGACAAAAAATTGTCAAAAATTCTTCAAAATTTGTGGATGTATCCCTCATGGGGTTTGGGAGACTTGTAGAGAATATTGCACCAATATTCCAAGGTTAGCTTGGCCTTTTTCCCCTTTGCGTGCTTAGATATTCGTTTGGGCCTTTTTGAGTTTTGCCCTGGCAACTTGATTCCTCCGGGCATAATGTTTGGTCATCTTTATTTGTATATCAAGGTCCTTATTTTCCCTTTCCAACTTGGCCTCCAAGTTTATGTTGGCTCTTTCCAACCAAGACTCCCAATTTATAGCCAAAAACTCATCTATAGGGAGTTGTTCTGCTAAGGATGATTCTTGTTCCCTTTGTTTTGACAATGCCTTCTTCAACCCCATGGTTCTAGGTCTCCTCCTAGATTGTCCTTCATCATCCTAAATCTCCTAATAGGTGCCAATGAACTCCTATAGCTTTACCTGTGCCCTTTGGGATTCTTTCTAGGCCTTGATGGATCTAGCCTCATAAATTGCAAGTTGTGCCCCTAGTTGTCTGCTCTCCATCTCAAGGGCATCATTCACACTCTTGGTCCTATCCAAATGTGTTTGGAGGTCTTCAATTTGGGAATTTTTGTTTTGGATGAGTAAGTTTGATATCCTTGCTTCATTCTCCTCACCAGTGTCCACCTGAATGATTTCAAACTCCCTCTCAACCTCATGATCTTCTTCTTCTTCCTCTACCTTTTTCTTACCTTCATCTAGTGGTTGAGCTAACGTGGATGGCATGGTCATGTCTTTTAGAGGCAAAAAACACAAGCCTTGGACCTCCTTGATATGTCAATGAAAGAGGTGTGATTATGGTCTTATCGATGTCTTCCTCATGGATGTGATTCTTGTTGTTGTCATCAAACTCTTCATTTTGTCCTTCATTGCAGCTGCTTGACTTTCCACTACTGTGATCATCATTTTCATTATCACCCTCTATACTTTCTTCACTTTATAATTTTTTTCATCATTTAAGTTGCTTTCCACTTGATCTTTTGCACTATCATCATTCTCATTATCACTATGCAGCTGACCATTTTCATGACTGTCGTGACTGTTTTCTTCCTTGATGTCTTGTCCCTCACTGTCTTCTTTATTATCTGCCTATGTCTCTTCATATTTTTTCTCTTCATCATCATCTGCATCTGCCTCTTCATCATTTTCTACCTCTGCCTCTTTATCTGCCCCTTCTTCATCATCTACCTCTACCTCACGTTGGACTGACTCATTGTCACCTTCACCTTCACCTTCATTGTCACTGTCTTACTCACTGCCACTTCCTTCTTGTTCTGATGCATCAGGGGAAGGTGAGGAAGGGAGGTTTTCTTGAGGACAGGCTAATTGTGTAGATGATGAGGCATTATCTGTAGGAGTTGATGGAGAAGTGGAGGGAGGAGAATGAGATGATGAGGGTAAACTAGGTTGATGATGAGGTTGTGGGCTTGTGAATATCTCATGAGATATGAACACATCCCAAGGTATGCCTTTTTTCTCTAGCTGATGTAATACCACCATCTTGATAAAGGAGTGGTGGAACAAACTATGCATTTTTTGGGTATAACTTCTCCTTCGAACAATAGAAGACATCTTGTCTATACTCCTATACAAGTAATAGTGAAAATGAAACATCCTGACCCTAGGGAAATGCATGAGTAATCTGACATGGTAGGAGTAGAGCCTGGAGTATCTCCCCTCACAGGTAAATTATTTCATGATGACCTTCATTAGGGGTGCATACCTCTCTAGTAAGTGTGACAAAGGGAAAATAGCCTTGCAACCTTCTCTATACCTAGTCTTGACAAATGGCTCATAATAGCTCATGTTTAATATTTCTTTTTTGAACCACTTTTCACCAATAGTAGGTATACCTGTAGCATTAGAGATGGCATCTATTGATAGTTAAAAATCTACCCTTGCAAGGCTTACTTGTTTATTGTGTAAATTGAGGACAAACAACCTACTGAGTTCAGGCTAACTGTGCATTTGTTTGACTTTCTCACAAAACTGAAAACACCCCACATTCTGAAAGTATGTGAGAATCATGGGAAATGAATTAATATCCACTATTCTCTGGGGTTCAAATCTATTGAACTTCTCTCCCTTGTGCTTTGGCCTTATAGGCACTTGGCCTCCTTCACTGCTGACACTGCCCTCTTCTCCTGACATGGTGATTAGGGCTGTTTTTTTGACAAACTTGGGCCTGCTTGTGAAACTTAGGCAGGAAGAGTGAAATGAAATGATGGTGAGGGAAATTTTTTCAAATGAGTGATATGGAGGTGGGTTTATGACTGAGTTTCTTTGAGCATGATGAGGGCTAAAATTGAACTTATTTGTAATTACCTTAACTCACACTGCTTGACGAATAATTGTTTATTAAGAGGTCAAAACAAGGTGTTTTCCATGAAGACCTAGGGTTTGTAGGCACTAGGGTTTGATTATTCCTCTTTAACCATTAAAACATAAATCCACTTGAGGAGGAGGAAAAATGTCCACTTGCCAATTTGAACTCTTTTGAAGGGTCTTGGAAACAACCTGGAGGGGTCCTTTTGGTCTTTTGAGGGAAATTTGCAAGAAAAAGAGGCATTTTCTCCCTAAGTACAGTGCCGAGTAGAAAATTAGGTCATTCGGGTCCACCTAGACATAGCGTTGCCCACGTGTAGGCCTATCGAGCTCCTACGCGTAGTGCTATGCCTGTCAGGTCGACCTCTAAGCATAGCGTCGTTCTTCTAGGTGTGTTGGGTTTTCCTGGGTGCAGTGCCCATCTGTACGCACAGTGCATTCAGCTATACATGCAGCACAATGAAAAAATATACTGCGAAAACCCCTATTCATGTAGCTCCAGGTCCTGTGAGCACATCGCCAACTCCTGATTGTAGCACTAGGTGACTCAGCCCAGAAATCGACCAAAACTCAGAAAATTTCTCCTTAAGGTTCTTTACTCCTTTAAAATTCACAATGAGCTAAGTGATAAGCGAATTGACCCTTTTATAGCCTTTAGGCACAAAAATTTATATTTTACAAAACCCACTTTCTAATGTTTTTAATCTCTTTGTAATTTCATTTATATTCTTTTTACCTTTTGCAGGGGTGACTCAAAACAAAAAAATGGTCTCTTTTCCTCTCAACCATTTCTCTTTGCTGCTCTTCAGGTAACTGATATGATGAATTTTGGCGCTCTTTGGCCTATTGATTCTTTTAAAACTCATTTTGCAGATGTCTGTTGGAGTTATATGATTCACTGTGTTTGATCCATATTCATGTCTTCCAATCACTTTCATAAATTTTTATTCACTATGCATGATGGCAACCTCTTTAAAACCTCTTTGTTTTACCTAGGATACTAAATTTCCTCCTTCTTGAAGGGTGACTAAGGAACCTATTTTCATTTCTCTCACTATTTTTCTAGGCATGATAAATGTGTCTTTGACAAGTATCACAGCTTTCAACACCCTTTATGCTAACTCCCTTTGGCCACTTCTGATTTGTAGGTGCCATGTCATACTGGTTTGGCCCTTTCTTTCACTCTTGGAGTTTGGACTTTCATAACAGTCACCTCATGATCACTTTGGCATTATATCTTGAACCTCAACCTTGTGATTTGATTCCTTTGATCATTTTGAGGGCAAATGACTGAAAAATGAAGGCTTTGACCTTCCTTACATTGACATTCTTTCATGCTTTCCCTTTGAGGAAGTGAAAACTTTACCGTGGAAAACCCTAGAACTCACCTTTAAGAGCCTCTTCAAACTCTCTTTCTGCTATTATCATGGAGGCTCATAATCTTAATTTCACCATCTTGCCTATCTTTCCAAAACCCTAGATTTTTAGGGTTGTCTATGAAGTTTTATTAGTGTTGTCTTCTAAGTTTTATATAGCCCCCTCAAGTTCATTAATTTATGTTCAGTTCACCTCACCATTTTCCCTTCTTCATTTATAACTTCTAAAAATATTCAATTCATGCTTGGTTGTGATGGTGTGCCTCTATCCTTATGATTTTTTTCATTAGCTTTGCTTGGCATACTGTTGGTCCAATCAGCCCTAGAAACCCTAATTTTCCTTGAACATAGGATGCTTCCTCCTTCTTTGTTGTGGATGTCCTTTATTGAGGATCTGGCCTCTTACCTTACCTAATTTTTCCTGCTGATAACCACCTTGACACTCCTGCAGAAATGTAAAAATGAACAATTTACCTTTGCAGAACTTGAACTTGATAAGGTGACCTTCCTTGGAGACCTTTCTTGATCTGACTTGGTAAAACAGGTGTTTCCCTTATTTCACATTTCATTTTAGCTCTTAGTCATGAAAAATAGTGATTAAGAACACCAAGATTAACCCTACAACCTATGAAACCCTAGTGACTTAGTGGGAGGCTCTTTGACTTGGTCTTTGACTGAAAGCTTGGCTTAGGGTATTCAGGTAAAAAAACCAGATTTTTTGACAAATTGGTGTATTTGAGATCCAAAATCCAATGTACTTGATTTATCTAAAGAGTCTATAGAGATAGTTTTGAGACCACCAATGCTTGAAGCATTTGATGAACATGGGAAAGGGTAGGTTGTTTGGTAATCCTAGAAGGAAAGTGAGAGGGTTAGGAGTAAAAAAAACAGAGTACTAAGGTTATGGGTGTGAAAATGGGACATAGATGAGTGGCATGAGTCCATGAGGGGTCTTCTAGGAGTGATAGGCTAATCAAGGATTGGTAGAGTAATGAGATAGTGAAAAATGTATCCTAAGGGTAATGAAGGCAGTGAGACTTCTAAAACTAACAATATTAATGAATTTTGTTTTGAGAAATCTAGGACAAGCATTTAGTCATCTAGAAAATGGAAAAAACTATTTATGACTAATAGTGGCTCCACATGGGGAGGACAACTCTTTTTCAGGAGGTGTCCAAAACTTCAGATATCAAATCTCTAAGTTTATGAGGACTAGTGCCTCATCCATTGGGCAGATTTTTCTTATTTTATTTGCTGATGTTTCTTTCTGAAGTTATGATCTCAAGAATCTGAAAAACATGGTTACTTCAACCTCATCTCTACCTACCCAACTTACTTTTTCTAGAACTTTTTCTTCCTTTGGTGCACTTGGACTGGAAAACCCTTAACATTCTTTTCTTTTTAAAAGAAAAACAACCTATCTAATTGTACCCTTATTACTTCCAAGAGTTCATATTATTCTAGTGAACTCTTTTATTCTTTTCCTATGCTATTCATCTATCAAGATTAAGTTGTTTGACATGATTCTAATATCTAACCTACTGACATGAAATTCAAAACATGATCAAACCAGGATTAAGAAATCTGATTTTCCATTGGTTGTGGCATTTGCACAAGATGCACACAGACATTATTTTGCATAATCAAAAACTAGAAAGTATGAAGGATGTGATTTAGAAAGTGTTATTCAACCCTCTCGTTCTCTTTGGTTCAGATTTGAGCATCTTTTCTTCCTAATCTATCCTACTGACAAGTCAAGCTTAAATGGTTTGACGAGTCTTATTTTACTAACCCATCAGTAGAAATTCAAAACATGTTCAGCCATGATTAGGCTAGATGATTGAACAAGAATCGTATTTTGAAACAAGTAGTGGCATTTATACTTGCTCACTTTTAGCAAAACTATTTTTTTTTTGGGTATGGGGCTATACCTTTTCTTTTCATCTACCCTCTTTTTCATCTTTTCTTCATTTTTTGTGTTTTCAAGATTAGTATTATAAAAATAGAAACTAGAAAGATGCTCATAGTGCTAAGATTATTTGCATGTCTATCTGTCCTAATATAACCTATACATGATATACATTCAGCTGGTGAACTTTCTTTTCCAATACAACCAATCAAGCAGATGATTCCATCAGGGATCTTGGCTGAGCTCTTTGACGGTTTTGAAAAAATAAAAGGGCCACTACCACCTCACTTTTGTTTTAATAGTAGTGCCTAAAATTTTCTTTAAAACTTGCATCAAACTGATCTTGACATCATTTAATCCCGCTTCAACCATATCTAAGAAAATAGCAAAGGGATCTTGGAACAATACCTGGATTAGAGGATTTGGGACATAAGCTTGATCCAAGACTACTTCTCCTCCAGTTTACTTAGCTTGGGACTCTTTTGGGAAACAAAATCCACCTCTTCCTCAAGATCATCAGAACTGGCAGCCTCATCATAAATTGAAATTTTGTCTTCCAGCAAACCTTGATTGATTTCTTCTTTAGTTAGAGGAGGAGGCATTTTCCTTTTTCCTTGGAAAAAACAAAAAATGTTCTCTTTCTCTTGTGAAGGCTAGTCATAGGGCTGAATTCCTTCTTTTTTGTTAAAATCAATACCCAAATATTACTGACTTGTGATTGTATTAACTTTTTCTTTGACGAACTGAAATGAAGCATAACAAAGAGGTAAATACCGTTCCCTATCTCCCAAACATTCTACACTTTCTTCTTCATTGTCATAGGTGACCTGTATTGGCCGATTATTGTTTTCAAGCTAATGATATTGAACATCATCCCACAAATCAATTGTTGATTTCTCTACAAGATTAGCTTCTGTTTGGAGAACTTCATCATCATCAAACTGATCAAACTTTGGAGAATCATCAACATAAGAAATGTCACCAATCAATCATATTGGATTACTAGGAAAATAAATAGAAATGTTCTGTTCACATGAAGGTTTAGAGGTTGGTTGCATGCTTATAGTCTAATCTATTTCCTTTTCAGTCAAAAGAGGAGGCATATTTCTCTTTCTTAGGATAGAACTACAACAATTTTCTTTCTCTTGTGAAGGTTGATTTTTAGGCTGAATGTTTTCTTGAGCCTCACCTAAAATATATGGTGAATCATCACTTGTGTCTTCAGAGATATCCTATGGGTTTTCTTCTATTTCTTGATTGATTTCTTCCTCGACTAACTCCTCTAGGCTGTCATGATAGCTATCTTGAGAATGAAAATCATGGATTTCTGCTAAGAGATATTTAGGGTGAAAATTTCCTAAATCTTCATCACTATCTATAAGGTACTATACGATATCCTGATATTGATCACAACAATTTTCAGCCAAGGATAAGAATGGATAGTTTTTTTTTATAATGATTACAAAATACCTTGTGGAGATATTTTAAGGAAAACAAGCTACCGGGTTTTAGCCATCCATACCATTCTCTTGCCTTACCCTCTAATGTCAGCATGAACATTTTCATAAGGCAATTCTCATGCCATTCAAATTTTAACTTCCATACATGTATATGAAATTTGATGAGATGTAACAAGGGGTCATCAGTATTTTCATCTTGAAACGTAGGCAGGTTTTTGTCCCAATTTATCTGAGGCATTTTGTGTGGGAATCCAGGGATGTGATCTCTACTCATTGGGGCATATCTTTGTGGTATTCTTAGATCCATGTTTGAAAATCAGAAAGGGTCACTGTATCTTTTCAAATAGTATAGATTTCTCTACCAATGGAGTCTTTAGGTCTTTTAAGGGTTGTGGAGTCGGTAGGTGGAAGATTTCAACTTTGTTGTCCACCATCAGCAATACTAGTATGGATTAATGCATTCCTAGGGAAGTCTTTGAAGAATAGTGGGGTCAATAGGGCCATTGAAGACTAATGGAGTCACTAGGTGGATGATGTGTACTACTTAAGGATGTATTTTTTTTCCACCATCAAAAACTGAATACCAATCTAAGGATGTTTGTGGGTTTTCTGAGGTCCTAAGGAATAATGATATGTTATTTTACTCAGAAGGTCCCACCGTGATCGCCATTATGTTAGGTTCCCGTGACTTGTTATATTGGTGAGATCAAATGCACAGGGTAACATCAAACCAATATTTGGAGTCCTAAGACCTAGCCTTCCTAGACTTAGAGAGGGCTCTCTCTATTTTGTGCAAAGGATGTGAACTTGTTTGCTTCTAGGGTTTTTATTTTAGGCTAGTTGTTAAGTGTAGGGTTTTTTTGTTTGTTTTGGTTGGGTAAGATGATCAAGCATAATATATAGAGTGAGGAAATATTAAATTCATTGTACTATGGAGTCAATAAAATTCATAGAAAGTTTCAATAGTAAATTAGGGTGGATCACAAAGAAAATATAGCATTAGTTAGATGGATTCTCAAGGTTTTTGTGAAATGAAATGAACATCAAGTTTGTGAACAAAGTAGGACAAAGGGAAATTAAGAATCCTTTATCATGTACTTAAAAACAAGGAAATACCTCAACACTATTTAGCATGAAGAAGAAATCAATAGACAGGGCACACCCATAACTCTTTGATTCAACTTAAGCAAATAAGAATTTCAGATATGCAATCCAATGAAATATAGAAGGCGAGAAACTCATTTAGCTTCTAGTGATTTCACCTTCAAGGTTAGAAAACATTCAAGATACACATATAATTTAATCAGAGAAGAGGGAACGCCTAAAAATCATTGATCATAGCTATGAAGATCTCAAAAACAATTATTCAAGCATGGACAAAGGGTATGATCGAAAAATAGCCTATTTGGCAAACCTAATCAATGGTACTTTAGAGAAAGACCTCAAGAACAGTTTTTAGAGACATCAAACAAGTAGGGCTAACCATAAATCATCTTTGATACCTATTTTATTAAACCATTCATGAAATAAAAAATCTTGGGGGGTTTAGAGAGAAATTAAGAATTCTCTAAAAAGGCCCAATAGAGGAAAACATAGAGGCAGTGAAGAACAAACAAAGCTAAGGTGCCTTTGAAAAAATTTCTTAGTCTAAAACCTTTGTCCTACTGCAATTTAGAAGGATGAAACACAATGATACATGAGAAAAAAATAACTGAATAGAACCACATCACCATTAACCAAGCTCAAGGATCCTACAAGAAGCCTTCTCCATCGTCAATCAAGACAAGCCATTCACAAACACCACAACACCAATTTCTTCTCCAATCTCCAAAAAAAAACTATGTATTTCTCCAAAGAGTCATCAAATGCAAACCTTTTACAATGAATACCTCATTCTCTATTTATTTATCAAAGGAGGGAAAAAACCCTAGATAGGGTTGGAAAATGTCAAAATCACCATAAATGTCATAAATTCCCAAGAGACCATGCAAGGCCCAAGGCACAAAATATCTCATGAAATAAATGCCAAAATAACTCTTAGCACCTAATTTTAGAGTGATTTTCCTCAAAAAAATTAAAATATCATTTTTTAATTAATGTGTTTGTTTTGTTGACTTTTGGCTAAAAACACACAATGAGGTCTAAAAGCGCAGGGCCTTCACAAGCTGAAAATGGGTCCACTTGCAGCCAAGTTTTGGTGACCTTTCCGATGTCATATTTTGCTCCATGATGGCCTGCTGGAAATCCTGATGAATATACTTTCCAAATTTACCTCTTTTTTTCTGATTGAGCTCCTATAACCTGTCGAAAAAGATAAATTCCCAAAAGTTCTATAAGCGCAGCACCGAGCCTAAAAATGAGGCAGAAAAGGTGAAAAATGAGGTGTTTTTTGACCTTTTGAGGGGTAAAAAATGCTCCAAATGCTCTGAAATTTGGTGAGAATTCTATACTAGACATGAGGATTCCCAAAATTCAAATTTCTCCCTCCAAGGATGTCTAAGGAAAAAGCATAGCACCAGGGCTGTTGCACTTATAGGCCCCCAAATTCACAAAAAACCAAACATTGTCAAAAATTATTCAACATTTGTGGATGTATCCCTCATAGGGTTTGGGAGACCTGTAGAGAATATTGTTCCAATATTCCAAGGTTAGATTGGCCTTTTCCCCCTTTAAGTGCTTAGATTTTGGTTTGGGCCTTTTTGAGTTTTGCCCTAGAAACTTGATTCCTTCGGGCATAATGTTTTAGCCATCTTTCTTCCCAGGTGAGTCCTTATTTTCCTTTTTCCAACAGCCTCCAAGTGTATGTTAGCTCCTTCCATCCAAGGCTCTGATCATGTACTATCTCCATGGCCAGCATCTCATCTAAGAAGGTTGTTACCTAGGGATTGATTCTGTTACCACTTTCTTTTCTCCAGTACCTTCTTTATTATGGTTCTAGGTATCCTCCTAGAACTGTTCCTCATCACAACTCTCTTGATAGGTGCCCCATGAACTTTCCTCTGTCTTTACCCATGCCCTTTGGTCTTCTTTCCGGGCCCTCATGTCTCTAGCCTCAAATTAAAATTTGTGCTCCTAGCTGCCTTTTCTCCATCTCAAGGGCATCATTCACACTCTTAGCCCTATCTAAATGTGCTTGGAGAGTCTTAAATTTGAGCATTATTGTTTGAATCAGAAATTTTGAATCCTTACTTCATTCTCCTCATCAATGCCCACACAGATGATTCCAGAACTCCTCTCCAACCTCATGATCTTCTTCTTCTTCCTTTACCTTTTGTTTTAGCTTTGTCCCTGGTGGCTGAAATTTGAGGTGGATGGCATGGCGCCTTGCCTTTTAGGAGGTAGCAGCTTCAATCCTTGGCCCTCATTGATATACAAATGAAGAGGTGTGATTATGGTCTTGTTGAGTGTCTTCCTCATGAGTTTGTGATCCTTGTTGTTTGTCATCAGCTCTTCATTGTGTCCTTCATTAATTTTGCTTCCTTTCTCCAGCACATTGTGATCATCATTTCATTATCACCCTATGTACTTTCTTCACTTTCATTTTCTCATCATTGAAGCTGCCCACTTCTTTATCTTATACACTATCATCATCCTCATTATCACTATGGAAGTGACTATTGTCATCACTTCATGACTATTTTCTTCCTTGTTGTCTTGTCCCTCAACATCTTCTTTATTATCTTCATCTGTCTCTTCATTTTTTCTCTTCATCATCATCTTCCTCTTCATCTTCATTATTTTTTGCCTCTTCCTCTTTATCGTCTCTTCTTCATCATCTACCTCTACCTCACTTTGGATTGATTCATTTTCACCTTCACCCTCTTTGTCAACTGTCTTGCTCACTACCACTTCCTTCTTGTTACGATGCATCGGGGAGAAGGTGAGGAAGGGAGGTTTCCTTTAGGAGGCTTCTTGTATGAATGATAGGGCATGATACGTAGGAGGTGATGGAGGAGTGGAGGAGATGAGATGATGAGGGTAAACTGAGACGTGAGGTTGTGGGATTGTGAATATCTCTCATGAGACAGACACATCCCAAGGTATGCCCCTTTTTGCTCCGGATGATGTAATGCCACCATCTTGATCAGGGTAGTTGGAACAAACTCTGTGCATTTTGATGGGTATAACCTTCTCCTTAGGGCAACAGACATCTTGTCTATGCTCTATGCAAGTAATAGGAAAATGAAGCATCTTGAGCCTAGTGAAATGCATGAGTAATCTAACATTGTAGAGTAGAGTCTGAGTATCTTCCCTCATAGGTAAGTATTTCATGATGACCTTCATTAGGGGTGCATACCTCTCTAGTATGTATGATAAAGGGAAAATAGCCTTGCAACCTTCTCTGTACCTAGTCTTGACAAATGGCTCATAATAGCTCATGTTTAATCTTTCTTTTTGAACCACTTTTTCACCAACGGTATATATACGTAGCATTAGAGATTGCATCTGCGATAGTTCAAAATCTACCCCTATAAGGCTCCCAATTGTTTATTGTGTAAATTGAGGACAAAAACCTAGTGAGTTTAGGGTATTTTGTGCACTTGTTTGACTTTGTCACAAAGCTAGAAAACATCCCACATTCTAAAAGAATGTGAGAATCATCGGAGATCAAGTAATATCCAGCATTAACAAGGTTGAAATCTTATTGAACTTCCCTCCCCTGGTGGCACAGCCTTAGGCACTTGGCCTCCTTCACTTGCTGACACTGCTTTCTTCTCTGAGATGGTGATTAAGGGCTATTTTTTGGACAAAAGGTGGGCCTACTTGTGAAAATTAGGTAGGAAGAGTGAAAATGAAATGATGGTGAGAAAAAATTTGAAAATGAGTGATATGGAGGTGGGTTGTAGGCGAGTTTCTTTGAGCTTGATGAGGCTTAACTTGAACTAATTTGTAATTACCTATCTCAAACTACTTGGCTGATATTTTTTTGTTGGGAGAGGTAAAAACAAGGTGTTTTCCATGAAGACCTAGGGTTTGTAGACACTAGGGTGTGATTATTCCCCTTTAACCATTAAAACATACGACCACTTAAGGAGGAGGAAAAATGTCCACTTACCAATTTGAACTCTTTTGCGATGTCTTGGAAACAGCACGGAGGGGTCCTTTTGGCGTTTTGAGGGAGATTTTAAGCAAAGAGCCTTTTTTCCCTAAGCGTAGCGCCGAACGAAAATTGAGTCCAGTCAAGTCCTCATGGGCCTGTTGCTACCAACGTGTAGGCTGCTGGGCTCCTACGCACATCGTTGGGCTGTCGGAGTCGACCTACGAGCGCATCGCCGAGCCACAGGTGTGGGGTACGGCGGTGCCCGACTATGCGCAGCACGTTGGAAAACCTTATCACCTTGTTGTGGTGCAAAAATGCACTACGGAAGCCCTATTCGCACTGATCATCGGGTCTTGTGAACGATTACGGCTCACTGAGTGTATGCAAGGTAACCTGACTTTAGAAATCGACCAAACTTAGAAAATTTCTCCTTGAGTTCTTTACTCCTTTAAAATGCACAATGAGCTAAGTGATGAGCGAATTCACCCTTTTATAGTCTTTAGGCACACAAATTTATCTTTACAAAACCCACTTTGTAATGTTCTTTAATCTCTTTTGTCATTTCATGATATTTTTTTTTTTACCTTTTGCGAGAGGGTGACTTAAAACACAAAAATGGTCTTAACCTCTCAACCATTTCTCTTTGCTACTCTTTAGGTAGCTGATATGATGAATTTTGGCTTTCTCTTTGACCCTGTGATGCCTTTAAAGCTTGTTTTATAGATGCTTGTTGGAGTTATATAGTCCTTGTTTTGGGCCTTGTTCATGTCTTCAGTCATTCATAACTTTATGCGCTGCATGATGGCAGCCTCTTTAAAAGCTCTTTGTTCTTTTCAGGGTCGTGCCTCTGCTTGATGGTGAATGAAGAACTTGTTTTCATTTCTCTCAACGTTTTCTAGGCATGATAAATGTGTCTTTGACCATTATCACAACTTTTCACCACCACAGCCCCATGCTAACTCCTTTGGCCACTTTTGATTTGCGAGGTGCCATGTCATGCTGTTTTGTACTATGTCACTCTTGGATTTTTATACTTTCACTGTGATCACCTCATGATCAGTTTGGCATTTTGTCTTGAACCTCGACCTTGTGCTTTGATTCTGATCATTTGTGAGGGCAAATGACGGAAAATGAAGGCTTTGACCCCTTCCCTTTGATGATATTCTTTCATGCTTTCCCCGCTTTGAGGAAGTAAAGCTTTACCTTGGAAAACCACAGGAAGTCTACCTTCAGAGCTATCTTGAAACTCTCTTTCGTATTATCATGGAGTCTCATAATCTTCATTTCACCATCTTCTATAGCTTAAACCTAGGTTATGCAAAGGTTTAGAATTTTATATGTTTTCTTCTAGTACACATAATACTGTTCATTCATTTTATTCAAGTCACCTCCTTACCACTATAATTATAACTTCAAATCTTCAACTTCATGCTTGCTTGTCTTGGTGTTCCTCTATCCTTGTGATTTTGCATTATGGCTTTGCTTAGCATGCTCTTAGTCCAATCGGCCCTAGAAACCTAATTTCTTCAGGCAATTATCCTCCTTATTTTCTGCTTGGATTTCCTTTTAGTGAGGATCAACTCTTCACCCTTCCTAATTTTTCTTCTTGATAGCCATATCTTGACACTCATAAAAATGTCAAAATAAACAATTTAACTTTGTAGAACTTGAACTTGATAAGGTGACCTTTCTTGGAGACCTTTCTTGATTTTACTTGGGAAAACGGGTGTTGCCCTTCTTTCACATTGATTTCAGCTCTTAGTCATGAAAAACATTGATTAATAACACCAATAGTAACCCACACAACCTATGAACCCCTAGTGACCTAGTGGGAGGCTCTTTGACTTGGTCTTTGACTAAAATCTTGGCTTAGGGTCTTGGTAAATTTTTTTTTTTTTTGAAAAAATTGGTGTATTGAAGATCCAAATCAATGGACTTGAGTTTATCCCAAGAGTCTGCAAAGATAGTTTTGAGACCATCATTGATTCGGGCATTTGATGAACATGGGAAAGGTAGGTTGTTTTTACAGCAATCCTAGAAGAAAAATGGGAAGGTTAGGGGGAAAAAAATCTTGAGGTTATTGGTGTGAAAAATGGGACAAATATGTGTGGCATGAGTCCATGAAGTCTTCTAGGGTGATATTCTAATTAGGGAATAACTCGATAATGAAGTAAGTAAAAAATTTATCCTAAGGATATTAAAGAGGTAGTGAGATTTCTAAAACTAGCAATATTCATGAATTTTGTTTCAGAAATCTAGGACAAGCATTTAGTCATCTGAAAATTGAAAAAACTCTTAGTGACTAATAACAACGAGAGGCTTTTACGTTGTTTGTTATTATAATAATATGGTTGACATTATTTATGTTTTCCCATATGTCTCTACTTCTTGTTTTTCACTATGATGATGTGATGTTTGATTTCTACATGGCCAACATGGCTAAAGATGAGGGCCTTGATATATGTAATCTACTCTATGTATCATGGATTGGAGAGATAGTTCATGAGTTGGATATTGCTGGGCTGAATTTTTCTTGAGCCTCACCTAAGAAGAGATGGCGAATCATCACTTGTGCCTTCGGAGAGATCTTGTGGGTTTTCTTCTATTTCTTGATTGGTTTTACGGTTGGGAATACGTAATTTATTAGCAAGATTGGCAAGTCCAATTACGAAAACAGCATCGTTTCAACCAACTTTGGGATCTAGGATACGCCCTCACGAATCGAGAGGGATCTCTCAATGAGTGCGAAGATGGATTTTTCTTTGGTTGGAATAATGATATTAGGCTAGTTATGAAATCGAGTTTGTTTGTTTTTTGGATGGTTGAACATGAGATTCTTTGTTAAGTGAAAATCTGGTAAAGGGTTCAAAGGTGAGAAGTTACCAAGAAAAAATAGTAAGTTTTGATCAAGAGGAAAAATGATGGCGATTTCGATCCATTGGGCTATGGAGTCATAGTAGGATTTAATTGGAACAACGAGAGGCAAGAATGGTCCATGGGACAAGTCATCTATGTCTGGGATCTCTTTAGGATTCGATTTATGGGAAGATGAATTGATACATTAAAAGGGAAAATAAACGGATCTGAGGCATAAAGAAAACGACGAGAATCATCAAATCACCCCAAACAACGACTGACCGAGGGCACTTAAGAAAGACATGAAAGCCAACGAGTTGGTAAGTACTTTAGAAACTATCCGACCTTTGATACACTTCCAATAGAAAACATACAAAAACTAAGGGAAACTTGAAGGCAACCTTTGGAGTAGAGACTAGCGAGCTGACTCCTACAAATCCTCTCCTAGCTCTTCTTTACTTGGCTACTTCAAGACAATCACAAAGATAACCTGAGAACGACCTAAAATCGACAGTACTTTGAAACTATACGGAATTTAACACATTCTAAGGAAACAATCAAACGATTGTACGAAACAAGGCGGACGAGAGCTCACCTTATCTTCCTCGGTTCACCTTCACACCTTGTAATGAAAGTAACGTTCAAAATAATATTCAGCTAGAACAATAAGACGAGGGAACGCCAACATTCCTGGCTTGAGCTGAATTAAATCATTTTCAAATAACGCGGTGGGAGAAAAACATTCAAATAGAGATTTTCCAGCCAAAGAAGGTCATTACTTTATACGATGAGCCTAACACTATTTAAAGCTGTTCTTTACGGAAAGAAAAATGAAACAAAATGAAAACGGGGAATAAAATAATGAGATACAGTAGAAATAACATCACCGTCAACATAGACCAAGATCCCATAAATCGGCTTGTATTGATGCTCCAAACAGGACACAATCTTCAAGTCAATGTTTTAATTCATCTTTCTTTCACTAACCTAACTTATCTGTTACAAAACGAGCTCCAAGAGCCGGTGAAACACTATTTACAATCGAGGATCTTGACTCAATTACATTCTGATGGCCCGGCAATTACATCAACAACCGGCCCTCACTCATCTTCTCTTGTAAAGTATTTATAGAAAGACAGAGATGAGATCTGATAAAATATCTCAAATACAATTAATACGAGTGTGTTTCCAGCCCTTGGGAGGCTCAATCGGCACATGCAGTGTTTCATTGTATTAATTGGTTTACTAGCAGAATTAAGCTCGTGCGGGAGCTTTTGTTGACCTTTGAGGAGCTGCGTAATGATGCAAGTTACTCTCCAGATATTATTTCATTAAATCCACAGCGAAGTAACTCTTGATTTGCGTTGAGGTAAAATATGCGATCTAGATCAATAAATTACGTTACGATTGAATACTTTGAGGTACAGGTGGAACTTTAGTCGTTGGGAGGAATCGAGGTCGCGCACCTATTTGTGGCAATCAGAGGTTTCCTAATAAAACCGCGCATAGGTTTTCTTTAAACTATGTTTAGATTGGGGATTAGGCTTTTGATAAACTGTCTTAGGCGTAATCCACTAATGCGGTCATCGATTCTGCGCTGCAGTTCATCACAGTCTTCGACACGTGTGTTGTTACATGCTGTTCATGGTTTTCTTGCTATCGTGACCGGAGCTGCGCGAGGGTCTATAAGGCATCAGTACGAAGAAGCATGGATGAAATGTGCATTTCAACCACAGTAGGTGATTTCCTCGGATGAATCGAAGATGGGAGGGTCGTCACCTCCTTCCCGAATCTTCTTTGAAAACCACCGAATAAATGATTTAAAACACCAAAATGTAGCTTCCGTTAAGAAATCCTGCTTTTATGAAGCAAGCACATCGGAAAGTGTGTGGAGGAGCGTGGCCATCGGATGGCATCATCGGTGGTGTCGAGTTGATCGGGGAGATTATGGTAGGGTGGAAGAGGATGAAATACACGAGGGCGTTGATCGCGCATGATCAGCAGTCGGGAGCGGGAAATGGAAAAGTGGCGGGAATTGTTGGTAGACATGATCGGGCGATGCAATGAGTCGTGGAAGTATACCCGGAGTGAGATCGACGGCGGGGAATGATTTAACAGCGTGAGAGACTTTTTATTTATCACGCGGGAACTTTTGTTAACCATCGGACGCTTTGAAGAGTGATAGCGTTGGATGGGTAGGCCCAAATCGAATGACGGAAGATGAATTTCGTTGGGCATCTGTCTACGAACTTCTTATGCCCGATGAACCATGATTGCCTGGCTGATTTTCCAAATTAGCCTGAGACACGCGTCACACGAGCGTATTATGGAATCGACGTAATGGGGAAGAAAACGCTAAGCCGAAAATGATGCGAAAAGATGTGGCGGGTTTGTAAAACGAGCGCATGGATGGGGGAGGGGGGGGGGGCTCTGATAATGACGCGCCTGCCGTCGATACGAGGCGGATCGATGGTCGAGATCTCAGCACCCGGTGAATTCATACGATGAGCTTTTGGGGGGAAGCAGTTACAACCCAAAAACACGAAATAAAAAGGTTTTCAATGTTTTGGGTGGAGAAATATTGGAAAGGATAAGCACCCGCGAGGTTTAGCCGGTTAGTTTACGGCATAAATTTTTATGGAAAAAAAAGGGGTTGGGGCTTGGCAGGGAGCTTAGCCCAAATCATAGAAAATATACATTTTCTATGGTTTTTTAATGTTTTTCAAAGGAAATGAAGGTTCCAATAAGGCTAAGAGGAGGTCTTAGACCTTATAAAATGGATTTTGATGAGGAAATAAGTAATGAAATGAGGATTTTCATGTGGAATGGAGGATAGAAGATGAGGTTAGTTTGAGGAAGAAGGAAAGGGATGTTTGCGGCGAGTATTTGACTTTGGATTTTTGTAGGATTTCGGAGGAGTTTTAGGATGTAAAATAGAGAGGTTGGCAGAGGAAGCGGAGCGGAGGACGCCAGAGCCTTTAAGAGTTTTCAAGAGCCAACAATTTTTAATAGGGAAAAATTGTTCTATTGAAGGCAAAACATATTTAGTCACCTTTGGTGTAATCAAATTTTATAGTGTTATAGTTTCTTCCCCTTAAATAAATCCTCTGAAATTTGTCATGATAGTATATTGAGAATGAAAATCATGGATTGCTGCTAAGATATCTTTAGGGTAGAAAATTCCTAACTCTTTATCACTATCTGCAAAATCTTGTGTGATATCTGAGATTGATCATAACAATTTTTAGCAAAGGGATAAGGAGGAGAATTTTTTTTATAATGATTACAAAATGCCTTGTGGAGGTTATTTTAAGGAAAACAAACTATGATTTTGCTTCGTTCATACCATTCTCTTTTCTTTACCCTCTAATGTTAGCATGAACATTTTTCATAAGAAATCCTCATGCCATTCAACTTTTAACTTCCATACATGTATATGAAATTTGACTAGATGTAACAAGGGTCATACGATCTTTTCATCTTGAAACGTAGGCGATTTCGTCCCAATTATACGAGGCATTTTGTGTAGAATCCGAAAGTGATCTCTACTCATTCTGGGGCATATCTTCGTTGCATTCTTGGATCATGTTTGAAAATCGAAGGGTCCCAGCATGTATTTTAAACCAATCTGGGGTTCTCTGCCGGTGGAGTCCTCGAGTGGAATATTTCCAGCTATTCTTTCCACCATCGGCAATATTCGGATGAATTAATGCATTACTAGGGCAATCTTTGAAAATTAGTGGGGTCAACGAGGAAAACTGAAGACCATTGGAGTCGCTGGAGTGGATGATGTGTACTATTTAAGGATGTATTTTTCTACCTCAGCAACTAAATACCAATATGAGATGTTTGTGGGTTTGCCACGAGGTCTTAAGGAATGCGGGGATGTTTATTTTTACTCGAAAGGTCCCATCGTGATCGCCATTATGTTAGTTTCCCGTGACTTTTTATATTGGTGAGATAAAATGCATAGGGTAACATTAGACCAATATTTGGAGTCCCTGGAGACACCGCCTTCTGGACTTAGAGAGGGCTCTCTCTATTTTTACCCAAGAGATGTGAACTTTGTTTGCTTACTCTAGGGTTTTGATTCCCCAAAGAAGCTAGTTATTAAGTGTAGGGTTTGGTTGTTTTTGTTTTGGTTAGGTAAGATGTTCAAGTATAATATAGGTAGAGGAAATCTTCAATTCATTGGTATATAAAGTTAATAAAATTCATGAGAAAGTTTCAATATTAAATCAAGGTGGATCACGGGGAAAATCTAGCATTGGTTAGATGGATTCTCAAGGGTTTTGTGAGAAATGAAATTAACATCAAGTTTGTGAACAAATTAGGACAAAGGGAAATTAATAATCCTTTATCATGTGTAGAAAGCACGAGGAAATGCTCAACACTATTTAGCATGAAGAAAGAAATCAATAGACAAGGCACTGCCGATAACTCTTTATTCAACTTAAGCACATAAGCATTTTGAACATACAATCAATGAAATATAGAAGACGAAAACTCATTTAACTTCTAGTGATTTCACATTCAGAGTTAGAAAACATTCAAGATACATATAACTTTAATCGAAAAGAAGAGAGAATGCCTAAAACTCATTGAGCATAGCTATGGTCAAAGCAAGTATTCAAGCATGCAAAAGGGTATGATCAAACATAGCCTCTTTGGCAAAACCTAATCAATGGTACTTTGAAAGAGAGACCTGGAACAATGTTTAGAGACATCAAAAAACTAGGGTTAACCATAAATCATCTTTGATACCTACTATATTAAACCATTCATGAAATAAACAAGCTTGGGGGTCTTGAGAGAAATTAGAGAATTCTCTAAAAAGGCTCAATAGAGAAGAAAACATAGGCGTTAGATAAAAAAAAAAAAAAGCTAAAGGTGCAGCTGAAAACATTTCTTAGTCTAAAACCTTTGTCCTACTGCAATTTAGAAGGATGAAACAAAATGATACATGAGAAAAAAATATTTGAATAGAACCACATCACCATTTACCAATCTTAGGGATCATATGACGACCTTCTCCATCATCGATCAAGACAAGCCATTCACAAACTCCACAACACAATTTCTTCTCCAATCTCAAAAAAACATATTGTTACTCCAAAAAGTCATCAAATGCAAACATTTTACAATGCGTACTCATGCTCTATTTATTTAGAAAAGAGGTAAAACCTAGATAGGGTTGGAAAATGTCAAAATCCTAAATGTATAAATTCCCAAGAGACAATGCAAGGCCCAAGGCACAAAATATCACATGAAATAAATGTCAAAATAACTCTTAGCACCTAATTTTAGAGTGATTTTCCTCAAAAAAAAAAAATAAAATATAATTTTTTCAATTAGTAAAGTGTGTTTTTTACTTTTGGCCAAAAACACGATTGAGGTCTAAAAGCGAGCGCCTTCACGAGGTGAAAAATGGGTCCACTTTAACGACCAACTTTTGGTGACGCTCCCGATGTCGTATTTTGCTCCATGATGGCCCGCTAGAAATTCTGATGAAATCTCGCACCAAATCTGCCTTTTTTATTGAACTCTTGTAACCTGTCAAAAAATACAAATTCCCAAAAGCGCTATAAAGCACAAGACGAGCCTAAAAATGAGCGAGAAAGGTGAAAAATGAGGTGTTTTTGACCTTTGAGGGTCAACAATGCTCAAATGCTGCGAAATTTGGTGAGAATTTTTACTAGACATGGGGATTCCAAAAATGCAATTTTATCCCTCTAAGGATGTTTGAGGAAAAATTAGCACCGGGGGTGTTACTTATAGGCCCCCAAATTCACAAAAAACCAAAAATTGTCGGAATTTTTCGGCATTTGTGGATGTGTCCTCATAGGGTTTGCAGGACATCTTTTAATAGTCTTGGTCAAGATTCCCAAGGTTAGATTGGCATTTTCTCCTTTGAGTGTGAATCTTGGTTTGGGCCTTTTTGGGTTTTGCTTTGGCAACCAGTTCCTCAGGGCATAATGTTTGGCCAAACCTTTGTAGATCAAGGTCCTTATTTTCCTTTCCAACTTGGCCTCCAAGTGTATGTTGGCTCTTTCAACCAAGGCTCCTAATCATGTGCTATCTCTGGCCAAAAACTCTGTCCACAGAGGAGTTGGTACCCCTTAAGGCTAATTCTTTTTACGTTTTTTGCCAGCCTTCTTCAACCCCATGGTTCGGGTATCCACCTGGGCCTCCTTCCTCATCCTCACTCTCCTCATAGGTGCCCATGAACTCCTCCTAGCTTTACATGTGCCCTTTAGGCTTCTTTCCGGGCCCTTATGTCTCCAGCCTCATAAATTTCAATTTTTTTCTCCTGGCTACATTTCTCCATCTCAAGGGAATCATTCACCTCTTGGCCCTATCTAAATGTTCTTAGAGGTCTTCCAATTTGAGCATTTTATTTTTGTGAGAAAGTTTGAGATACATGCTTCATTCTCCTCATCAATTTCCACCCTCGTAATTTGAACTCCCTCTCAACACGATGATCTTCTTATTCACTTCCTTTACCATTTGTTTACACCTTTGTCTAATTAGCTCGGCCAGTGGATGGCATGGTCCTTTCCTTTAGAGAGTACCAAACACGAGTTTGACCATCTTTGATATTTCAATGAAAGAGGTGTGATTGTGGTCTTGTTGGTGTCTTCCTCATGGTTTCAGTCCTTGTTATTTGTCATCAAACTCTTGTTTGTCCTTCATTGCAGTTGCTTTTTTCCTTTCCTTGCTATGAGCATCATTTTCATTATCACCCTCTATGCTTTCTTCACTTTCATTTTGTTCATCATTGAAGATACTTTCCTCTTTATCTTCTACACTGTCATCATCCTCATTATCACTATGGAGTTGACTATTTTCATGACTTCATATTTGTTTTCTTCACCTTGGTTGTCTTGTCCCTCCTTGTCTTCTTTGTGCTCTGCTTTGCCTTACTCTTGTTTTTCTCTTAATCATCATCTTCCTCTACCTCTTCATCATTTACGCCTTTGCCTCTTTATCTATCTCTTCTTCATCATCTGCCTCTACCTCACTTTGGACTAAGTCATTATCGGTATCACCTTCACCCCTCATTATCATTGTCTTGCTCACTTTGCCACTTCTTTCTTCATTCTCATGCATCGAAGAAAATGAGAAGGAGGTTTCCTTGAGAGGAGGCTACTTGTGTAGATGATGAGGCAAGATCTGTAGGAGGTGATGGAAGAGTGGAAGTGGGGAGGATGAGAGATGATGAGGAATAAGCTGGAGGTGATGTGAGTGGGGCTGTGGAAAACGTGAGAAGTATCTCGCAGGCATATGAACACATCCCAGTATGCCTTTTTTACTCCGAGTGATGTAACTCACCACCATACTTGATCAAAGGAGTAGTGGAACAAACTATGCATTTGATGGAGTATAACTTCTCATGGGACAGCAAAAGACATCTTTTCTATGCTCCTATACAAGTAATAGGGAAGAAAATGAAGCATCTTGACACTAGTGAAATACATGAGTATCATGGCGGTAGGGGTAGGCCAATTATCTCCCCTCATAGGTAAAGTATTTCATGATCACCTTCATTAGGGGTGCATGCCTCTCTAGTAAATGTGAAAATGATAGGAAAATAATAACACAACATGCCACATACCCTAGTCTTGACAAATGGCTCATAATAGCTCACGTTCTAATATTTATTTTTTAGTTAATTTTTTCACCAATAACGGGTATACACCTTTAGCATTAGAGATGCCATCTACTGATAATTCCAAATCTACCCATGCAAGTATTACTAATTTATTTTGTAAGTTGAGGACAAACAACCTAGTGACAGGGTGTTGTGCCCCTTTTTGACTTTGTCCTGGCCCAAAACACGTGCAGCATGTAGTAATCATGGGAATGAAGTAATATCCGTGTCTTGTAAGGTTCAAATCCATTTACCTTTCCTCACTTGTGCTGGCTCTTATCTGCACTGGCATATCCTTCCGCTGCTTCCGACTACCTTCTTCTCCTGACATGGTGATTAGGGATGTTTTTGGACAAACTTGGGCACACCTTGTGAAACTTAGGCGGGAAGAGTGGGGGGGAAATGAAAATGATCGTGAGAAAAATTTTCAAATGAATGATATGGAAGTGGGTTCTATGACTAATTTCTTCAGGCAGTTAGAGTTAAAGTTGAACTAATTTATGAGTACTGACTCAAAGCCTTGATAATTGTTTTCTGAGGTCAAAACAAGGTGTTTTCATGAAGACCTAGGGTTTGTAGGCACTAGGAGTTTTTATTATTCCCTTTTAACCATTAAAACACAAAGCCACTTAAGGAGGAGGAAAAATGTCCACTTGCAATTTTAACTCTTTTGTAGGGTCTTGAAACGACCTCGAGGGTCCTTTTGGCCTTTTAAAGAAATTTACAAGGAAAAAGACTGTACCCTTTCTCCCTAATGACAGCAGGGCAAGCAGGCTAATCTGAGGGTCTCACAGGTGCGTGTTTCTCGGCATTTTGGTTGCTGGGCTCCTGTAATGCCGGCATTGGAAAGCATCGGGTTGTCCTCAAGCACGAGCGCCAGACTTTTGAGTGTGTCAGGATCTAGCCCAGGCACATCGCCAGGCGGCACCGCGACGCGACCGGCTATACGCGCGATGCGGTGAAAAATACAACGCGGAAACTCCATATTCGCATAGCACGCGTGTCCTATGAGCGCGAGCGCACGACTCTAAGCATGGTGTCGAAGATGTTCGACTACAAAGTCGACCAAAAATCGGAAAATTTCTCACTTGGGGGTTCTTTACTCACTTTAAAATGCACAATGAGCTAAGTGCTAAGTGAATTGACCTTTCATAGTATTTTAGCACACAAATTTATCTTTACTGAACTACTTTTGTATTTTTGTCTGTCATTTCACTTTGATATTACTTTGCCTTTGCAGAGGGTGACTAAAACAACAAAAATGTGTTCTTTTTCATCAATATTTCTCTTTCCATAACCTCTTTATCAGCCGTGTGCAGAAGAATGGTACAGCTCTCCTTGGCTTTATTGATCACCCTTTAAAACTTGTTTGAGGATGCTTGTTGGAGTTATATGATTCACTATGTTTGAGCCATGTTCATGTCTTCAATCACATTCATAAATTTTTATGCCACTTTGTAATCAGCAACCTCTTCAAGCTCTCACCATTCTTACCTGGGAAGATGAAATTGCCTCCTGCTTGATGGGTGAAGCCAAAGACATTTTCATTTCTCTCACTGATTTTCTAGGCATGATAAATGTGTCTTTGAAAAGTATCACAGGATTTAAACACACCAACTGTCTAACTCCCATTTGTCCACTTGTGATTTGCGAGTGCCATGTCATCTTTGGTTTAGCCCTTTATGTCCTCTTGAGTTGGAAACTTTCATAACAGTCACCTCATGATCAGTTTACAGCATTCTCTCTTGAACCTCCAACTGTATGCTTTGACTCCTATCAGTCATTTGAAAACCAAATAATACAAAAATGAGAAGGCTTTTGACCTTCCCTTTACATTGATATTGACTCATGCTTTCCCCTTTGACGGTGAAAAATTCACCTTCAGAAAACCCTGAAGTCATCTTTAAGAGCCTCTTCAAGCTTTCCTTTCTGTTATTGTCATGGAGGCTCTCAATCTTCATTTCACAATCTTTGCTATTTTCCAAAACCACAGGTTTTTATGGCTATACGAAAGTTTTGTGAGTGTTTGTCTTCTAAGTTTCTCTTCCCATGCAAGTTCATTCATTTCTATTCAGTTCCTTACCTCCACTGTTTTCTACATCTTCATTTATAACTAAAAATCTTCAATTCTGGCCTTGAAAAGTTTCTTTGGTAATTTCCTCTATCCTTGAGATTTTCTACATTGGCTTTTGTAGCCCTGTTGTTGGTCCTAATCCCAGCCCCTAGAAACCTAATTTTCCTTGAACATAGGCTTCTTCCTCCTTCTTTGTTGTGGATTTCCTTTAGTGAAACTTGCCTCTTCACCTTGCCTAGTTTCTTGCTGATAGCCACCTTGGCCTCTAGAGAAATATCAAAATGCGGTACCTTTGCTTCTGAACTTGAACTTGATAAGGTGACCTATTTTGAGACCAACTCTTGATCGGCTTAGAACAAACGGTGTTCCCCTTCTTTCACATTTCGAGTTTCATCTCTTGATACGTGAAAAAAATGATTAACACCAAGGTTAGCCTAAAACCTATGAAACCCCTGACCCCTAGTGGGAGGCTTTCTCTTTGACTTGGTCTTTATTTAGCTTGAATTAGGGTCTTGATTAAAAAAAACAGTTTTGGGAAAAAATGAATTGATATCCAAAATCAATGTGGCAGTTATCTACGAGTCTACATAGATAGTTTTGAGACCATCGTACAACGAAGCATTTAATGAACATATGAAAGGGTAGGTTTCAGCAATCCTGAAAGTGAGAGGGTTGGGGATTAGAAAAATAAGTACACAGGGTTATGGGTGTAATGAAAATCAGTTCAGGTGGTACTTTAGCGAGTCCATGAGGGGTCTTCCTAGGAAGTAGGATAATGAGAGAATGGCGATAATGAGATGGTAAAAAAATTATCCTAAGGATAATGAAGGCATTAAAGTTCTAAAACTAGAAATATTCATGAATTTTGTTTTAGAAATCTATGACAAGCATTTAGTCATCTAAAAAATGGAAAAAACTACTGATTACTAATAGTAGCAGGAGACTTTGCTATGTTGGTTGTTATTAGAAGAATATGGCTTGAAATTGTTTATGTTTCCCATATGTCTCTTGCTTCTTGTTTTTCACTATGATGATGTGATGTTCGATTTCTACATGGCAATATGGCTAAAGATGAGGAAGCCTTGATACTCATGTAATCCTACTCTATGTATCATGGGTTGAAGAAGATATTCGCAGGTTGGAACCACTTCCTCTTATGTATCTCATGTAGAGGAGAATTTTGTCATGCAATCATTACCTATGAAGATTCGCTGTCGAGAGAGTATCTAACTTACTAGTTGGAAACCATTCTAGATGTTCTAGAGAGGCAAACTTTGGAGCTGGACATGCATGAAACATTGTAATGATTGGGAAGGCCTTCTACTTGAGGATGTCATTGGCGGGGATGTTTCTAGCATCCATACTGCGATTTAGCAGGACAAGCAACATTTTTCGGGGAGGGGCCCTTAATATTCCCCAAACTTTCCTTGATATTTGGAATATTAGAGTTCTTAATTTTCTTACTTAATTAAGTCAACAAAAGAGGTGGAGGGACCCATAATCCTCATATTGAATAAGTATCAACTTTTTATGTGGCAAATGTGGATTAATTAAGCACGGATATACATAAGCAGTATGAGCAACTACTAATGTGAATGGAGTGGTGATCATTTCTCATTAATGAGATAGATCATGGAGGTTGGCACAGTCAATTAATATCTTGGAAAGGGATCAAACATAATATCATGGAGCATTCATGAAGAAATGATGGGAGACGTTATGCAATTAATGCACACATGATGAGAAGGTGTACATTACACTCCCTAGACCTGTTGGATGACCCAGATAGATAGTGCGATCAAACATTAACGATCTCATCCCCACATACACAAGCATAATTTTGGATGAGGACAAAGCATGGGAAGGCTCAAACTACTATATAAAGAATATGAAGGAAATAAGGAAAATATTCTTAAGGCTATTGATTATTGATTTTTAGGTACATTTATATGGAATTTAATGCATGTGACATTAAAATTTTACTTTCTTGAGCTGTTTGTAAGATTCACTGGTCTTTATTTAGCATAGGGTTTTTCACAGTCGGAATCCCCACCTATTTCTTTGAGTAGCTCTTGAAAAGTATTATCTTGTTCTCTCGAGGTAGTTGCCACATATATTTTCCTACTTTCTACGGTGCCATATTCAAAAATTGTATATTTAGAAGATGGGTTGAAGGAGGTTATCCTTGATCTTCATTTTGAAAGCTTGGTATAGGATTATTCCTATCACCTCGAGCCGAATATTATCATTCCCCGGAGTCTTCATTTAAGATTTGGCATTAGGCCCAAGGTTATTGACCTCTGGGAAGGTCAATCCCTTCGAGTGGAACATCATTATTATCTGCCAGATCCAAACTGAAACCGAAGTTGCTAGAATTTCAACTAGTAATCCTATGAGGGATCATCCCCTCACCTTGCCATCGGTATTTCCATTATGCAGGTTGTTGCAGCATATTTCACGGGGAATGAAACCTATGTTTCATATAACACATTTTTATAGCGGTTGTGTTAATGGCCATAATCATGTTTGGAGGATTGAGAAGCTGAATCTAGAAGCACCAAACATATATACGAAAGAAACGTCAAACCTTCAGGTGAATCTGATCTTGTGACATATTTCAACCATATATTCGTTGGAAGTCAACTTTATATACGTAATCCTAGCGGATAACGGATCGAGCCCTAGGAGGGTGATTTTCCAGAAGTGGTAGTGGAAAATCCTTTCTGGATTATCTTGGGAGCCATGCATTGGCCCATATCTTGAATATTGGCATCATCAAAGCTATTGAGCTCTAGATATACATTTCCTTTTGTGGCGGTTCATGCCTGTCTTTAGCGAAGGGACAATGCGTGTTCTTCACCGGCAAACACCACTTACGCGGTGCTGGTTGCAACACCATTCAACGGGGTGATTCTGGGCCATATTTTAGGCTGGGTCTGCTCAACTTGTGTACATTGTCGACAGTGTCTCCATATCATAAAATAGCTCGGCCCTTCTATAAGTCTAATGTTTCCTTGAATTTATTATTTACTTAGTTGCAGTTTTTATGGCCTTGTGTTTAAGTATTAATGCATTCTCCTTTTGGATATTACAGCATGTAAGTCTGGAAGTGTAAATTACGATAGTTGCCTTCAAAGACCTTTTACAATTATATTTCTTCGATATTCCCTTCCCTCTTGGTTACCAAAGTGGTTGGATACCATCACAAAGCGGTCTAGGTTTGGACATTTGGCGACTCGGATAGTTTATGTCGTTGCATGTCTGCAAATGAGTCTTATATGTGGAGGTCGATTAGGGTGACAATGTACTATTTAGGCCGGTTACTGGGTGACATTAAGAGAATGGACATAGCATCACATCCTCTTATCTTTCAAAAACCATGGATGCCTTATCTGATCCTTTTTTAGGGAGAAGCATAATATGTCCCATCATGTGAGATGTTTAACTGAATGTAATCGAAAGAATATAATGTAATGATATTGTGTAGTGTAACATGACATGGACATCAATTGGATTTGCAAGGCCATCATAGTATATGGGTTCAACAAGTCTATCTTGTAACAGCTCTGACAGCTCCAATTAACAATCAATACCATTTGTAATAATGATCCTTTTTCGAAGATTTCAACAAGTGCTCGGGAAAAATGTTGTATAAGTAAGAATGTTCAAAAATAGCACATATCAGGAGTTGTTTCCTCTTATTCCAATGTTGTATGAGACATATGTGGATTTTTATTAAAAAAAAAATGGTTTGGAGCTCACTAAACAGATCTCCCAAAAACTAGACCTTTAAAAAGCACCAAAGAAGGAGGTTGCGACCAAATGCGAAGCAACTGCTTCGAAATTGCGTGGATGCAACGGATGTTCAATGGATATTAGTATGGAGACTTATATTTAATTATTACAGTAGAAAATTATCGTTATGATGAATCCATTTAACTATCATGATAGAATGCATAGTCGATACGACGATAAATCTTGGAAAAGAGAGCTAGAACACATATAAATTTGCGGAAATTTTCTCAACAACGTTATTTTTAAAGGAGATTAAAAATAGAGATTACAAATCATATCTAGGACATATACGTGAAGATAAAAATCATATCTATTTCAAATGTGGAAGCTAAATAGTCTTCTCTTCAAGATCCATAAATTTCTTAAAAGCATACATAAATAAGTAGATACGAAAGCAGAGTTGCAGTCTAGAAATTTATATGATGTATTTTTGAATATCAAAAATTCATTAAAATTTATCGAATCTGAACATAAAATAGATCAACAAACTGATCCATGGTTCACCAAGTGGGCACAAAGCCTTGAGATCTGCAATCCTAAGCCTAGAGCGAGACCTCGCCAGAAAAATCCTCATACGGAAATAACACGATCTACTCATGGGAACAACGTTGTAGCTCAAATGACATAGAAAACTACTATAAATTTCATATCTGAAGTACAAAGAAAGCGAGACACTCTTCCGAAGTCAAAGAACCTACTCCATGGGAAAGAGGCTCCCAAAATACACTATATCTCTGGAAATCTAGACTCCCACTTGATGTGGCTCTGAGAACGGCTCAGCCCTCCAGGATGAGCAATCTTTTGTAATGTAAAGGGTGGGCCAGCACTCAAGTCGTCAATCTAGTTGCCAATTCAGCAAAACACTCCTCAAGAATCACTTCGAGAAGGCGGAAATACTGCATAAATTCAAATACAATCCTCCACTAAACGTGAGAGAATAGTATTTATCTAAGTAGACAAATACTCGGGAAACAAGTCAATGACAACACTCTCTTGCTGCCCTCATTTTTTTCCTTTTTATAATATGAAAGCTTTACGCAAAACCTAAACCATCTTGATGAGTTATCCCTTTTCATGAGGGAGAGCTTCCTTCTAGAACTCTGTTGTCTCTTTTGGAGATGCAATGAACCTAGGCAGGCGTTGTTGGTTGGTCAACGTTGACCTGGTCTTTAGCTCAAACCTCTGCCACCTGCAAGTGATTATTTACATGGCCCTAATTTGTCTTTTCTCACATGGGCATTCAGTTTGTTCGGGGTACTGAGGTTTTGCATGTCCTCCTTTATTCATTTTTATTCATGAAACGAGAAATTAAAACAAGATTGAATGTTCCTCTTAGGCCCAGAGCTAAGTGGGAACATTACATTCCTCCTCCAAAATGTGTAATCCTCGAAAACAGCGATAGGAGTAAGAGTTGTGATTCTTCTCTTCTCCCATTGATGGCACCATCATGGATCAAGTTTTCATCATGGACCAAGTGCTCATTAAGCCAATAAATCAAAAATTTCTCCTCCAATGCACTAACATGATAGGGCTGAAATCTCATCCCTCCGAGTGTAAAATTCAACGGAAAATAAACATGGGTCGGCAGAATGTCTATATCCTAAAACATGTATCATAGGTACAGTTGAAATTCCATCCCATGTGGCACATATATACTTTCCATTGTTTGCCCATGCAAACCCATAAACAATACCCCGATATATCATCATGTATGGAACAAAAATCACATATATGCAAAAGTGAAATTTCACTTGAGGAGGTGGGTCACAATCCCACATAAGATACCAATGAAATGCGCTCCTTGTCTTTAGTAGATCTAAGTGTGGTAAGTGGTACTCCACCACACCTTTCTCGTAAGTCACTTTGACGTGAAAGCTGAAAGTGATATTCAAGTTAGGTGCTGACTGAAGACGACCATCACGGAAAATAATCTCCCTTTTGCACCTCTCAGGCAGATGCTGATTTAAATTCTTATTGTGCTACCAATGCCATAAGATATACATGTAATATCACTCCTTGTAGAACCCATGGCCTGCATACATATGGTAGAAGAGAATATGTCAAATCAGAAAAATAAACATGCTCCATAAGATCACATTCTTTACCATTGGTCTCCCACACATGGAGTTGGGCATGGGAATTTCTCCTCTTTTAAGAGAAGGAAAGAGATAGCTGAAGCCAGGCTCTTGCATAGAGTCCTTTGGCTGTCCCAAATCCTCATAACTATTGCACTATTGTAAGTGTTGATGTAGTTCCTCCCGATCATAGTGCTGATGTAGTTCCTCCTTCATACCACTCGATCAAAACTCCTCATGATTAGGGTGTAGATCTTTCTTGACTACATATAGGCTGAAGGAACTCTTTGTGTGCTCTTTGGCAGTATCTCTTGCTTAAGCCTAGAGGATTGAGACAAGAATACTGCTACAAAGATGATAAATAGCCCCTTCATGGACCAAACAACCTCCCCCCTTCGCTATGCCATCTAATATCATCTCGACATGAAGATCTTTGAGTATCACAAGGTTGAGATCTCCAATATGGATCTACCTCGCTCCGCTTGTGACAACATTGCTGATACATCTATGGTGGTGCTTTCCTTGTTGTGAAGTTAACTTCTTCAGCCGTACACATGCTAGAATTTTTGGCCAGGAGAGTTGATCCTCCCTTTCCTTCCTCCCTGACGTTGTGGCTGCTCTCAATCCTTTCTTGATCTATTTTGGAGCAACACTGTGAGGTTTCCCCATAAGGTCAAGTCTATTGACATTCCAAGTGGCTTGCCATGAGGTAATAATGTCTCTTGCAACATCCTCTTAAAATGAGGAAAGGCGCAACTTTGATATCCTTGCTTCCATTGCACAAATCCATCTCTGTTTGTGTGGAAACATTAAGTGTCGGATAGTGTTACCTTCTGCCTTGAATGATTTGCTTTAGTTTCCACTCTTCAAGGCTGCAATCCATCTGCAAGGCCTTCCAATTAGTGGTAACCTTCCCAAGGGTAATCCAACCTTTGGATACCCAAGATAATGTTTATTATGCAGTATGTCCACTACAAAAAAGTTATCCACCAAAGTGTAGGATCCCATAGTGATAGAAAGTGATGGAACATATTGCATGCATTGCATAGTTCTATCTCTGAGACCAACGAAGGAGCCATCAAAAGTATCGGTGGGGGATTCCTCTCCTTGCCTGAGAGTGAGCATTAATAAATTTTTGGGTTTCCCACTATCAATTAGAATAGACACTCCTACAGTTCATATTTGAACCTTGTACTCTTGGGGTCAAGTGCTTGGGCACTCCTCTCAAAGAAGCAGAAGTCCCACTTGTTGGGCAAAGAAAAGCTCCTTCTTCATTTATGGATAGTGTTGAGTCTTACTCCTCATCTTCACCGATTTTGTGACCCTCACAGGTCCCTCATTCCCATCTTCCTCTTCAAAATATGAAAGACCTCTATATGGTGTGCCCTTCCAACAACATCTATGTCCTAGTACCCATGGCTCTAGACAAGTGAAACACAATATATTTTCCTTAACTCCCTCCAAAGATCAATTTCAGAGAGGTTTCCTCGGTGAGCTCTTCTTGGGTGGAGCATCTCTCCTTACTTTCCTTAGAAGAGGGAAGAGCTTTCTTTGGAGAAGGGTGCCTTTGATCTTGGCAAACCTGTGGGAGATCTCTAGCCCTCTCAATGGCATCATGCGAAGTGAGCTTATTGAGCTTGACAACCATGAAAAAGGTTTCCTCAGGCCATCCTTTGAACATGCTGGAGCTCTCCTTTTCCCCCGGATATCAATTACAATGACTGAAAATCTCGGGAACTCGAATGTAAAGGCCTCTTTTGCACATCTCCTTCTTGCTTCAGCTTTGCAAGGCTTATAAAAGTCTGCAAAGTCAACCCGTCAATATCTCTACCTGTCTTCTAGTGAAATCAGCGTATGTCAACACATTGTTGTGTCCCAATGTAGATAGCCCATGTAACCACCAGTTGTGAGCTTCACCCTCAGTGCGATTGCAACAATATTGATAGCTTCTACTTCGAGGACTTTGTTCAGCGGGAAATAGATATCCGGCTTTTCCACCCATGCCTTGGTAAGAACAAGAGGATGATCCATCAAAATTTGGCAAGAATAATATGCCCATAGTGTGGTGTCTTCCATGAAAGAAACCACCATCTCTATCTTGTTGCCCGAGTCTCCTCGGTCTTGAGATGGCAAAGGTCTTGGAAACTCAAGTTATCCTTGAATCTCTATACGAGTCATACTCTGATAACCTTCAAGGAGTTTTATCTTGTGGTCCTTCATTCTCTACCGCGAAGTGAGCATATAGTAGAGTGTTGTGAAGGCTTTTGAGCTTGCTGGCAAGCTCACGAGGTTGTCTAGTCAAATAGTGAGACATGTCGGAACTCTCTCTTCGATGAAATCTCCAATATATTTCGTCATTCTATCCATCCTCATCTCTTTGATCTCATGGAAATATACATAGTCTCGAAAATATTTTTTCAAACTCCTCTACTTGTATCCTTCTCGATTTCGAACTTTCCTTGTCTTGACCCTTGTCAAGATCATCGGTGGTGTAGATACATACTTTCTATAGCTTCTATTTTTAGTACCTCACCTCTCCCTCTCGGTGAGACGATCATATTATTTGGAATTCATCGCAGTTTGTGTTCCCCGAAACCAAGCATAGGATGTGCCGAAGTGGAGCTTCAAATCTGTTGTAATATTGATCCTTTCGGGGTACAACAAGGTGCTCGAGCTTGTTGTATAAGTAAGCGCTGAAAAAATAACACATATGAGGACTTATTTCCTCTTATTTATGTTGTATGAGACTTACATATGGAGTTTCATAAAAAATCAGTTTATACTCACTAAAAAAATCTCCCAAAGAAACTAGACCTTCAAAAAGCACCCAAGGAAGGCTATGACCAAATGTAAACACTTGCTTCAAGAATTGCAGTTTTAAATAGATGTTCAGTGGAGATCATCAAGGAGCCTTATATTTCAGTAATACAGCAACAAATTAGCATTTATGATGAAACCCTTTCATTATACGATAGAATGCATGAGACAATACAACGATAAATATTGGAAAAGCTAGAACACATGTATATTTGCATAAATGCCTCAACAACATTGTGCAGGAGCTTAAGTGGCTGAAGTTAAAACTCAGATCTAGGATAGATATATGGACAAAACATCAGATCTATTTCAGATCAGAAGACTAAATAGTCTTCTCTTCAGATCATAGAATTTTGTGACATGCATACATAAGAAGTGAATTTGAAAACAAATTCTCGAATCTAGACATTTATTTCTGATAAATTTTTGAATATAAAAATTTCATTATAATGGATCAATTGGAAACGGAGAACATAGATTAGGAATCTAATCCATGGATCATCAAGTGGAAGACAAAGCCCAGCACTAGATATCTTTGATCAAGCTATGAGCAAAACACATGAAAAACCTCATGCAAAAATAACACGGAGTCTACTGTTAGAACGATTACTGTCGCTCAAATGACATGAAAACTATTTTGGCAAAACACAGATCTGAATTATAAAAATGAGACACTCTTCAAGAGGTCAAAGGACCCACTCCATGGAAAGAGGCTCCAAAAATACACTAGATCTCTGCAGATCCGGACTCCCACTTGTTGTGGCTCATGAATGGCTCAACCCTCGATATGAGCAGCAACGTAATGTAATTTTGAGCTTGACACTCAAGCACAATGGTGTTTCAATTTGGCAAACACTCCTCCAACAATCCTCAAAGGAAGAGGTGAAATCCCTGCATAGGAATTTAAAATGCAATCCTCACTGCATGATGAGAATGGTATTTGTCTAAGTAGGCAAAATACTCAAAAATATGATCAATCAACAACCTTCTCTTGCTGACCTCCTTTTCCTTTTATAATATGAGAAATATTTTTTCAAACCCTAAACCATCTTTATGAGTTAGCCCTTTTCACATGAGAGGCTTCCTTCTAGAGCTGCGCTGTCCCTTTTGGAGATGCAATCAACCTAGACACGCCGATTTGGTCGATAGCAGGCGATGTTGCTCAGAAACCTCTTTCACACTGGCAAGTGATTATTTACATGACTTTGATTGTCTTTGTTCCTATAGGCATTGATTTATTCATACTTTTTAGGAGTTGTACATGTCAACTCATACATTCATTTTATTCATCAGAAAAAAAAAAAAAAAAAATGAATGTTCCCTCTTAGCTAAGGCTATGTGGGAACATTACATTCATTTATCACGAGTGCATAGAGTTGGATAGGGAAGTCGGGAGCGAAACAAGGGGTAGGTAGTCTCTCAGGTGACTTCTGCCTCTTGTAGGTATAGTATGAATCGGGGTTCCTGCCCCTCATGCATGCATATGGGAGGATGTGAGGGATCCTCTTAGTATTATTTATCCATAACTACAAGGCATCCCTATATCATGGCGTCTCTAGGAAATGATGAGTTTAGTGCTCCCATGGTTGTGAATGCGCCACGTGGTCGTGCGTAATGGTTACCATGATTTTGCATGCACAGTTCCTTTATGGGAACCAGGGCCATAAATTTATTTACAGGCTTAGATGAGGTTTTAGTTCATCCCAATTCTAGGAAAATATGGGTAGGATGGTCTGTGATATACTTGTAATGCTCAAGGTTGCGATTGCCTAAGTATGATGGGGTTTCTATGTTTTCCCCTTTTTGTTGGTTTTTCTTGGTTTTCTTGCAGCTACTACGAAGTCCCTTTAACGTGTCATCTCTAAGGATTGATGCGAGGGTTGTTTACCATAGATGTGATGATAGGGCTTCCCATCATGGCTAGTGGGACCGGATACGAACGGGTATTCATGGCCCATGTTTGGAAATGTTACGAGTTTCCAACTTGGCACCTTGCTGACACAAAACTAGGTGGAAGGTTTAAGAATGGAGTTTGGAGAATGGCGTAGGGTAAAAAATCATTCCAATGTCCCTGGGTTTCGGTACTACTAGTCTCTTATCTCTAGCTGGTTTAACGACGTTTAATGATAACATCATGCCTGTGAGAGCCCCTGGAGGCATCGAGGATATTTCTTCCCCAGTAAGACAGGGGATCTCTTAGGAATGATGCGAGGATTGATGATGGTTTGAATTGCAGGGACATATCCTTGGTACCGCATGAGCGACTACGCGGGTATGCCATGGGGTAGAATGCCATTGCAGGAGTCGTCGCGCGCGTGTACATCATGGTATGTTAGTGAGTCGGTGGTGAAAGATTTGTTCTTCATGGGAACGTCATCACCGGAAAACGAAGGTCTATGGCCAGACATGAACGCCATAACTTCACCCCAAGGGTATCATATAGTGTATAGTGTTTAAGGCATCAATATGTACTAGTATCATTTTGTTAGGCGGAAGTGTTAAAGGAGGGACATTATGATGTAGATCCTTGTGAAGCGAAGGGCATGCTTCGTATGCTATGAGCATCGTTATCGGATAGCTTCATTGGAGATCCCAACTACGAAAAAATCTTGGACATGATCCATGTAGATGAACCCTCTTCAATGATACATCGTGTATAGTGATATTTTGGGCCCGTCTGATATCTAAGCGACCAATGAAGGAAACTTGGGGGGGTGGCTTTGTATTTCAAAATCCATTGAGCACAAATCGAAAGGGTCAATAGTGCCTAATGCGGAAAGTAAGGCCTTCTATGGGTTTAAGGAAAAGATTGCCAAAACCATCTAAAGATGACATGGAAAGGAGGAGATTGTGCTAAATCTTCCACGATGTTGTAGTTTGGGCACACTTTGATAGTCCTGCTACTTTATAGTTGGAGCCTTTTTTGCCATTTTGGTAGGGATTCAATAGTTTGGATATAATAAATGGGGCAGTAGGTGCACTTGTGCCCTTTGAAGAATTGGTGTCTAGGGGGGTGTTTAACCTCAAATATTCCCTATGGCTCGATTAATTATTCTGATACCTTCACATTACTTCCATATTACCTTCAGCATACTGCTTCATTCCACCTCCACATCATTACATTACCTCATAATTGGATTATAACATGCTTTTCCAAAGTTTATTAATTCTTAACATTTTTTAAGTGGATTTGTGGTTAAACTTTAGAAAATAATGTACTTGTTCTTATGCTAACAATTACAATGGGTTTTTGACATGTGAAAAAGGTAAAAGAAGCTTCCTTGTGTGACACTCTATGTTGAAATTCGAATTTGAGGAAGATCATCATGGACCTCATGGCAGATCATGGAGGATAAGTTATGTCACAAATGGTTTGAAATCTTGTGGTCAAAGGAGAATAATGGTTACATTCTCAATTTTGTTATCATAGCTTTTGTATAAATAGGGGCGTTATCTCCTTCTCATTTCTTAATGTGTTAATTTTCTTCTTCATTTTGTAATGTAGTATCCTATAGGTTGGTAGTGAGAAGTTAGATTGGAGAATCAATGTAATAGTAGCAGCTGAGGTACAATTGATGATAAATAAGATGGGAGTATTGATCCTATACATTTGAATTTTATTTTGGTGTGCTTGTGAATCCTGGAAGGATCCCCATTTGCTAGCAAGTACACTTTTTATTTTAGTAGGTTTTTTTATGTTTGTTTGTGAAATTCCTTAGATTAAATTATTAGGTTCATATGTTTGGAATATTAACGAATGACCTTTCGTAAGAAAGTAATACTATTGTAGTCAGTCAGATACGATTTTTATTTGATGTTTGATTTCATTAGTTCAAGTTTCGGTTATATGCTTCGAGATATAAATGAATAGTCTCTTGTAAAGAGCTTTAACATTTCATACAATCAATCAGAATTAGGTTTTAAGTGCTTTAATCTCATTAGTTTAAATGGTTGTTGATTAATATGATTAGAAATATTGACGAACGATCTCCTATAAAGGTATATCTTCTTACCACTTTTCACAATGTCTTTATATTTCATTTTGTTAAATGACTAAATAGGTGTTGAGATCACAATAGAAGAACTCCTATAAAGGGGCTGGCATTTCTTTACCTAGATTAGTTTAGTTTGTCTCTAAGTCCATATATATTGGATGATCCTCAAATTTTACTTACCGGATTGATATTAAATGAAACTTTAATTCGTATCTGCATTTTAGACCAAACATTTTGGAGTGCGGTTCTTTGGGGGTGGATGATTTGAGATGGGCATAGGGAAGACATTTTTATTACCAGTTATTTTTATGGACTAACTTATGAAACACGAAATTTAAGACGATATATGTTATAAAAGGGTTTAAGTGAAGTTTTTATTTTATTTTAATACTTAGTTAGTTTTCAAATTCAATTTTTAAACCCCATTTCTTACTAATTCATCTACGGATGAGAAATTTGAATATGTTAATGATTGCTTTAAATGAAAAGAATAATCTTGAAGACTAGTTCTAAAATAACCTTGTATAAACTCCAAAAATAGACGGGTTACTCACATTCATACGAAATCTAAGGTAAAAAATTTAAATCTTTATGTAGGCATTTTCAAATTCTTAGTCCGTAGGTAGCTTCGTGTTTTGGAAGAATTATTTTACCTGGGAAATAAAAAAATCTTTCCTAGCAAGTTAGATAGAATAAATTAGGAAAATAAAATAGGAGACTCGTTAGAAGTTTTTAGTCTTATTTTTCAAGAAATAAAAAAAAAGTAATAAATCATCATGAATAAATGAATAAATTAAGTAGCACGATGAGAGATACTTCATCCCTCGCATTTATATATCTTGTTTACGTATGCGGGTAAGCCAAAAAGGCTTGATTATCGGAAATATTTGTCTTCGAGAGTCTAAATGCCCCACGACATTGTAGAAAGAGTATAGACAATGCGAGGTTCTGTTGCAAATATTGATTGTGTTTATTATCCATCCATGCTAACATGCGGGAATCCATATTTCAATAAATTAGTGTATACTCTTCCTAAACCGAGTGATCGGGAAGATCGAAAAATATATTGAATTATTTAAAAAAATAATAATAAATCTCGCTAGGAAATTTAATTGTAGATCTACTATCGATAGTTTCAGCACGATAAAAAATCTTCTCTTATAGAAATGTATTCTTCGTTCTTAGTGGATGTCATCGAATCTCTCACTACATTGTCAAAAATGCTTTGCAGAGTAGCGCCTAAATACCAACAACATGGTGTCCCGAATATAACCACATTGAAAAGAAGTATGCATGGAAATAAATTTAAATTAACAAGTGGAGGCTATGAAATTCTACACCAAATCACACTTTTCTTGTTAGAAAAAATCCTTTGATTAGTTTTTTGAGCAATCTTATATTGCACATGTACCTAATAACCACCTCAAAAACGCCAACATTACGACCACTTTCAAATCAGCTTGAAAATGTGCACTTAAAATGGAAGCATTCCTATTATTCACCAATCCATTCCTTCATCTCCCGAGAAACTTACTTATTTTGCCCGGTAGTATGTTGTCCATCAAAAAAAGGATTTGGTGTAGCTACACAACAACCATTTTGTCTCTCACTTTCTTCAAGCTTTCCCGATTATCAGCTTATCGAATCCACTGCCGCATCATCGCAATTTTCACCAAAACTAGTACGCATCTAAATCCTTACAAATGTAAGCCACACTTCTCAAATCAAAGGAAAGAATTGTATTATTCCTTTGCACCCATGGTCTTGCGGGAAATGGTGTGCCTATGACATTACAGCAATACAATTTAACTTTTATCATGTGGGAAATGGGAAAGAGCATTGTTTCGACTGTATTTTCGATAAATTAAAATCAAACGTTGAGCTTTAGTCATACCGTTGATGAATAAAAAGAAAATAACCTTGAGCCAAATAAGATTGATATACACTTGGGCTATCTGTGTTAGAGGTCATGTTACTAGCTTGACGATGCAGTATCTCTCTCTATTTCACATCACCTTGAATCAACTTTCTTTCCAATGATATCTAAAATAGGCAACCTATCGATCAAAGCGACTTTCTTGGAGGGTTCCACTGATGGTCTTGCAATGTTGACCATGGCGACATCCTTCTATGTCCATATCACCTTGAAGGAACGTTCCGTGTGAAAATGAATAGAGACACCTAGGTTGTGGAGCTATTAGAAAAAATAAGAAAAACTACAACATTTGGAGCCTATCTATAATGATTGATATGGAGCTATAGGGTTATGTATTTATCACCATAACGTAGTGTATATTTATTATTTCTTTCTCTCCATAACACGGTTGGTTTTTAATGCGGTTGGTTTCTGTCTATCTACACTTATTGGAATTCGGTTTTCTTTGTCGATGACAAACTCAACATGGAAAATTATAGGTATGCCATAGTTACTGTCAGCACATAAGCTAGACAATCTTTCTCGAGTGAAGGAAAGACATTTTGTGTTATGAGCTGAAAATGTTGGATTGAGCTATGGCTTGATGAAAAATGTTTCGGATCAAGCAGGAATGAAAAGTTGTGATCTCCGTATGAATTGTTCATTTACGCAATCAAGACATAATCACGCCTCACAATGAACCTATCGGTGACTCGCAAATACGGTTGTATTACGCAACATAATCTGGTCGTCGATGGAAATTTGATCCTTCTTAAGCCACGGTCGTTCCTATTACGCCTCAACCAAAACCCTCACTTAATGCCTTCAATCCGGCTATTTCAATGTTTGCGTTTTGTTTAGCATTTTGTTTTACATTTATTTTGCATTTTATTTTGCATTTTTAGTTTTTGGGCTTCTGTTTTGATTTGTATTTACTTTTGTATTTCGTTATATATTTTAGTTCTAATTTTTTATTATAGTTAATGTTTTTTACGTTGTTATAATTGTATTAATATATTAATATCGTTGTAATTTGTTGTTATTTGTTATATTTTTAATTGTAATTTGTTGTATAAATTTAATGTTTGTTATGTTTTTAGGTTATAATTTGTATTAATATATTAATATATTGTTTTATAATGTTAGGTTATTGTTATTTTTATGTTTAGTTATTTATCATTTTTTAAAATATATATATATATATAATAAAAATAAAAAAATTGTTATGTGTTTTGTGAGTTATTGTTGAAAGATTTAAAGGGTGAATATTGGCATGATAAATTATGTGAAGGATATTGGAATTTTTTTTTATAAAACAAAACTTTGGTATTTATGAAAATTGAGAGAATCATGAGAATTACGGGGAATTGGTTAAGACTACAAAGTGGTACGGGTGCCAAATTATTATTAAAAACAACACGTAACAACAGCACTTTGCACCTGAGAATTCACGTATGAAATGAAATTTATTCGGTTAAGAATTTAGTAATTTTCATGGAAACTTCACTGTGGTCACATGTTACATAACATACCAATCTCGGACACAACAAATCTATCAATCCTTTACCATGCATGCACAAAGTTATTTGACAAAAACGGGGAGTAAAATTTACTTTTCATAGTTGTTTATATTTTAAGAATGGATTGATGCTAATATCATGGATGAGTTAGTTTTTCAACACTTAGTTTTTCTTAATCTATTTTATTTCAATTATAAAATTTTTGTGTAAAAAATTATGGAAAGGAAATTCTTAGTTTTCTTCTTGAACACACTTATATTTCTTTCTTCCAAGTTTTTTTCGTAGGTTACGGGATAATCAAGTGATCATTAAGGAGATTAAATTGTTATGAAAAATTGGTCCTCCGGAACAAATTTCAAGAGAAACTCTAAAGAACGAGTCCATGATCATAATAAAATTTCCAAAAAATTACATTCTTGCAACTTCTTGTCTTAGCTTAATGGTTTGACATGTTATGTGGTCAGCAAATTCAAACACGGCATTTGTTCCTACATGTAAAAATATGGTAAAATACCTACCCACAATTGAATTCAGTATCTACAGTGAATTTTGCTAAATCTTTGATCAAAATCGGCTATTTTTAGCAAAAATTCCAAAAAATTAAAGAGAAAATTTATTATATTTGAAAATTGAAGCCATAATTCATTTTCTTTTTTTCTTCCGGCAAGAGCATTATCCATTTTGCATTACCACATACACTTCATTACATTTTGATGCCAATCCTAACACAATAAAACCAACCAAGGTCATCTACAAGATATTTGGTCCACTTTACATATTCATTATGCAGTTTCCTTTTTCCTACACTTGCAATAAAACCTTGCTTCCATACACCATTGAGTCCATTGTCCTTGAGTATAAATATTTTCTAAAAAATACCTTGAAGCTTGCATGCCCTTAGGAAAAACTATCATGCCAATAAACAAAGGGAATACATCAATTTCACTTACTCATTTGGATCTCATACAGTATTAAGACAACAACAAATCATTCATGCCAGAAATATGTGTTCGGAGCATCTTGTATTGTCATCCACATTAAAAATATGGGAGCTCTCATGTTGACTAGTGCCATTCATCAATGCCCACTAAGTTAACAATTTCTTGTTATGTTCAACAACGAAACATTTATTCACGGGACAAGAATTGTGCCAATGAGCATTGAAGACTTAAAGACCAATCATGTTGTAGCGAGAGGACACAAAATTACTTTCATTACTTTTAGTTTTTGATGTAAATGAATTGGGGACAAGTCCAATAAATGAAATTTTGGAGGAAGTGTAAATTCTGAATTTGTATACCTTCCAATCCTTATACATTTTCCTTTATTGCATTGACAGATTCGAACATTAGCGAGAAGATCCAACAGTTAGTAGCAGTTGCAACAACAATAAAAGGTCCAGTTTTCGATTTCATCACCATTTTAACCAAGTAAAGAATACTATAGACGAATTTTATGACCACACATGCACAACTACCATCCATTTTTGGTAAGTTAAAATGATATTTTCCTAACTTTTAACCATTTAATTCCTTGAAAAGTTAGAATGATAATTTTTGGAAAAACCTCACACTTCGCTTCGTCATTTTGTCAAATTTCCAAAACCATCGGTTGGAAAAATACATTCACATTCATATGTTGCCACATTCATATAGCATTCAAAACATTCGTATCACATTGACCCACATAATTTCAAAATATATTTACTATTACATCATCATGAGCATATAAATAGCTTTTCAAAAAGTACTTAAAAGATAATTGGATGCCAACACAATCATGGTTGTCACACAAGGAACCAACCATGATGCATTTACCAACAAAAATACTTTGCAATAAAAATCACATTATCGATATGAAAAGATCATACATTAAAATTGAATGCAACAAACAAAATATGGTTGAAACAAAGAACCAACTTAGATTTGCAGTTCATCAAACACTTTACCAAAGTTAAGTAAATGATATCATGCAGATTTTTAATGACTCAAGTATCAAAAAGTAATGTAATAGATTGCATCGAGGACGTGCAATATATGTGATTTGGGGGTATGTCGGACTCAAAATGAATCCTGACTATATCCATTATTCTGCCACCTTCACATTACTACATCTTACCTTCATGTCACCCTTCATTCCACCTCCAGATCATTACATTACCTCATTATTAGGTTATAGCTATGATTTTCCAAAGTTTATTTAATTTAACATTTTTAAGTGGATTTTGATTAAGCTTTAGAAAATAATATGCTTATACTTATACCTAACAATTAGAATGAGTTTGTTGACATGTGTAGGTACAAAGAAACTCATAGGCACCCTTATGTCAGTACTCTATGTTCAAATTCGAATTTGAAGGAGATCATCATGGACCTTGTGGAGAGATCATGGAGGATAGAGTTGTGTGTCACCATTGGTTGGTAATATTTAGTTCAAAGGAGGAATGATGGATTTACATTTATGACTTTGTTATCATAGATTTTGTATAAATAGGAGTGTTATCTCCTTCATTTGTAATCTTAATCTTAATCTTCTTCTTCATTTGTAATCTTAGTATCTTATAGGTTGGTAGTGAGATTAGATTGGAGAATAAATTTAATGGTTGCAATTGCAATTCGCAATTGATGATAAATAAGGCAAAGGCTATTTGATCTCTCTTTGACTTTTCTTTTGGTGTGCTTGTGAATCCTTGGAAAGAGTCCCATTTCCTGGCAGTCACACTTTTTTAAGTAGGCTTTTTTATTCCCCATGTTTGTTTATGAATTTCATTGAATTAAATTATTAGGTTCATATGTTTTGGAATATTAATGAATGACCTTTCGTAATAAAGTAATAATGTTTCCTTCAATGAATATGATATTTTATTTAATGTTTGATTTGAGTAGTTGAAGTTTCAGATTTATATGTACCAGAGATATAAATGAATAGTCTTGTAAGAGATCTTTAACATTTCATGCAATCAATCGAAATTAGGTTTAAGTGCTTTAATTTCATTAGTTTAAATATTTTGTTGATTAAGATGATTAGAAATATTAATGAGCAGTCTGTAAAGAACCTTAATATTTCTTACACTTGTCACAATGTCTTTAGATTTTATTTTGTTAAATGACTAAATAGGTGTTGGAATCTATTAGAAAGACCTCTTGTAAGGAACTTTGGCATTTATTTACCTAGCTTATTTTTAGTCGGAGAAAAATTTTAGGGGCGAATTTTAGCCCAAGGGCGAATTTTAAGGGGTTTTAAATTTTGGTAGGGCGAATTTTTTATATAAAACACATTTTCCATAGTTTTATAAAATTAGGGCGAATTTTAAGGGGTTTTAAATTTTGGTAGGGCGAATTTTTTATATAAAACACATTTTCCATAGTTTTATAAAATTAGCCCTATAATTATTTTAAAAATAATTAATTATTAAGTATTAGCCCAACAAAATAAATGCGGATAAAATTGAAAACATGAAATTCGCCTCTCGATTTTCTGGTTTGGAGCAGATTTCAATGCATTTTCCCTAGATTTACTAGCTCGGGGGAGGGATTGCACTGATTCGCCCCCATTTTTACTGATTCGGGCTTGGAAGTTGGAGGTGCAATAAAAATTTGAATGTGTTTGCTGGAATTTACTGGGTCGGGGGAAGGATTGGAGTAATTTTCCCTGGTTGGGCTTGGTTGGAGCTTGAAAGGGGCTGTTGGAGGTACAGCAATGCTCAGGGCAACAACTTACAAGAAGTAGACCCTGGTTCCAATGACGCTGCATGCATTGACAAGAATGGAGGTTTGGTTTCATTTTGGGAGATGGTAGCTGCCCGGAAAGGGATTTAGAGTACCAATATGGTCCATTTCCCCAGTGCCATGGAGCTAAACCTGTAAGGAGGAGTTTGGAAAGTGGTGTTAGGTTGCAACTGTAATTATATATATATTTTTATAATTTGTCTGAGTCCGAATGCTTCCAGTGTGTTTGCGATTGCTTCGGTGAGCCTAATAGTGCTCTGTAATTATTATTTTTTAATAAATTTTCCAATCTAAATGCTTCAAAGTGTGCTGGACGGCTGGTGAATGCTGGTGAACAGTGCTGGTCAATGGTGAATGCGGGTGCTCTGTGGGTGATTTGTAAGAGGTAAGCCAAAATCCAGAAGTTTACACTTGTTCCAGCCTTCTTTTAAGCTCACAATCACTAGAAATCCAAACTGTTGACACTTTCCATCAAAGGTCTCTCGTAGGCTTCGACTGCAGCTCTCGATTACATCAGTTTCACACTAGTTTGATTAAATATGAAAACATATGTCAGAGTTGTTACCCTTCGATATTCTATGTTAGTAGGTTAATAGGTATGAGTATTACATGTAATAAGGGTTATCAAAGCTGTTTTTTTCCTATCACCATGTCTCTTAGCAAGCATTATCGACGTTTTTGTCTTTGTTTTTTTTTATATTGGTTTGGCACAGGTTAGAGTAAAAGCATCTAAGTTGAGAGCCTAATAGCTGGACCAAGAAGTCGAGTTTATATCTCTGATATGAAATGATGAAAAGTATCATAGGGCCAAGTTGTTAGGCCATCCTTATCTATTTTCCTTGAATAAATTTAGGTCCGAAAATCTAGAGATAATCTAGTGTAGGACCAAGTTTCAATACAGCTGTTGTAGGGTTCTTGTGCTTGGTTTGACTGTAGGTTAGCAGGCTGCATAAATACCTAGGTAGAGCAAGGCTTTCAGAGAGGGCCGAAGGTAGATAGAGACTGTTAAGAAAGTTGCAAGGGTGCTTGGTTCATAGAGGAAGTCTTCTAGGTTGGAATGTTGTTCCTAAAAGAGCTAGAGCAGGAGTTTGAAGATCATCCAAAGTGTGAAACATCACAAGTAATTTTGTGTTGCATCCGTGGAGGAATATCTTTGAAAATCTTTGTGGGAAATTGAACTGTTGTAGGTATCCTTTTGAGGACCAAAAGGGTGTAGCAATAGGCTAGAAGGTGTCTTATAACCCAACTTATGGAAAGACTTGATAGAAGAAGGGCAACCACAGTCTCTTGAAAATACCATTGTCAATAATAGGATATAATGTTCCATTTCGCAGAAGAATGAATGATTGATCCAATTAAATTATTGAAATTATATATTCCATGACCCTAGATAGAAATCAAGATCAAAAATTTTGAAAATAACATTCAACATAACATAGAATTTGGTTAGAAATCACAACATTAGTGAGTGAAACATTAGCGAGTGATTGCAAAGCAGTTTTTCTCAATAAAATTAAAACCAATTTTTATGTAACCTTGGCACAAACACATAAAATTACTTGAATATTCACTTGTAAAAACCCAACAACTTCAACTATCAGCCAAACAACTATTAACAACATAACAAATTCAAGATAATCTGCAAAGCTGGCGACAGACATCTCATAAAACTTCACACAAAGCACAGTAAGGGAAAGGGTGATGATTGCCAAAGAAAGAATGCATACCTTCCAATATCTGCATCTGCTGCACGTAAATATGCAATCAATGCATCCAGTGCCTTTTCTTCCACTGGTGCATTTGAGTCAGATACTGCCTTCTTGAAAAATGAACCTAAGGTGTAAACAATGCATGCACACCTTCCAATCAGATCAAGCAATATATCATACAATATACAACTCATGCCTCCACCATCCTTAGTCCAACATGAAATAGCATATTAATACTGATAATTCAAAATCTCACTAGATCATTTCACTTGTATCTATGTCTAAAAAAAATTATTGAACTAAAAATGATAGTTGTCAATATATGCACAACACCACCAACAGTCCTATATACAAAGATCAACTTTGTGAAACATGAGGTTAATGAATAAAGAACAATTAAAAATTCACTTAGATAGCCAGCTACAATTGCATGACTGATATGTTCTCTTTTAGACCACATTGTATCTTCAAAAAGTACAGCCATCTGAATCAAATATGCAATTCTTGTTCTCAACTTTCTGTCTAAAGAATGTACGGGCTTACAATCCTACTAGAAAATACGTTTCTTTTGCCACCTCTCCTGATAACAGATTCCAAAAATCCCTTTGAAAAGGACCCTTAGAGAGCTATCACATCTAGAACATCCGACCTCTGCCGAATTTACAAACACTATTGCTCCTCTGGCAATGAGTTAAAAGAAATGCAATTGGGACATATTAAAAATGTGATACCATGTGCTACAGTAGAGAAATTTTAGTCGTCCATGTTAGTAAAATCATCACAGCTGGAACTCAGATGATGTTCTCAGGTCACTGCTTCTGTTAAAGACTTGTTCCAATGCAAGGTTTTTCTTGTTTAGTTTTTTAGATTTGATCTGATATGTTTTGCACAGAGTCTTCATGCGGGCAGCACATTGCTATAGTCTCTTTTCAAAAACCATATTTCAGGTGCCTAGGATGAATGTACTATGTACTAATGTAGTGATAGGTTAGAAAAAATTTCTACAAGATAGCCACAGTACTGTTATTTTATGAGCCTGTATGGACAATATGATGTATATTTTGATTTCACACTTGACATGTCAGATATAATGCTTTTTTAACATGGAAAAGCATATAACCACAGTGAGATAAAATATAAACATTTATGAGAAATTTCTTATTTTAATATTGTGTGAACTATAAGAATATTTTATAGGGAAAATGAGTGACAAAATTTACTATTTCACATATTTCACATTCGAAACTTTCTTTGCTTTTTCAAGTTTGTTAAATTCTCATAAATAAATTAAAATTGTAGCACTAATGCACTAGAAATTCACTTGTATATATGATAAATGTGTATATGTATGGGAGAAAGCAACAATTAGGCTTAACATGGAATCCACTAACGTTTTGTGCTTATGGAATCCACTAGATTCATGGATCACTGAGAAATTAATATCCTTGAGACAAAGAAACACTTATTTTGGGGATAAGAGTAAATTATATTAATTAGTTCTGAAAACAAGAGGAAGACTTTTTCCCATGAAATCCTTAGAATTGTGTGAAACCTACTTTTTTGGGAGCAGACTTGAATGAATGGAAAACCCTGATTGACTTACAAATTACAAGTACTTCGCTGACAGGCATAAACTTCTGGTGTATGGAAAGACTTGATAGAAGAAGGGCAGCCACATTCTCTTGAGCAGTGGAGGCTGGGTTGGCAGGACTGTAACAGTGGTTACAACGTGCTCTAATCAGAGGTCTGGTTTCTGAAGCAAGAACACAAAACCAAGAACAAGAAGGATAAGGGGAAGTTGAGAAAAAAGGTATGTTTCTCTAATAGATTGGTTTGTTTGTTAATGAATGGTTGTTAAAGAGCACTTTTGGACTGTTGAAAGGCCCAAGTACAATGATGTTTGAAGAATTAAGTCACTATTAGAAGGCAACTATTATGAAGCCCTAAGGACAATGATCTTTGGAATTCAAACTTTGTTGTATGGGAAGACGTGTGAATTCACTAAGCACACTGAATGTGGAAGTTATTTAGTATTGTATGAGCTATTGATGATGCCTTAACTTGTGTGACAAAGTAGTAGTCTTGACTCTTGACTCTTTTCACTATGTAAGGACATTTCTAGAAGACCCTATGAACAATATAGCTTGTAACAACAAAAGTATTGTTGAAGGAAAAAATTGCAAGTCCATGTTCTAAAATATCAGAGATATAGGGCAGATCCTTTAGAACAGTTAGATTATTGGACTGTATGAAGGCAGAACTAAAAACCCTAGTTCTGTGATTTGGAGCAACATATCAATGATTTGGGGCAATTAGTTGAAGACCCTATGAGTTGGCAATCTTGAAGAAGCAGGATAACAGCTAGAGGTAAGGATTATTTATGACAATGAAGCTATGTTGACTGATGAAGATTGATTGGAAAGGTCAGCCAAGTTGTGGGACACCTTGAATAAATTTAGGTCCAAAAATCTAGAGATAATATAGTGTAGGACCAAGTTGCAATAGGGTTTTTGTAGGGTTCTTGTGCTTGGTTTGAATGTAGGTTAGTAGGCTGCATAAATACTTGGGTAGAGAAAGGCTTTCAGAGAGGGCCGAAGGTGGATAGATACTGTTAAGAAGGTTGCAACAGTGCTTGGTTCATAGAGGAAGTCTACTAGGTTGGAACATTGTTCCTAAAAGAGCTAGAGCAGGAGTTTGAAGATCATCCAAAGTGTGAAACATCACAAGTAATTCTGTGTTGCATCCGTGGAGGAATATCTTTGCAAATATTTGTGGGAAACTGAACTACTATAGGTATCCTTTTGAGGACCAAAAGGGTGCAACAATAGGCTAGAAGGTGTCTTATAACCCAACGTATGGAAAGACTTGATAGAAGAAGGGCAACCACAGTCTCTTGAAAATACCATTGTCAATAATAGGATATAATGTTCCATTTCGCAGAAGAATGAACGATTGATCCAATTAAATTATTGAAATTATATATGCCATGAACCTAGATAGAAATCAAGATCAAAACTTTTGAAAATAACATTCAACATAACACAGACTTTGGTAAGAAATCACAACATTAGTGAGTGAAACATTAGCGAGTGATTGCAAAGCAGTTTTTCTCAATAAAATTAAAACTAGTTTTTATGTAACCTTGGCACAAACACATAAAATTACTTGAATATTCACTTGTAAAAACCCAACAACTTCAACTATCAGCCAAACAACTATTAACAACATAACAAATTCAAGATAATTTGCAAAGCTGGCGATAGACATCTCATAAAACTTCACACAAAGCACAGTAAGGGAAAGGGTGATGATTGCCAAAGCAAGAATGCATACCTTCCAATATCTGCATTTGCTGCACGTAAATATGAAATCAATGCATCCAGCACCTTTTCTTCCACTGGTGCATTTGAGTCAGATATTGCCTTCTTGAAAAATGAACCTAAGGTGTAAACAATGCATGCACACCTTCCAATCAGATCAAGCAATATATCATAAAATATACAACTCATGCCTCCACCATCCTTATTCCAACATGCAATAGCCTATTAATACTGATAATTCAAAATCTCACTAGATCATTTCAGTTGTATCTATGTCTAAAAAAAATTATTGAACTAAAAATGATAGTTGTCAATATATGCACAACAACACCAACAGTCCTGTATACAAAGATCAACTTTGTGAAACATGAAGTTAATGAATAAAGAACAATTAAACATTCACTTAGATAACCAGCTACAATGGCATGACTGATATGTTCTCTTTTAGACCACATTGCATCTTCAAAAAATACTGCCATCTCAATAAAATTTGCAATTCTTGTTCTCAAGTTTCTGTCTAAAGAATGTACAGGCTTACAATCCTACTAGAAAATACGTTTCTTTTTCCACCTCTCCTGATAACAGATTCCACAAATCCCTTTTGAAAAGGACCCTTAGAGAGCTATCACATCTAGAACATCTAACCTCTGCTGAATTTACAAACACCATTGCTCCTTTGGCAATGAGTTCAAAGAACTGAAATTGGGACCTATTAAAAACATGATACCATGTGCTACAATAGAGAAATTTTAGTCCTCCATGTTAGTAAAATCATCACAGCTAGAACTCAGATGATGTTCTCAGGTCGCTGCTTCTGTCAGAGACCTGTTCCAATGCAAGGTTTTTCTTGTTTAGTTTTTTAGATTTGATCTAATATGTTTTTCAAAAAGTCTTCATGCAGGCAGCACATTGCCATAGTCTCTTTTCAAAAACCATATTTCAGGTGCCTAGGATGAATGTACTATGTACTAATGTAGTGATAGGTTAGAAAAAAATTCTACAAGATAGCCACAGTACTGTTATTTTTTGAGCCTGTATGGACAGTATGATGTATATTCTGATTTCACACTTGACATGTCAGATATAATGCTTTTCTAACATGGAAAAGCATATAACCACAGTGAGATAAAATCTAAACATTTATGAGAAATTTCTTATTTCAATATCGTGTGAATTACAAGAAGATTTTATAGGGAAAATGAGTGACAAAATTTACTATTTCACATATTTCACATTCGAAACTTTCTTTTCTTTTTCAAGTTTGTTAACTTCTCATAAATAAATTACAATTTTAGCACTAATGCACTAGAAATGCACCAGTATATATGATAAATGTGTGTATGTATGGGAGAAAGCAGCAATTAGGCTTAACAGGGAATCTACTAACGTTTTGTGCTTATGGAATCCACTAGATTCATGGATCACTGAGAAATTAATATCCTTGAGACAAAGAAACACTTATTTTGGGGATAAGAGTAAATTATATTAATTAGTTCTGAAAACAAGAGGAAGACTTTTGCCCATGAAATCCTTAGAATTGTGTGAAACCTACTTTTTTGGGAGCAGACTTGAATGAATGGAAAACCCTGATTGACTTACAAATTACAAGTACTTCGCTGACAGGCATAAACTTTTGGTGTATGGAAAGACTTGATAGAAGAAGGGCAGCCATAGTCTCTTGAGCAGTGGAGGTCGATTTTGCAGGACTGTAACAATGGTTACAACATGCCCTATTCAGAGGTCTAGTTTCTGAAGCAAGAACGAAAAACCAAGAACAAGAAGGATGAGGGGAAGTTGAGAAACAAGGTATGTTTCTCTAATATATTGGTTTGTTTGATAATGAATGGTTGTTAAAGAGCACTTGTGGACTGTTGAAGGGCCCAAGTACAGTGATGTTTGAAGAATTAAGTCACTATTAGAAGGAAACTATTATGAAGCCCTAAGGACAATGATCTCTAGAATTCAAACTTTTTTGTATGGGAAGATGTGTGAATTCACTACGCACACTGAATGTGGAAGTTATTTAGTATTGTATGAGCTATTGATGATGCCTTAACTTGTGTGACAAAGTAGTAGTCTTGACTCTTGACTCTTGTCACTTTTTAAGGACATTTCTAGAAGACCCTATGAACAATATAGCTTGTAACAACAAAAGTATTGTTGAAGGACAATATTGCAAGTCCATGTTCTAAAATATCAGAGATATAGGGCAAATACTTTAGAACAGTTAGATTATTGGACTGTATGAAGGCAAAACTAAAAACCCTAGTTTTGTGATTTGGAGCAACATATCAATGATTTGGGGCAACTAGTTGAAGACCCTATGAGTTGGAAATCTTGAAGGAGCAGGATAGCAGCTAGAGGTAAGGATTATTTATGAAAATGAAGCTATGTTGACTGATGAAGATTGATTGGAAAGGTCAGCCAAGTTGTGGGACACCTTGAATAAATTTAGGTCCGAAAATCTAGAGATAATCTAGTGTAGGACCAAGTTGCAATAGGGTTTTTGTAGGGTTCTTGTACTTGGTTTGAATGCAAGTTAGCAGGCTGCATAAATACTTGGGTAGAGCAAGGCTTTCAGAGAGGTCCGAAGGTAGATAGAGACTGTTAAGAAGGTTGCAAGGGTGCTTGGTTCGTAGAGAAAGTCTGCTAGGTTGGAACACTGTTCCTAAAAGAGCTGGAGCAGGAGTTTGAAGATCATCAAAAGTGTGAAACATCACAAGTAATTCTGTGTTGCATCTGTGGAGGAATATCTTTGCTAATCTTTGTGGGAAACTGAACTACTGTAGGTATCCTTTTGAGGACCAAAAGGGTGCAACAATAGGCTAGAATTTTTCTTATAACCCAATGTATGGAAAGACTTGATAGAAGAAGGGCAGCCACAGTCTCTTGAGCAGTGGAGGCCGAGTTGGCAGGATTATAACAGTGGTTACAACATGCCCTAATCAGAGGTCTAGTTTCTGACTTGATAGAAGAAGGGCAACCACAGTCTCTTGAGCAATGGAGGCCGAGTTGGCAGGACTGTAACAGTGGTTACAACATGCCCTAATCAGAGGTCTAGTTTCTGAAGCAAGTACACAAAACCAAGAACGAGAGGGATAAGGGGAAGTTGAGAAATAGAGTAGGTTTCTCTAATAGATTGGTTTGTTTGTTAATGAATGGTTGCTAAAGAGCACTTGTGGACTATTGAAAGGCCCAAGTACAGTGATGTTTGAAGAATTAAGTCACTATTAGAAGGCAACTATTATGAAGCCCTAAGGACAATGATCTCTAGAATTGAAACTTTGTTGTATGAGAAGATGTGTGAATTCACTACGCACACTGAATGTGGAAGTTATTTAGTATTGTATGAGCTATTGATGATGCCTTAACTTGTGTGAAAAGGTAGTAGTCTTGACTCTTTTCACTATGTAAGGACATTTCTAGAAGAACCTATAAAAAATATAGCTTGTAACAAAAAAATTATTGTTGAAGGAAAAAATTTCAAGTCCTTGTTCTAAAATATCAGAGATAGAGGGAAAATCCTTTAGAACAGTTAGATTATTGGAATTCCAAATATGAAAACCAAGCTCACTCAATTATAATCAACTAGCAAGGGGGAGTATGATAATGCAAAAGAGAGCTCATCTAGATCCAACAAGAGCCATATATGGATAAAAATACACCAATTTAAGGTTAAATATAATTGGTCTGGCAGAGAAATGAGACATTTGGAATTGACAGGCAGCTTATTAGGGCTCAGTTTAGTAGGAAAACAATTGCAGGTTGAAAATACTTTCAGAAAGGAGAAAACTGAATGACTTGATGGCATTACTCAGTGTTTATAAAAACATATCAAAGAACCACAAGTAATTATCTTCTGTGAGGATAGGAAAGGCTACAAAGGAATAGCTAATTGAGTTGTGAAATGTAACTTGAGTGGGACAAAAATTTGATTGGGAAAGGCTACAAAGGAATAGCTAATTGATTTGTGAAATATAACATTAGTGATTTTACTATTGGTTAATCATAAGATGCTTCTAATCTATGTATATACTAGGGATAATTTGTAATTATGTACTAGGTGTTTACATTAAATCTCTGAGAAGGAAAGGAAATTGGCAAACGTAATTATGATTTAAACTGGACCTATTTATGTGCCTTTAGAGTAGAGCAGAGTAATTATTAATATGGAATGAATCCCACCATATTTATTTTTTGATACATTTAAACTGATTGGAATTTAAGAGATTTGACACTACTAATGAAATTTCCAAATCAAATATGGTAATATCATGATGGAAGGATACTTATAATGTTGGGCACGAATTGTCATACACCTGTTTTTTGCTAATTTTGATGTATAATTCACATAGTGAGTCTTTATGGACATGCTTACCCAGGACGGCTAACAGGTGGAGTAGAAGCTGATGTGATGGCCGCAAATGAGCTGGTAACCCATGCATTCCTCCAGGAAAGCCATTATATTTCTTTTTCTTTCCGAATTGATCTCAACCTGTAGCAAAATATCTATGTTCCCTTAATTTGATTTAGCAGGAAAAATTATGATTAAGGACTGCTATGCACAGTTTTTCCTTTAATTGGGTAAATCTGGAATAAATATTAGATGTTTACCAACTCTTATGAATGGATGTCAAATCTTATCTGCCTTGATTTAGCAACTATAAAAGTGCCTTCCTGCTCCTATAGTGACCTCTTATTTTGGTTCAATTGTTTTGCTAGTTGGATTGTCAGAGGGAAGCATTCTTCAAAGCTAGAAATCATCTTTGTATCTATAAACAGTGGGTTTGGTTGAATTAGTTATCATATATGTTTTTTAAGATTAGATATTTTTGGGCTTTAAAGTGAATCTAAAGATAATATTTGTCATGGTGATGAGACTTACTATTATAACATAATTGAAAATTTCAACAAGGAGACAGCAGTTACAGTTTGAAATCTTTCAAACTTTTCAATGGAGAGATATCTCTGCTCTTTTTTAATATATTTTCTTCTTGTCATTGCCTTGTCTCTAGTTGTCATTGCCCTATTTGGCATGTAACTTATATTTTTCTTTTCATAGGAATTTCCCTTTTTTTTTTGAAAATATGTCTTGTTATACAAAATATTTAAAAAAGTCACCTCAACAAAGATCTGAACAAATCAAATCGCGTGATTTCAAAGGATGATTATCAAGGCTACAAGATCCATGAGCTATATTGTCATCAAATCCAAAGCAAGGTTAAATAAGTTCTTATCAAATAAAAAACAAGGTGAACCATGCAAACAACGATTGGGTCACCGAAAGAATTCAAATAAACTTAGAATAAGAAAAAGTTATTAGGTTGTCCCAAGATGTTTTGGGTAGGTTGGTTACAACAAGCCCCCACCTCCTCATTAGGAGGTGAGTTGAGAGGAACCAACAGGCTCTTTTTCTGTGAAAAATGTAGCAGAATTCTCTGGAGTCAAGCTAGGGTCAACCACCAGGGTTAGTTGGCCCTTTTGAGCTTGAGGAGCTTTTCTCTTTTTGACATTTCACCCATTTTTCATTATTTGTAAAGGGTCATAGGTTGTTTGAGCCTTCCCTTGCTCATCCTCATAGATTTATGATTTTATAGTTTTGGTTTGGCCAATAAGGGGTAACCCCTAATCCCATGGTTTGGGATTTGACCCTGTCACCCACCAAAATGGGTAACCCTATAAGAGAATTTTTCTCCTACATTGGACAACTAGCCAGCCAATAGCCCCTGATATTCACTTCATGATGATGATATACCATGTGCGTCAGCCATCTGCATCATCCAGATAGGTGATTAAAATATTGAAATTTTTGCATACCTTTATTACGTTATATACTTCCTTATTTGACTCTCGTAAATAGCATTCAGTAGCTTAAAATTGGGTTCACTTAATTTCTACATTCAAATCAATGCATTGTATTTTCATAATCTTTGACCCTTTGGAATTATTAACTAGTTTTTTCCAAGCATTTAATGGTCTGCTAATGGTGGTTGTGTGCATTAGCTGTAGCACAGTTAATTGACAAAAGACAAGGGTAAAGGTTTGTTGTGTGTCTTGCATGCAACACAAGGTATGCTGACCAATTTTCCTTTCATGGGACTGGTTGATTGGGATACCTGTGGAGCCCAGATTAAATATCCAAGCTTGTTTCTTGAAATTGTTTGGTATTGGTGTGTGTAACTCAACTTCCAAGTCTCCTCCCTTCATATTTAGATGTTGTTGGGATTCCCTATGCAGTGGTGATTTCCTACTTGACATGGAGGTATACTAGTCATGCGATCATTTGAATTGGGTTTTTCTCCTTGGCTCTAACTGGTACATATGATCTACCAGCCAATAAATATTTCAGGAGACACTATAATTTATCCTATTTGAAGAAAAATATCATCAATTTTTCAAGGTTGGAACTGGGTTTTGTCTTTGCAAGTTGAGAACCCCTGCAACCATGTTCTTGTCATTGTCTACTTGGTCACATTGGTGGTTGTTGTTACCCCTCATGTTGACATGATTGGTAAATGCATATTTCAGGGGTAACTTGTAGGATGCTCAAGGATTATAGACACACACTTATTTTTGGTTGAGAGTAGTCCTTCACGTGATGATCTTCCTAGATGTTCAGCATAGTGATTCTCCTTGATAATAATGTGGTTTCCTTAGTTGGAATGATGATTCTAGCCTTCACAAGGTTAGATTATCAGTGGAGGTTGCTTCAGTGGTGCATAATGTTCTTCATGAACCAACATCATGGTGGTAAAATAATCACATCTTGGTTACTTTCACCTTGTGCTGCATGGTTAGATCATAAGTATCCTCTAATGTGGTAATACACTTACCTAGTTTCATTCATGTTCGTGCCATTTCTCCATAGTTTTACCTAGGCAATTTGTTTTACCTAGGCAGGGAAGAATTGGGAAAAATTGAAAGAAATTTGAAGGCCCTAGCTCTATGATAGCCTTTTCTTCTCTTTATATATATTCAATTCCAATTTTATCAAGGTTGTGGGCCAAATTGATACCTGGAAGCTGCCGAAATACATATCATTCTGGAATAAATTCACCAGAATTCTTTCTGCAACAATTAGACAAATCATTAAGACGAATGGGGAATTACTTTCTGGGTCTAGGTGAAGAAAAAGAGTTGCACATACTTGAGTTTAATTCCCTCAGTTATATTTTGAGGTTGTTTGTGTCAGGACTAAATTTACATTCACAGATATTTACCAAATTGAAGACTGAAGTCCATAGTTTCTATTGCTGAGGTCCCCTATGAAGGAATTGGGTTGGAGCATTCTGACTTTTTAGAGCGAGTTAAGAAGCAAATTTGTTATGACAATCCAAATATATCATGCCCCTTGAAACTTGTTCAGGAATTACCTAAACATTTTTTCATTGAACCCATACCTCTCAGTGAATAACTTAAAGAAAATAGAGTAGTTTTGCTTGTTCCAGAAAATAGTTATGAGTGTCGTCTTAATTCTGTAATAGTCGTGCCTATTGAAATTTGGTTGTTGATGGTTTTGGGAGACTCGGTACAATATAACAAAATAGATATTAATTAATTTGAAGGAAATGGTGGAGTAAAATCTGGTTCAGTTACTTTGCCATTTAATGTTGTGAATAAAAATTCATCATGCTTCTTAGAAGTTTCTGTTATGATGGAATGCCACTTTGAATTTGGGAGAGTTCTATTAAATAGATTTCAGGCTGGTTCAAAACAAGAACTTGTTTCACTATCCCATGATGGGCTCCATTTTTCCCTTTGGTATTTGGGCCTGCAAGATCTTCTATCCATTGAAAAAGTTTGCAAGTCTCTGCATGCTGCAGTGAAAGATGATCCTCGTCTATGGAAAACTATACATGTGGAGTATCCTCCAAGTGAAAGGCTCATTAATGATTCCTTCTTAAAAATTTATGAAAGGTCTCAAGGTCAGTTATAAAAATTGACTTTAGTGGAGTGCCTGAAAATTACAGATGATGGACTGAAGCAAGTATTGGACATCATTCCAAAGCTTACAAAGGTTGGTATCTCTCTTTGTGGTGAACATGGTATTAATTTTAAATGGCACTGATGTTATAACAGCCATGGTATTCATTTTAAATGGCACATTTTAAAAATACACTTGTATTTTGAATTGTATTGCAAAAATTAGGAGGATACAATGCAACACCCTGCACCAAGAGTATGAGGTTTTATCTGTGTCGATTTCCATGGACAAAACAACAAAATCCTCTGCAAACTTTTCAATCTTGGGAAGCTACTGAAAAATCTCCGGTCTCTTTGGAAGAATTAACACCTGCACCAAGAGTATGAGGTTTTCTCTATGTAGATTTCCATGGACAAAACAACAAACTCCTCTGCAAAATTTTCAATATTGGGAAGCTACTGAAAAATCCCCAGCCTCTTTGGAAGAATTAAGACCTGCACCAAGAGTATGATGTTTTCTCTGTGTAGATTTCCACAGACAAAACAAAAAAATCCTCTGCAAACTTTTCAATCTTGGGAAGCTACTGAAAAATGTTCGGCCTCTTTAGAAGAATTAATAACGACAATAGAAGTAGAAGAAAGTGATTAAAAGGCTCAATATTTTCATCCATCAGGGATTGTAGAGTTTTGGGTATTGGGGGGATCAAAACATCAACAATTCCCTCTAGCTTCTAATCAGATTCCAACTTACTTTGTAAAATGTTCTTTCATCATGAATCAAAATACTATCATAACAAACTAGAAATAACTTACTTGTATTTGTACCACTGGATCAAATCAATGTAATGGATTTGTGCACTAAATAAAGTTTTCTTGTGCTTAAGCCCAATGGCTATGAGCAAGGTCTGGAATTGGGAATATGGTCATTAATTATCACATCTTTCGGTGAAAATCACAATAGAGAATTTTGTGTCGACGCGTTTCGAACCAGCCAGCGTGGTTCATCATCAGGACAAGATACGAAATCCGATCAAGGACGCAGCTTAAATAGAAAAAGAGGCTCCATATAGCCATTGTACAATAACGGCTAGTTTGACACTAAAATAAAAAATTAAAAATATTAAAATTAAAATTATCACAAATATATAAAATAAAATAAAATATAAACAATACCAATAACAGCTAGTTGTAACCAAAAAAAATAAATCATTAAATAAATCAAAATAGAAATAAAAACAAAGCTCGAAACAGAAAAATTAGCTCCAAATATAAAAAGCTCCAAATAGCCGTTATACAATAATGGCTAGTTTCACCATAAAAATTAATAACTAAATAAATCAAATAAAAAGCTTCAAATAGAAAAAGCAGAGCTAAATAGAAAAAGAAACTCCAACTAGCCGTTGTACACTAACGACTAGTTTGATCCTAAACAATAAAAATAAAACTTCCCAAATATAAAAATAAAAATAAAATATAATATATAAAAATAAAAAATGAATTAATTAAAAAATACAAAAAAAAAAAAAAAAAAATACATAAATAAATAAATAAATAAATAAAAATAAAATCAATAAATAAATAAATAAAAATACAAATAAAAATAAATAAATGAATAGATAACCATATCAGCTAGTTTAACCAAAAAATAAATAAAAATCAAATAAAATTAAAAGGAAAAGGAAAAATAAATCAATACAAATAAACAATAATTTCTTCCTTTATATTTTTATTTTTATTTTTATTTTATTTATTTATTTATTCATTTATTTTTTGTTTAAAAAAAAAAAAAAAAAAATGAAAAATGAATAGATATTAAAATGAACATTAATAAATGAAAATGTTAAAAAATAAATTAATTAATTAATAAAATCAATAAAATTTTTACATGAAATAATTTTATTTTATTTTATTTTTTAAAACTAAATTAGTTCCTTTATTTTTACATATATATATACATATATTTTATTATTCATTTTATTTTATTTTATTTCATTTTATTCATTTATTTATTTTTAATTAATTAACAAATTTAATTTATTTCTATATATAAGCCATAAATTAGTAAAAATTAGATTATAAACAAATAATGAACCAGACTATGCTAAAAAATAAATCAAATATATATATATAATAAAAATAAATAAAATAGAATAAAAATAACAATAAAAATAAAAATAAAAAAGTAACTAAATAAATAAATAAATATAAAGGAGAAAAACAAACCAGGATAAGAAGGGAGACAACGACGATCTTTAGACAAACCGAAGAGCAAAAACTCAAACAACTACGAATGAAGGGCAGGGATCCAACATCTGCTCACACTCCACCCATCATCTCTATTCAGGTTAACAGGCCTCTTTTCAATCTCAAGGGCCTCCCTAAACTTTCGATGGTGAAAATGGTCCACCTTTGCAATGACCTCAGCATCTTCAATGCAAATGTGATGCTTAGTTTTTTCAGCATGCTCTGCTAAGGCAGAGGAGCGAGATCTATTATGCTTTAGGTCAGCGGCATGTTCATGAATTCTTTGACTGATAGATCGACCCGTTTCACCGATATAAGGGGTCCCACATGAGCACGGGATCAAGTAAACACCCTTACCCTCCTTCGGGCAGATTGGGTCCTTAACCGATCTAAGCGAATTTCGAATCGTGCGGAGGGGCTTGAATGTTGAAGGAACACTATGTTTCCTTAGTATCCAGGCGATCTTATCAGTCGTTCCCTGGATAAAAGGGAGGTGAACACCAGCAGATCTGTCAAAACTATCATTTTTAACCCTAGGACCTTTTTCCGCTTTTTGGAAAGCTTTACGACATTGAATCTTGCTATAGCCATTTTTAAGGAAAACCTTAACAAGATGAGATTTCTCATCTTCAAGTCGACACAAAATTCTCTATTGTGATTTTCACCGAAAGATGTGATAATTAATTTATGGATCACAGAAATCATATTCCTAATATGGTCATTATTAGTATGATTTATGCTTTAAATCGTAAGAATGTCTCTGAAGACATCTACCATGGCAAGGGGAGGAAAGCAAGGGCCTTAGGCACTAAGAAAATATTTACAATCTCAATGGCAATGGGGATATCACAGATTCATGGCTGTAAATTCTTTTGGCAGATTCATTGTCTTTTGTAATGGGATTGAATCTCACCTCTCCTCCTACAACAAAAAATAGAAACAAGATGGTGTTGGAGGGCACAATTCTTAAGCTGGTGAGTCATGGGAACCTGGTCCTAGAAGACT